>VYXF01011294.1:373936-436399 GCA_013397295.1 Polioptila caerulea
GATCCCTCCGGGCTTTGCCCCGAGCCCAGGGGAGCAGCCGCCGCCGTTGGCCGGCCCGGTTCCGCTCAGCCGCCTCCCTGGCAATAAGGCCTTTGATTAAAATTCCCGGCCTGGTTATGGAGGGCGGGCAGGGGGAGCAGCGCCTGCCTGCTCTTCCCAGGGGATCTGCCGAGCTCCAGGTGCGAGCAGGGGACTCCGGCTCCCTCACAGTTCGGGGCCTTAAAAACGTGACCGAAAATGCGGCGGCTCTTGGCGGTCCTGTCCCCGCTGGCGAAGTGCCTCCCCTCGTCGAGGAGCCCGCCGTACCACCGGAGTACACGCCGGGGAAACGGGGNGAGTCTCCTTTTAAGGCTTTTCAGTGATTCAAAAAAACTAAAGTCTTCATTGTCGCCCCCTTCTCCTCCGCTGCGCCAAGGGGCGGCGGGCGGGACGCGCGCCCCGACACACCGGCAAAAGCGCTCCGAGCCCTGTCAAATCCTTCCCATGGCTGCGGCGGCTGCTGCTGATGCGGAGACGGCGCCCTCCTCCTCCTCCTCCACCCGGTGCACGTCCTGGGGCGGAGGGAAAGCGCCGGCGTCTCCGCTCCGGCCGCACGCTGCGGGCCAGGAGGCCCCGACGACGGCGGCGGTGGTGGCTTCACTCCCGGCGGCGCGATGGTGTCCCGGCTTCGCCCCCCCGGGCAAAGGGCATCCTCGGACGGTGCGTGTGCGGGGTGTGTGTGTGTNAAATCCATTTCCTTTAAGAGAGCTGGAGAATATTCTGATTGATCAGCGTGCTTTACTTTAAGGCGGTATAGACTCGACTGCAGAAGCACATCACATTGCGCTGATCTCTTGGCAGGGCCGCCTGCGGGGTGGGAAGTGGCAGCTGCCCACCAGCACACCGTGGCAGTTCTCCGGAGGTGTCCGGGGTGCGCTGTGCTGCTCACGGGGTTGAATGTCGTCTCTAAGACTACGTGTGACTTCGGTTCGTCCTTCCTCAGAAGTCAGGTGAAAGCAGAGGAAGGCCATACAGCCCTCAGAGGTCATGGCTGTGGGTGAACTTCAGCATTCTCCTGAAGCCCACAAGTCCTGCGTCTTCTGGAGCTCAAGGGAAGGAAAAAGCTCAGGCATCTGCTTCCTCGGTTCAATAACCAACAGATGACCCTCAACTGGTTTTTGCCATACCAAGTATCTATATAAGTTTTCTTTTAAGCTGGCCTTTTTATCAGCTGATATAAAACATCAAGTCTTACATATACAGTAAGATGCAATACACAATATGAATAAAGTCCCATATGTTTGTTCAGAATCACTCAGCTGTATGTAAAATCACTGGTGCGAAGCTAGAGAGGACGGTGACTCCCACCCTGTGCATGCAGAAGGGCGAAGCAGACTCTTGGCAAATTAAGAAGTATGCAGAGAATTTAATTCTAAAGGCTTTTTGTGCAAAAACCCTCCAGGAAATGTTAGAAACCACTACAACTGTGAGTGAGTTTGTGATGGGTAGAAGATAGGAATAAACTGAGGATTAAACTAATAAGGAAAAGGTTTCCTTCCTGTGCTGGGGTACACCCTTGGTATGACAAGAGCCCTGTGCCGGTGTCTGAGGGCTGCTGGTCCTTGACTGCTACCTCTGTGGTAGGACCCTGCTCCAAATCTGTGGCACACAGGCAGTTTTACAGTGAGAGTAAGGCATTTCCTGCTGGCTCTCTGCTGAACTTGTGGAAATTGGGATTGAAGCTGGGGGTGGGGGATGCCTGATGACAGCAATAAAAATAAATTGCTATTGCAGGGGTAGGTGGCCAGATCAGATAGCACTTCCTATAGGGGTTGGAGCTATGTCATCCAAGTTCATCCCGAGCACAGATTAACCATTAATAGGGTTGCAGAGGGGAAATGGAGAAGACTAAGAGTTAAAGGGATGTTAGCTCCTTGGACTTTGGCACTGCTTGGTAGGGAAGTGAACTGAAGAACCAATGCCAGAGATATGATGGGTGTGGTTATTTCACTTATTTACTTAGGTTACTGTGTTTTCCTAAGCCAATTATAAAGTCTTTCCTTGTTTTAATTGCGGACCAAGTGTTTGCAAACAAGGATGGATACCCAGCAAAGGCAGTCACTTTCCCTATATTTCTGGTTTTAAGCCTGAACCCTTGTTTCTGCCAGCATCACTTGACAGAATTTGCACATCAAGCCAGTTTTTTCAATGTTCTTTTCAGCCTGAGTGAGGCTACAAGTAAAACCATGTAAGCTGCAGTTGAACACAAAATCCAGGAATCTTTTGTTCACTCATTGTTTAATAGCCTGTCCAGAAATAAAAAAAGACATCCACATAACAACTGGTGATACACCCACTGGGCTGTAGTCAGCTGTCATGCCACAGAAGCTGTGAGGAAGAGGTAACACCAACAATGACTGGTGGCACTTCTATTTGCTGGGAATTACCTATGTACCAGATGAGTAATTCTCACAGTACACCCATGGGGTGGAAAGCTATTTTCTCTGCCTTATAAGAAAGACTTTAGTCCAGAATATTTAGAAAGCCAGCAAAACAATTAAGTGTAACAGGCAGAAATTCCTCCTCTCTCGTACATTCTGTCACTAAGACACCCTGTCCTAAAAATATACCCAAGTTGTGCAAACATACCCCAGTATCTTTCATAATTATCATGTGTTTGTTTCACCCTGTTCTTGTTTTAATAATATCACAATAATATTTTCATCTTACTGCTTAGCTTTACAAATGTTTACAGTACCTAAAACATAACTAATGATAATAAGGAATTCATATCTAACAATAAGTTAAGCAAGCTGATTGCAGCAGAGGGAACCTTGTGGAATGAGGAGGATATGGTTGAAACAATGTAGTTCATATATTGACAACATATATGTTGAGGGTTTCAATAGCTATTGTTGGTATAATAGAATAAACAGCCTTTTCTCTTCAGGGAGTAAGGTTTGTTGGTTTTGGTGAAGTATTGTGGATATTTGGTTTTGGTGTGCAAACCATTTCTAAAGTAGAGAGAGACCCCATATGCTTCCCAGCAGGTGAATAATGCTTGTGACAGGTAGATCTACTACATGCCTAGGGATAAGTACTCAAGAATGGCATTTATGTGCTGACAAAATTTTGCATCCAAGCTTTTCTGTTCTCTAAAACTTCACTTTGTAGACACATGTCGTTTGTACTGATACAGTGTTTCATCTCCCAAACAAAATTTTGTAGTATTCTGCAAAAACAGTGCTGGCACCCAGTTTAGAGGGCATGTTTATAGACATGGCATGGTACTATTTGAAGAGGGGTCCTCCAGCTGTTGCCTGAACTGCAGTAATAACTTAGGTTATTGGAAGAGATTGCAGGTAGCTGCAGATGGAGCGCACAGTGGTTGCACTGTAGGAGGACGCTGAAGGACCAGCATGTGTGAATGGAACAACACTTGTTCTATAATCTGTTTCACATGAATCTTGCTGCTGGGGCAAACTTAATCCTAACAGTGAGCAGAGGGATCTCTTCACTGAAAGTGACGACTGTTGCAAAACTTGAATTAGTCTCAGTACCTATAATAATGCATTTAGTAACACACTTCAGTGTTTTTAGAGACTTGTGAATCTACTATTCTTTCCCTCTGTAACTGCCTTGCCAAGACCTATTTCTCCTGTGAGGTCTACAGAAAAGTCCAACTACAAGCACTAAATGGTACCTGGCAAAATTGATGCGTAATATTTACCTAATCCCTGAACAGTGATCATAAATGTGTATGTGTATATAGCCATTGTAAATATGGAATTATCTTTATCTTCCCTCATACTTCTTTTATTGGTCTTTGGAGCCTTATTTATAGTCTTAATGATTTTCTGTGAATGGCTGAACAGAATAATTTTGCCTCAGAGAGAAATTGCATCATGCTGATCTCACTACACTGGATCTGTACTGGCTTAATTGCCCTGGTTTTAGTCTTCATTTAAAGCTAATGAGAATGTGGCCACCACCAGCGTACCATTTTCTGTGAAGAATGAAGCAGGTTTGACCCTGCTGAAGTGTCCGGGGTGCTGTGCTCTGAACAGAAACAAGATAGCCTCTGTGATTAAAGAAGAGGAGAGGAAGTAATGGAATTACATTTATAACTGTGAAATTGCTATAATTTGAATCCTGCTTTTATGATGCAGACTAGGAACTGACCAAAGTCACGTCTCATTCTGACCTCCAAATAGGACCCTGTGTTTGCACTCTGACAATGCTATTTCATCTCTCAATATATTGTTTTCTTCCTGTGAAAGTGGGGGCAAGGCTGCCAAAGCTCTTAGGGCTGCTGTAAACCTTAATTAATGTCAGTGTGACAGTCTGAGATTCTTTTGCTATTTTCTTTTCTTCAGTAATATAAATCTAAGACTGTTTTTTTATTTTCTCTCTTGTTTTTGTAGTCTGTAATTGTCTGCAGCCTTTCAAGCCTTCAGTCCCTCCATAATCTGACTCTTTCCTGTGGATTTCTCTATCTTTGCTGATGTTTTATTCCACTGTGTCCAGAATCTGTTACCTGTGTTATGCCATCTTCAAAAGTTGAACTCTCCTCAAGATAATTCACCCCCTTAAATGGAGATATTTAATGACATAGAACTTTTTGTCATGTCAAGCAGCTTCTTAAACTGAGGAGTTCTGTGCAAGATCACATATTTACTTGTGAAACTGGATTGTGAAACATTTCTGCCACTGCCACACAAAGTACAGATAATCCATTGATTCAAAAGGAAAGTGGATGCATTTACATTCTCTGGCTGATGCCTGTCCAAAGCTAGTGTTGCTCAACTTAAAACAGCAATAACTCAGCACGAGAGCTGCTTCTAAAACTGCTCTTTGCAGTGGTTCATAGTTTCTATTGATCATAATCAAGGCTTTCAATGTCTGTTGCTCTAGAACGAGTACCTCTTCTGCTGGTGAACACTCAGGGCTGTATTATGGACTTTTTTTATTTTAAGGGTGTAGTTCGATGTTATTTAAAGAGGATCTCACTGTGAAAGTGATTTTTAATAAAGCTGCTACTGTCATGTAAGTAACATTGATGGAAGGGATGAGGAATGAGGAAACTCGTGACTAAGAGATCTTTGATTGGGTGAGGAAACAGGATGAAGTGAGGAAGAATGGGATAGATGAAAGAGGGAGGGAACACGATGACTAATTTGGAAATCATATGGGAAGGAAGAGTGATTGAGAAAGGGGAAGTCAAGGGCAGGGAGTTCGGCAAGAAAGAGGGAGGGGGGAAAATACTTGTAAAATCCAGCAAATTCTGTACTTAGAGGAAAACAAGATGGGAAAGAGCCTAATTTAGAGTGTGAACCCAGGGTGGATGGAGTTGGATTAACTTTATGTCAGAGAAAGGCTCAGAGTGCCTAACTCATTACAGGGAGAATGCAAGAGATCACACACTGATCTCGATTTCCTCAAGGTTGTGGAATTTTCAGATTAAAGGTCTGACCAATTCAGTTGTTGTTTTAAAGTACTGTTTTGGTCTATTTGAATTTTGATGAAAGAATATTGATCTATTGAAAACAGTGGTGCCTCTATTTTATGTTACTTTTTTTAAACTTAAGAATTGCAGAAATAGCATCAAAGCTCTAAAATACATATTTCATTGGGAGAATAGATACAGATAATGACAACAGATGCAATTCAGGCAGAAATCTCTTTTAATCAGAGGCAGGACACTTAATGTAAAGAGACACTTTCATCATGGTCTGCAGATTGAAATCACAGTATTGTGGCTTATCAACAGTTGGCATTTTGAGCTTGTTTGCTAAATTTTGTTTGGAAGGAGAGGCAGCAAGCCCTGTCTCTCCCTTCATGGACTAAATTTGCAATCAGTCATCACATTTTGAGTAAGTGATGGCAGTAGCACAGGTAACAATGACTAGAAACCAGCACTTCTGTTGTTTGCCAGTACTATATTTTGCAGATTGGTTCCTTCTGCAGTGCAAACTAACAGAAAAAATTAAATGCTCTGTAAAATTTCAGACACTTGTGGAAAATGTTGTAAGTAAAGAACTCTTGCCACTCAGCAGGTAACTTCAGATCACCTCCCAAAGAGAAGAAAATCTTGAAATCGTGGAAGCATGGAATGGTTGGGGTGGAAGGGACCTGAAAGATCATCAAGTTCCAACCCCTCTGCCTTGGGAAGGCCACCTTCCACCACATTGCTCAAAGCCCCATCCAATCTGATTTTGCACACTTCCAGGGATGAGGCATCCACAGCTATGTACAACCTGTGCCAGTGCCACTTTTGTAGTGAAGAATTTCTTCCTGACATCTAATCTAACCAGTTTAAAATGTTATGTAGTGTTCAGTAATGATCCCACTCAAGCCAATGCCAAAAAAAGCCTCCTTGATCTCAGCAAGAGCATAAGTGAACTCATAATTCCTTCTGAAACAAACAAAACTGTTGGGACTTAGTTTTATGAAAAACAAGAGTGGTTTATATCTTTGCACGATGACAACCATTTTTCTTTGTAAACTGTCACTGCACAAATCAAGATATTTAATTATACGGAAAGGTTAGAAGTGTGATTACAAGTGGTTTTTGAAGTAGAGAAAGGCAAATATTTGTACTAATTTAATCAAAAAGTGTGAACGTAAGACTGGCTCAGATCCTCATGTGTGGATAGCAGTGGAAATAATTGTCCGTGTGGGAGGAAGTGCTGGCCAGTGGTACAGCTTTGTTTTGTTGATGCTGCTTCCTCGGTGAATGGAACCTCCCTGAGAGAGGTGAGAGCAGATCTGCTGGCAGGAGTGCTCCCTACCTGCATCCGTGCAGGAGGGCAAGGTTAGCCATGCATCACTTTGTCACAGTTTCAAGTAACCCAGCTTACCTGGGCTGAAATAATCTGGGCCTTGCTTAGGCCTCCCTGGACATCAAAAGGAGGGGCAGCCTCCAGCACGTGGGAAAGACAAGCACCAGATGTTGTGTCATGGACAATAACCTCTCCCAGTGGGGCATGCACAGATCAGGAGAAGGGCATTACTCTACAGCCACAGTCATTCAGGGGACAAGTTTATGTGACAGTGAATTCTTCTTAAGGCAGGAATGTTGCCATGGATTAATTCAACTCAATCAATCAGAGTGAAGACAAGGACTAAAAGTACTAATTAAAAGCAAATATTTCCAATCAGAGTAAGTTTTAGCAACTCGTAACTTGAAAGTAATTTTGCTGGTTTTCCTCAGTTTTTGCAAAAGTGACTAAAATAGACCTGGCAAGCTTCAGACTCAAGCAGCTTTCCAAGCCAAAGTTATGATGAAGGGATGGAAACAAGGTGCTGTAACAGAAGCTAGCTTCAGCCTTAACCACAGAGATGTTGCTGCCTCCCCTTAACATCCCAGACTATGCCAAAACACACTATAGGCAAATTAAAATCATTAAATGAAATTAAATGTTTCTAAAACATCAGTCAAGTAATGCCATAGAAACTTTAATCGTAATACAGCTGTATGTCAAAACCTTTTCTTCCCCAGTTAGCTCAGAACACCAACAATTTCTGTGTGTGGTGCATCAGGAGGAAGCAAGGTCCAGCTACATTCATCACCTGGAGTCCATCATTTGCTGCCATCACTTTCTTGGCTTCATCCTGAAGCGCAGGATTTCATTTTGGAGGCCATGAAAATTTGGTTTCCAATTTTCCAATGGAAATTGGTAATGAAAAAGGATTTTTGAAGATGTTAAAAAGATTTGTATTTTTACAATGAAGGGTGATAGCCATAGCTATGTGTTCTTAAAAAAAGACATCAGCAGTTATCAGCTGCTCTTTTGTCTTCTCCAACAAAATGAAGATTTTTCTCCCTTGACTGAGTAATGAGGGAAGTGGCGAGTGGATGTATAATTAGCTTCCAGCTATGGCTAGCTCAGCTCTATGCAGCAGCAATCCTACAGCCACTAATCTCACTGCTGTCTCCTACAGGAGGAGAAAATGAGGGGCTGGGCCAAGGTCTTTGAACCTTATCCTCCCTCTGGTCAGGTACACTGACAGACCCAGGGTGCAGAGCCTCAGGATATTCAGTTTATTGCTCCAAGTTTGCTTCAAGACCTTTGCTAAGACTTAATTCCCTCGCCCTGCAGTAAAAGTGATAATAATAAAAAGGTCTATGATTCACAGTTGAAGCACTGTATCTCGCTTAAGTTAAACAAGCACCTAAGTGCTCTGCTGAACTGGGGCCAAGGGTGGATTACTGAGAGAACTGGGCAGTCTTCCCATCTCCAGCCAGTTCACCAAGTAGTCTCAGGCTAATCATGGAGTTTTCTGGGGCTTAGTTTCCTGCACATGTTTATCATAGGGTATCTATTCTGACGGGTTAAGATAAGGAGATAATGAGGGGACATGAAAAAACTTCAGGACACAGAAGAGAGAAAGTGCTGTAGAGAAAACAGGCTTCTGCATATTGGATATACAGTGCATGCTACATTCTCTTTGTGACTTTTCTTTAGTTTCTGGACTTTACTCAGTATTTGTGAAAAAACATCAGGCAGCTTATTAGCAGAGAGCCCACTCCCACTTTAAATGGCAAGAGAGTAGTCTGAATCCACCAGATCCAGTGGAAGAAGATCCAGCACTGCACGCAACCAGCATTCCAGAGCAGCTCAGTCTGTGTTGCCTTCAAGCACCCTCATCATCCTGGCAGCACTGACCTGCTGTAGGATGTGAATCCAGCAGATTTTGTTCAAGCTGTTGCCTTCATGCCTTACAGCAGCCTGAAAAATTAATTCAGTCCTCTTTGGAATGGCTTGTTAAAAGGGAAATGGAACAACATCTTTGTCAGTCGATGCCTGACCTGCACTGGGAGAGTTTCTTCTGATCAGATATGGAGCTTTTAAGGCTGTGTTCCATTTCTCTGATTCCTACCTGGCAGAAAATTGCTAGAGAAAGGGCAGGAGTGTCACTGTGGAGAGCTTTTTATTGATATGGGAGAGGCCTGGTTACCACATAATAGTTTGCAAGAACAGACTTTCCTTTTAACACTTTTTTTCTACTTGGAAATTTATATTTAGTTTTGCAAAGTTAGAGCAAAACAGCTTAGTGTATTGAATTGCAAGAGAGCTATCCTGAGTATTTATGTTTACTGTATCTTGTGATACAGAGGAAATTAGCATTAAAAAAATCTTTACTAAGAATGGATTGTGCCAGAGTATTAGTTTTGCATTACAAACAGACAGGAAAATATGAGCATGCTAATCCATCCTGTGCAAATTAAGAGCTGAGGTAGGGTACTCTCCATTAACAGCTGCTCCCTGATGTTATAAACACAGTTATGGAGATTTTAGTACCACATTACAGCATCGACTGTGAAACCAGAAAACACCGATGCTACTTTTTGTAGATTTTGACCTGCAGATTAGCTCTTTTTTCTTTATAATAAGTGGCCGTATTTTGTTTATCCATAGATAAAGCAGCACTGTAGCATACTTCTGCTTCTGTGACCTCCTCAAAACCTTTTTGCAGGCATTTCCTGATTCCCGAGTTCTGCAGATTTAGAACAAAAAAGACAGAAAGGCAGTGAGTATCAGCAATATTTCCTTTTTCTGTTATACACTCATGGGTCAGTCTAAAAGGAATTAGCACAGCCCAAAATAACTATTTTTGCTTGGGTCCCCTATCTGCCAGGACAGAATTCCCAGGTTCTAATATCAGCCCCAATTTTGACTCACTTTCTGTGTGTATAAGGTGTGAGGTGGCTGGGGCCAACATGCAGACAAAGAATACCCATAAAAAATGAACTGTTTTCAACTCCCCCTGCATGACTGTGGATTGAAGGCTAAATTTTTTACCTCTTTTGCAGTAAGTGAAGGGGAAAATCCAGTCAATCAATATAAAAAATGGAAATGCAGTCAATGGGGATGGACTTTGGGAAGGGAGTTGTAACTAGGATGTATCCCATGTGAGTTGCTTTCAAGGCCCACCTCATCTTTACTGGGAATGCACAAGAGAACAAGCGATACAAGTCCATTCTGGTGATTTCCAACCATGGAAAAGTCTCCTGAGCTGTTTGCCAGTTGATATGGCAGCCCATCTTTACCTCACCCAAGACTGCAGGTGAGGAATAGGTTAAGTAAAAACTGTTCCTTGTCATCTCCTCCAGGTTAGGATGTGTGGGAAAATCTTAATCCTGACAGACAGCAAATCCAGGGTTTGCCAGTCCTTAGCTGAAAACAAACTGTTTAGAGAAGACTTAATTCAAGGGCAAGTACTGTGACAGAAAGAGCAAATCCAAAAGATAAGTATGATATTTAAGACGTAACTCAGTTGCAGGAAAAAATCCACAACTCTACAAATGCAGGCATTGCCCACTCAAGGCATTGTTCATCTAGGATGGAGGTTGGTCCTGGAGCTGATGGAAAAGGATATGATTCATCCCTAGTAGAAACAACACTAAAATTTTTCATCAAATGATAAAGAACTTTCATGTGTGAATTACATCAAAATGGACACTCCATCAAGAGCATAAAGTCTGTTGCTTAGAGAGAGAGAATACATAGTGTGTAATTACAATATCACTGAAGACTACAGCTTATGTGTTCAGGTATGTCAGCTGTCCAGCTGCCCTTAACTATCTTTCAGCATATCCATTACATTTTCATACGATATATGTAAATTAATATGTCCTTAACTCATACCTATTTCTGTATGCAGAGATGCATGTATGTACATGTATACATACATAGGTATGATATAAGCACATATTCATTCAGAGCATTTTAATATAGTTAAAAAACACTGCCAAAAATGTACACCATCTGTTTTCAATCAAAATAGCCTATTTCAGAGGAAGGGAGTGTTGTCTGGTGATCAGAGCGGGGGAACTAAAGAGTCAGGACTCACGGATTCCATTCCTGAATCTGCCAGGCCTTGGCTGCATGGTTTTGACAAGATCTGTGACTCCTGCATACCCTGGTTTCCCCATTTGCAAAATGGAGCAGTATCTACTCCTAGAATGTTGCAGAGGAAAACATAATTAGTATACACTTGGAAAATACCGAAGTTCTTGTTATGTCATCCTGGTATGTTTGAAGAGTGAAATTTAAAGTACAGGTTTTGTTTTAGAGACATACATGGCACTGAGTGTATAATTACAGCTATTTGTACACACTTAGATTGCCTAATTTTTGAGTGATAGTACCTGCAATAAAATTAATGGGGGGAAAATGGTGCTCAACACTTTATGAACCCAGCCAGTCCTGTAAAAGTTTTCACACTCTATTGAACAGGGTTGCCATAGTGACAGCTGTACACCAGTGAGGGAAATATGTGCTGTACCTAATTTTTATCCTGAAACAGGAAAATACAAGTGGGTATTGGGATTTTCTGGCAGGTTCCATGCAGAGAAAGCCTAGCTCGACTGAAGACAATTACAGTACTCCTATTAACATAATTAGGACAAGATTTCACCCCATCCACTTCCTTAGCTTCAGTGCATCCCTTTCAGGAGCACAGCAGAGATTGAAATGCCCATCCCACAGTGCTTCCTCTTGGGCATGTTGGCACTGTGGCACTTTGTCCTTCCTGTGCTCAGTGGGTGGCACAGGGCTGGCCCCAGGTGGGTTTGGTGGGAATGTGCCAAGTGTCACAGTGGGCACAACGCTGAGGGTGCTCCAAGCTCCTGTTCTCCCACCATCCTCCCCTGTCAACTCTGGCACTCCTCTGCTTCCCCCACAGTGTGCACATCTGTGGGGTGTTAAGGCTGTGCCTTGCCTCTGGAGAGAGAGATCAGAGGCACTTTCCATTGGGGTGAGAAACACCATAGAGCAAATTCAACAAATGCAGCAGATGTGTAGTGTTGGAGAGGAAAAAGAGCCGTGTTTGTATGTCAGACTTTGCCTGGCTGCCAGTACCAAAGTGGCAGTGAGAGAAATCATGTGTGCTGAATTCTGCTTGTGTGTGCTGCAAACCAAGGCATTCAAGTATGTGATAAGTTTTTGATGTAAATATTAATGTATTTCAACATCTGTGCCTGTCACAAAGAAAAATGGGCTGAGCTTGTTTGGTTTGGATGTTTTTGACAGCTGCTGTTCCCCAGGTTGTACCTCATATCTCAATAGTGCTGTTGCTTAAGTGCAGCTTCAAAAGTGCATTTAGGATCTTACAATGCACATACCTCAAATGAACCAGTTGCCCATCCAAGTGAGCTGGTACAGTGACATGATAAAGCAAGAAAAAGGCAGTATGAATCTCACAGCTAATTGTGGATTGACAGTGGATTGACAGGTTTGTCACTTAAAGAAATACTTCTACCCAAATGAATGAGAACAATGTACAACTCAAGGTTACATTGGAGACGTAAACAGTTGATGCAAACACCACTTTTTGAGAATTGTATCTCCATGTCTGAGATCTTGAAAGCTATCCTCCTTCTGTCTGTATCTGTAAGCATATCTGATCTTTGGATCCCTCCTGCTACATTTTAAAGAAAGGTGTATTCATGTAGTGCCCAGGAAATGCTTTGTAAATCCAGCTTTCAAGCCTCTTTCAAGCCTATGGAGAGTTCCCATCATAGATATGTGCAACCTTCATTTTTAGCTGCCTTTAGTCAGAGCATTAAAGATAACAAACTTGCTAACCAGGATGAAGTCTTCAGTTCTTGAACTTTTGTAAAATGAGATTCCTCTCTAAAGGAGGTACAATTACCAGCCAAATGAGACAGCAGCTTCTAATTTCAGACTACTAGTGACACAAAGAAGCAATCAGAGAGAATGGAGCAGGGAAGAAGGGTAGGGCCTGGTGGGAGGAGATCTAAATTCTTCCTTTTCTTTATGATAGTCTGTACCTGGAGGGGAAAAGGGGAGATAAATCTGTCATGTACAATAACTAAGAGCAGTTCATTCCATCAATTCATGCAGTAGACTCATACAAATGCTCCAGAGGCTCTTCTTATGCACAGACTTACATTTTGGGAAGAGAGAGGTTTTGCTCTTAAGGCCCATTTGTTTTTCTGTCTCTCCACTGTGAATTCTAGCAGGGAGGCATGAAATAAAGAGGTATTGCCAAATGAGTATCAGGCAGTTCTGGGGCCAGGGCCAAGAGGCAGTGATAGGGAGCTCATGTAGAGTGCTGCCTCTTGGCATGCCCCGTGAGGAGGGCAGTGGATTCCTGGGTCTGACCTTGAGCAGTCAGGAAGAGAATGAGGAGGCTGAGCCAGACAGCCCAGCTCCCTGCAGAGGCCACAGCCCTGGTGCAGAGCAGGGCTTGCTGTAGGTTAGCAGTCACTTCCACCAAACCAGGGCAAACAGAGTCTGGCACAGCCTGGCTTGGAAGGCCTGCTGGGTTGCCTTGTTTTTGAGGACACTTGTCTGACCCAAATAACAAGGATTTTGCACATTGCCAAATGCACTGGACATGTCAACAAATGCATAAAAGTGTTTGGTTTACCACCAGACTGAAAAAATATTTAGAATCTGGAAGACAATAAACTGCAGATTTTTTTCCCCTGTCATGCCAAAGAGTATGACTTTTAAATTATGTATCACTTCCTAAACACAAAAATTGTTCCGCAGTCTGCTGGCAATGGTGTTCTCAGGAATTTATAACTGAAAAAACCTTTATTTTGTTTTGCAATACCTTTTCACTATTCAGAGTTTATTCCTGACAATGCCAAAAAGAGCCTTATGACTTCAGTTCATATGCAGACTTCCCCTCAGAGGAGGAAGAGTGACAAGAATAACTTACTTAAATTCTTTATTCACGTAAGATAGATGCAGTTTGTCCATGACTTTTTGGCTGTGGAATTCTGCAGGTGTTCCAAGCTGTAAGGCAGCATTACCAGCACGTGAGCTGAGATGGATCATAGAATGGGAGATGCTCTTTAATGTTTTACATATAAATACTCCACACTGCCATTGCCATTCTTAGGTGGATGCTACGCAGTGCGATGGTCCGACATAGCTAACAGCTGTTGTGTCATTGGAACATGAGGTCATCACAATACACCACAATATTTTCTTCTCAGGGATTGAATTGAGCTAGTATCCATCAATCTTTTTTTCCAGTTTCTGCTGCTTTCTGTGTCAGGCTCTTTCTCACACATGAAGTGCAAAAGCAGGCCTTGAGGTGAGCAATGCCTGGTGCTACAGCAAAAAGGTAGCATATGTGATTTGAGTCTCGTGTGGGAATCAATATCCAGCTCCTGCTTTTATTTTCTATCCATTCTTCAGTGTCTGGACTGTAGCAAAATACATCACAGGTGAGACAGAGGAGGACATACATGGGGCTTCTCTATGTCAGACATGAAACTTCTGCTGTTATTACAAAGAAAATGGAACAATCTGCAATGAGAGTGCCGGCGCACTCCAAACCACAGCCCTCCTAGACTTCTCCTTCTTCCAAGTCTGATGGGGATCCAGATGCAAAGGAACTTTTCCAAAAAAACAGACCTTGGCTCTCAATGCTTCATGCTGCAGAGAATTATGCACTTTCTGAAATTTTTTCTTTGAGAACATTTGTTTTCCTGATGGTGTTACTTCATGGACTGTATTTACTTTTTCCATTTTGTGCATGGTTACCAGTGTGTCTATTTTCATAGTCATGCTCTAGAAACAGAAGTTCCTTTCCCTCTCTCCACTAATCCTTGTAACCCTCACCAAAAGTAGGAGCAGAAGCCAAAGCTTAACACCTAATTTGGATAATGATTCCTACCCACCGTGTCCCTCCTCCCACATCACTCTCCCCGTTATTATATTACTTATACAGAGTGAAGTGCTAACGGGTGCTTTCTAAATGCTTTGAAAAACACTATCATGAAAGAAGCCAAGTAAGAAAACAGAACATTTGGCTCCAGTAACGGAACACAAAACCTTTTACCTTTGCCCATGGGTTTGAATCTAGCCCAGCTCAGTAACAGCCCAGGTTGTTAACATGTCAGGGTCATGTGGTAGCCTGAAATAGTTCAAGTTCTTAGTCCATGTTATCAGGTTTGGGACAAGAACCCTGGACTCCATGCTTGGTCTCGAACGTAATCCAGTTCTGTTCTTACTGTCAGGGTAATGTGGTTGGCTGGCTGGAAACAGTCCATGCTTTTAGCCTGTTTTCCAGTGGAAAAGCTTCCCCATCAAAGAAACAGTCAGGACAAGTAGCTGCCCCATCACATTGGCCATCCAGGTGGCAGGGAATGGTGAAAGGCCAGCATACTTTGAGAAGACAGCCCCATCTTTTAGAGGCACAGGAATTATGCTGTGTGTGGCACCAGGAAGCACAGCAGCAACCCTGGAGTTAGTGAGGAGACTGGGGCAAATGAACAGCATTTCCACAAGATCCTGGCATTTGAGAACTATGTCCCTTAATGCTTTTTCTGTGGAATATAATAGGAGGAATTTTTTTAAGACCCTTGCCTTCTCTAAAGAAGCTGACTTCCAGAGTCTGTATTAGATTTGTTACTCAACAAGTTGCTGCCTCCATGTATGACTAATGCTGTGCAGCATAAGTGTATGCTTTGGACAAAGCTGCTCTGGAGTGTCTTTGCATCTGGATTGCTGGGAACTCCTGTGGAAATGTAGAGATTCAGATGTGTGTCTAAACACAGAGGAGTCCCAGGGCAGAGCAGAGAGGCAAGCCCTGTCCTCCACAGTGCTTTGGGCTCATCAAAGTAGTCTGGGAGCCCCCTGGCCCAAACACCACCAGTGCTGAGGATGCTCAAAGTCTCACAAAAAGGCCTTCAAACCAATGTGAATCACATCTCAAGTTTGGCTTTCAGAGTGTTAGATTCACTTTATTTTGTTCTTCCAGCAAGAGCTATCTGTCAATAGTAGATCTTTCTAGTCTAAGAATGTTCCAGTTGTGTCAGCTTTACACGGCTTTTCTTTCCTGCCCATCCTATTTGTGAACATAGCACAGGCCTTCCCCAAAGAGTTTTATTGGAGAAAGAGTTCATACCAGCATTTTTGCCCCATTTGCAGCTGCTTTACCATTGTCTAGAGCCAGAGCCAAAGCAGTGCAAGGGAAAGAAAGCTTTGGTTGATGTCTTTCTCTTTCAAGGAGCAGCTACATAAAGATGTTCCTGAATGACCTTCCTCCTGCATTAAGAGGCCTTGTCCCTTACAGACTAATTCTCAATCTTCTGTAGATTCTGTGGTATTCCCATGAAGTGTCTCTTCATGATGGGAGAGCCCTAGTAAAGTCTTTATTTTGACCAGCTTTGCCACAGCTTACTCTCTGAGAACGCTCTGTCCAGTTTGGTTGAAATTGTCTGCTGGATTAAAAATGGACATCCAAGCAAGGCACCTGGTCTGATTTCCCTTGTTCCCTTTACAGCAGACACTAAACCCAGTATGGGACTGTAGTATTTTTCTTCAAATGGACAGAATTTGATTTCAACTTTGTGCCCCATATAATGTATGTAGAGCAGCTCAGGAGCAACTCCAATTAAACTAAATGTTTCCTCTGCATAATGATCCATTCACAACAGTAATTTATCAGTATTAACATTTAGAATTTATTTCCAGAACCCATGTTTTAAAGTACGATTAATCTTCTACATGATTAAAATAAGCGCTTGTAACATTTTTACTGACTTTGCCAGGTGACAAGAAATTTGTGAATGTCCAATTCCCATCAGAGTTTCAAAAAGCACTCACTTACTGTTTCTGCAAGTCCAAAACAATCTTAAATAATAAATGGAAAATGTCAGTGCTAACATCTCTCAGCACAGAAATCATCTTTAACAATGTCATTAGTTATGCCTATAAACTTTTTCAGGAGATCTGGAAGCAGGGCTATTTATCACGTGTGGAGTCCACATTTGCAAGATCTCTCAATATTAGAACCTTAGAAAGAAGTTTCTCTGCTGTATTTCAGATTATGGCTCTGAGAGTTCAATCTTCCTTTATTTTGCAAACACTTTGGACTTTATATGTTCCTTTCCACCTCTCCTTGTGCACCACATCCCTGAGCAAGTGGTTATTCAAGTCTCGCAAAGCAGGATGTTCACATGGGGCTGATTTGGAAACCATATTTAGAGCATATTATCCTAATTCTTTATCAGCTTTCATGGGCAGGAGCTTGAGACATTTTTCTGTATTAGTTCTTTGAAAGCACAAATCTTGCTAGTCCTGAATTCTTATTATCTTTGGTGCGATTGTAGCCTTCAACTCTTATGCTATCAGTGAAGTGAGATTTTCCTTCCACCCTCTTGAGCTTCACAGAAGATAAAATCCCAGTCCTTTTTTATGTTAAGCCCTTGTACTGCCGTGTTTTGCAGGACTGGGGGCAGAGGATCTAGGATTGTGGCTCCTCCATGGTCACCTCTGACTTCACAGAGTCGGCGTAATCCACAGCGCCTGCTGCTCTGTCTTGGGCAGAACTTTGATCAGCACATTTGCAGAGATAGCTGAATTTTGGTATGACATCTTGCTGATCTCTGCTGGACTTTCAAAACAGTGTATGAATCATAAACTATTCCCTCTAAGGTAAGCCTCACTGGTTTGGGAGCTATAAAAGAATCCCGTCATTTTTAAAGGACAGAATTTTTATTTCATTCTCTCTTCCCCTCCAGACACTCTCTTTGTTTATTTTTCATTCTCTCCCAAACCTTCTTTGTTTATATGCCACATTTTGGAAATTTCTTTCTTCTCCTTCATCTAACTGCTCTTTTATTCCACACCATTTCTCTGGACAAGGCAAGCAAGATCTGGAAAGAATCAGACATTTACACTGATAATGTTCCAGCCGGATTAGCAAATGTTTGGAAAAGACCTCATGCTTTGGGCACCAACTTCTGTCTGATTGGGGTAAAACACTTTCATGACTAGGATTATTGCTGTATAGAGGCTTTTTTCCTTTATGGTATCTGGTGCTAGTTATTATCAAAGACAGATTGTTGGACTATGTGGACTGACACTGGGCTAGTCCAGTCTGGCAATTCTCATCTCTGTGTGAATGTGAATCCAGACACATTTCATTCTAGAATGGGTGTTCTTTTTGATGCATACAGGATAAATAATGAGGTATACTCAGTAAAATTAATAGGCTGCAAGCAGAAACTGGGGATGTCTGTATCCATTGCCCTGTATACTTGCTGAACTGAATCCTCAGTTCCACTGGAAAAGAACGAGCCACAGAGCTTTCCACATATTTTAAAATATATGTAATCACAAGCAACAAAGACTTAGCAGAATGCTTCAGTCATCTGAGTGGAGACACAAGGCAGGGTTAAATTTAAAGCCCAGACAATACACTTGCAGCTAACTTTTTGACCTCATTCTCTATGTGGGTTTTCTCCATTGCAGAATCCATGTCATGAGGCTGAGAATGCCAATACACTTTTTAGATGGGGAGTTGATCCCTTAGGCACTTATCTAGCTGAACTGGAATAATTGCTTCCTTTCCTCTTGTACTGCTTCAAGGCATTCTTATATGTTATATCTTAGTGTTTCTGTTGACCAGAGCAGGAAGCCATACAGCAAGTTGCAGCCAGATTTCAGGGACTAAGCTGATTAACTCTGGTGAAGCTCTAATGCAAATCCCATCCCATTTAATTCCTCAGCTCGTCTCCACACTGCATGGTATTCTGTCTGCAGACACAGCCCTACATTATCAAGTGACACAACACCACCAGCAGCCTCATATAAATCTTGCAGAGCTTGGGGCTGCCAGTCACACTGCACAGTTTTGAGGTGGAGTTTCCATCTTAGCACAAGGGCCAAACAAATGACATGTGATGTTCAAGTCACTCAGAGCTTTGCAGGGCAAAAAGCGTTCACGTTTTGCAAAGGGAACTTTTGGGTGATGTCAGGGTCTGCTGAAGTGTGCTGGCTTATTGTATTGCCTGGATAATGAATTAATAAATGTTGTAATATCAACTGTGTGCGTGTTTATTTGTGTTTATAGGCACACACCTCTATCTGCAGAAGTGTGCTCCAATGCAAAAGCTGGTCTGATGATACTGGTCAGAATAATATTGAACTGCTAGAGAAATAGAAATCATGGGATTTTTTCTGTTTCCAGGCATGATAATCCTTTTCCTGCAAAGACCTTCTAAGATGGCAGTTAGCTACTAGCGCAGTAAGGGGGAAAGCCTGACAGAAAAAAGCCCCTTCTGCTGACATCTCTACATCCACATCAATATAAATTAAATAAGAGTTTAGTTTCAAACTGTTAAAAGGTTGTTAGGCCCACGTTTAATAGAAAGACTGATGTTATAGTCTGATTTTGACAAAGTTCAGGTTAATACCAGACAGCTGAATTCCACAGGCATTGGCACACCTCTGGGAGCTGCAAGTTCACAGACAGTGACAGTTTGACCTCATCCAATTTATACATTTGATCTAAAGCACTGGAGGCCATCTAAAAATAGAGTTCTAGAGGAGAGAATGGATAACGCTCCTGAGCCACAGACCAACAAAAGCAGCTCTCCTTCTTCCAGTCTCTTTTCTCTCTCTGTATGAAGCTTCAGCTCAAACTTTCTTACAGTAAAAAAATTGCTTTTATCACAGATTCCTAGATAACTTCACTCTTAATAAGTCCAAAAGAAAATTTGTCAGCCCTTCATGAATTACCAGATGTTGGGAAAATGATGGTGTGTCATTTCCCTGAACAAACATTCTTGGCATTTATGCATTTCCTCCCATATCTCTTTAAAAAATGATTGTGTGTAAATTTAGTGCTGACAAAACTGAGGGCCTGGGAGAAAATGCATTACTCACTCATTTAGTAGTTTTACTCGATCAAGGCATGGAATTTTTGTTTTCTGGGAAATTTGACACTGAAATACTGCTTTTCATTCCAATTCAGAATATTAAAGCATAAGTATTACTATGAAGCAGAAAATAGGCATTTAGACACCTCTTTATTTGAAAATTTCAAGATGTAGTGTTTCTTTCACGATATCTATAGTTTTCATTACATGTTATGACCACTGATGGAAACTTGCTTTTAGATCAAGTGCCACTCCCACACACTGGGCTAGGAAAGTTCTGATGTTTCCTTCAGTACTAAAGAGGATCCAGAACTTTAGTATTGAAAATGTGTGCTTTTTAAAAAAGGTGTTAAAATAGAATTCTTCATTTATTCACAATCACATATCATCTATTGGTTATATGCTAAGGTGCCAGTGATAATGAGTCATTTATACTGGCATGGCTATTGAAATTAAATAACTTTAAAACACTTATTTTTAATATAAAATTTTAAAATGTCAAAGCACATTACTGCATTTCCCTAAAAATCCTAAGTGTGATCAATTGAACTTCCCATGTAACAATGTAGTGGCTCAGAAATACTTTTACAGTTAGGAAAAGTTACTTGAAATGTCTGTTTCAATAAAAAGGTCAGGTAGTTGTCATCCCTGTATTTCTAGAATTCTGTCTGTGTCCAAACAGATGGTTGGTGGTTATGAAGGTTTGCATGTATTTGGTGTTTCCATTTATATAATTCCCACACAGTTGTCTGCAAGATTACTTCTCTCAGTATTGGTATTTTATCGATAATTTCCACAGGGAGATGAAACAATTAATTTACATGCAGGATGGACTTCACTAAATGAAACCCCAGTTGTCTCATTCCATTCCTCATGTCTAGAACAGAGATATTGAAACATTGTCTATGAAATGAAAAATATACCTGTGGTTCACCTATACTGCAAAATGATTGAACAAAATAACTCCCTGGGGACCAATGAACCATTACCCTCTTTTAGAATGTCAGTCATTTTCCTCTCTGGGTTGTGAGCCTGATTTGAAGAGGGGACAGAGCAGCAAAACCTGTGTGGCTCTGCTGATTCAGCAATGTACTGGTGGAACCATCAGTTGTGAAGGGAGTTGCTCTGTCTTCACTGAAGGAGGCATGAAATAGTGGCAGAAAGGAAGCAGAGCCAAGAGGGCAACTGATAGGCATGGCTGTTTTTCATGTGTGTGGGAATTCCTCTGCCATGTGATTTTCCACACTGCGTCACTTTAAAAAGTCGTATGTCAGAGAGCACCACAGCTCATGAATCCTCCACTGCCTCTAGTAAGTACTGTCGTAGAAGAAAAGTGAAAGATAATGGACCACATTTTGTCATCTGTTAGGAGTCACTACACTGGAATTTCCACCAGTAAAACCAAGGCTACTGTACCTTGCCAGGATTTGAAACGTTCTCATATATTTATGGTATCAATTTGGATTTATTTTCATTTATGAAATTGATTTGAAAGAATACGTTAGGGTAGAGCATTTATCCTTCATCTGAAACTGAATCAGCAATTCTGGTGTGCTGATTACATCTCAGAAATCCTTCGTGCCATCCTAACAGTGCCCTGCACTCATGCAATGGACGTGCTCGATGTGGGTCAGTGGCTGGCAGGGAGCGTGGCCATCCAGGTGCTGTCCTTATGCCATGTGGCACGTTTGGCAAGGAACTTACCACCTTTGGTGTACCATTTGTGCATCTTTGAAATAGGTTTCCTTGTGTTGTATGAGGGTATAATGATGTGTGGATGAGAGAGACTGTAACTAAGCGAACTGCCAGAAGTGTCTGTGCTCTATCACTGTCCTTCACATCCTCAGCAGCTGAAGTGAGTCCAGCTGAAAGCACTGCTGAAATACCACATCCACATCGCTTTCTATTCTGCACTTCCATCCTCTTCCCATGCAGGCATTTTTTCCAGTGAGGTAGCTGCCGGCAGGCTAACTCATCACTCTGTTTCCCGGTGGCCCACCATGATCCATCTATCCGTCGCCGTTTCCCGGACACTTCCACAGTGTCCTTGCCGTAAGTTTAAAGCGATGCTGCCCTCTCCTGTTCACTCTTCTTGACCCGAACGATCTGCTTCCAGGCAAAGGCTGTGGATGTCTTTGCGACCACCTCGAGCTGAAGTGTAGCCAGGGGAAAAGGTCCACGGTTTAACTGTACTTTTATCGGTCTTTTAAGATCTGCATGGATTGCACACTATTGAAATGTTCTTGGAAATTCTATTCCTTGCAAATTCTATTCCTTGCGTGTTTTCCCTTCCTAACTTTCCTTCTCTGTCTCTTTTCCCATCCTCCCTTATATTCTTTATTTACAATTGATTTTATTTTTTTTTTAAATCCATCTGGTCCTTAACAATCTCTTCTTCCTCCTGAGCACTTTCTAAACACACTCTTCCTCTAGACCAAGTGAAAATAATGTAGGTTCTAATTGCAACAAACAGTTCATTAAAAATCAGAGGAGACAGTCAAAGCCTGGTTCCATTATTTAGTCCCTGAGATAAGAGTTTGATGCAATAATTATGCTGGCTCAGATAGCTCCCCAGAAGATCCCATCAGAGAGCTAAACCCCTCTTCAGGGGAAAGGGCGAACATATGACAGCACTGAGGTCTAAAGAGAGAAAATAATAATAATTTAGTTTTTCCATTGTTCTTGTTACCACTCCTCCTGTTCAATAACTTAAAATATTCACACAGCTCCTTTTAGGAACAATGCCTTTAACACTCATTCAAGCCATTATTGAATGCATGTATAATTCCCTCATTCTGAAACCAGATTTTCCAAACCACGGGCTGTGGGGGAAATTCAAAAGGACCACTGGAGGGCTAGGGAAAAAAAATCTTATTGTTAATGTAATTGTTTAAATTATGATTGATTTAATATCAAAAGAAAACACAATTTTATTTCTATTGTTCTTTTTTGTAGGTTTTATGCTGACAGCATCTCATTTTTCCCAGGGTAAGGGCAATTGAGAAGCGGCTGTAAATACTGACTGCAAGCAGTTACACTAATCAGCCTTTAAATGCTGGCTGCAACTCAGTGCCTGCACTACCAGAGAGAGTTCTGTGCGCTCCTCCTGTAATTACGGCCAATTCTCTCTCCTCTGCCCTGGAGGAGCCGAACTGCTCCTGCCATGGAAAGGTAATTAGCTATTTCCTGCCTAGCAACAGTCGAATGGAGACAGATGAGCTCCAAAGCCTTCAATACGCTCAGCACCGCACACTGCTGCTCTATTCCTTGAACACCCACCGCTCCTAGTGCCGCTGGATTAATCCTTCTCGGGGTCTGCTTGTGGCCGCCCCTCTGGCACCGAGTGTGTCTAGGGACAGGGTCCACAGGCAGGCCCCTCGTGTCCTCGGGTGGGGAACTCGGCGCTGCCAAGTGCTGAACATCTCTGCACAAGAGCTGAGGGGCGTCAGTTCACAGGGCCGAGAGTGTCAGTGCTTTGCAAACACTGGATTCACGTGTCCTGGTGTCTGTGCTCGTGTCTCACCCCAGGAGCACACTCCTATTTAAACGAGGGGCTTGGCCGTTGTTTCTCATCGAGTTCTTTTGAGGTACTCCATGTATTGTTCCACCCCAAAAGCTACTGGATTTTGTTCCTTTAAAACTAGCGTGTTTATCAAAATAGATACAATTTCCTCAGAATACCCCTGTTCCCTTTTCCTCTGTATTCACAAGTACCCCCAAAATCCCACACACTTCTGCCTGTTTAACAAAGAACTCGGATTTGCTTCCTGAGCTATGCACAGACACATCTTAAAGTATCTTACCAACTCATCTTTCATTCACCTGGAAGCCATATAACAAGGCAGACTGCCTTGAGTGCTCACTGTCATCTGTCAGCTCTCAAGGTGTTCATCAGGCTCACAGCACCCACGTCATTTGGAATCTCCAAGTGAATCTCCACTTAGAGGCACGCCTGCAGGTCCTGTGATGTGCTGCGATGGAAAACTTCTTGCTTACATCTGGAATCATTGTTCTTGACGTCTCAGATGGGGGTGAGGGGAAACCTTTATAAGAGGAATAGGACAATGAAGCAAGATGTTAAAGCAGCTAGTTGGTCAATGAGTCACAGCTACTAAAAATTTGGCAGCAGCCACAAAGCAGCTAAATGTAACCAGCTCTAAAAGGCCCATAGGATTTCTCTGGCTCATTCACTCACACATGCAAACACAGAGTTTAGACAAGCAATTCCCTGCTCCTCATGCTCTTCAGATGAACTCGTAAGCAACTTGGGCACAGGATTTAATTTCTACAGGAAGTATTTATTTTGCTTTCCTTAGCTAATTTTCTAACCTCCATCACTCTGATGGAGGTTTCTGATGCTGTCCCACGGTCTGACTTGCAGCCTGCTGAACCCAGTGTGAGACTCTCCTTGATGTTCAGTGGAGAGACCACAGATCAAGCCCTTAGCAGTCAGTGTGGGCCACATGTCCTGGTGACTAAGAAGGTAGACGCTGACAGTGTAGAACAATAGCAGAGGAGGCATCAAAGGGGACTGACTGTCTGTCTGATGCTGTATGATGGCTGCTAATGTTGATTGTGGCCTCCTGGTTTGTCATATAGTTACTGCTGACGTGGCAACAGCTTTGAAAAGAAGGTAAGGACTTGAACTCCTTAGAGAAAGAAGACCAGAGAGACAACAGGGTGTTGATAAAGGAGGATCAGGAAGACCAAAGATGAGCAGTTGAAGGGAAGTGAAAAGGGATGTGAGGAAACTGCAAAGGAAAAAAATTACTTGAAACAAAAAGCAGGTTTTCACACCCACTCCCATGGGTAAAATGCCAGTAACAGCAACTAACAATAACAACAATATACTAAAAAAAAAGAGCACACAACATGACCCATGAGTAAAAAAAAAATAACTTCTAAAAATTCTTGCAGTGGTACTGTAATAATGATATAGTATTGGTAGACAATTGTAACCAGAGAAAAAAGATGTTTTTATGAGCCCCAGATCACCTACTCAAACTAGGAGGTGCCCACTTGTGCCAGCTGTGAATTTGGCCTCTGATTTTTGTAATATTTCAGATCCTTTAAAGGCTGTTTTAAAGAGGAAGTTCTTCAGTCCCCTTTCTGCAAAATAAGAAGGTATAATCAAGGAATTATTTATTTCAAAACTGGATGAATAATACACTATCAAATTCAAGTGTTCTTTATTTTGAGCCTGAAAGCCTTTTGTTCAAAATGTGTTACAGGTTGGAGAACAGGTTTTAAAAGCCTAAATCTATTCTAAAGCCACTGTGAATGGTTTTCTGGGAAGGAAAGATTATATATTACACTTGGTTCCTCTCCAAGATTTGTATGTCTTACATGAATACTCCTCTGTCTCCTTCTGTGGTGACATATCTGAGATCAATTATGCCAACAGTAAAGTCTGGAATTTTTATAGTCCATCTCTTTACGAGCATTTTCATAGAAAAACTTATGAAGACTGAGGCATAGGAAAAGTCCAATAATCCTGGCCTGCTATCTTCATCATCTCCAGCCCTCTGTCTTTTCCTCTTTACCCTCTCCAAGTGAAAACACTGGCTCACATCATACACATACTGCATTGAGGTGATTTAAATGGCCATCTGTATGTTTATCTGAGGCCTCTGTGAATGGGCAGCCTCATTAGTGCTTGTGTCATGGACGGATGGGCCAACACAAATTCTGTTTGTGTAAGATAAATTCTCCTCTCCTGGCTGTATCTCTTTTGTTCATTCCTTTTGCACTCTCTCATTTTTCTTTTCTTTCCTCTCTGGGAGTTCATTTCTGCTAGAAATCACTTTGCTTATTTCTGAGGTTGGATCCTGATGCCTTTACTTTCCTTTTTTCTCTGCACGTGCTTAGGAGAAATCTATCTGAAAAGAAATGCATTTCTAACCCGATTGTGGCTCTTCCTGTAGGAGTGATATTACTGACATTGGTGGGACTAATTGGAGAAAATAGTGTTATTCAGGGCAAGGGAGTACCAGGAGTAGTTCCTTAGTAATAACTTTTTAAGCCATGACTAGGGACCTGGAAGTTTTGAAGGCTGCCCTTAGGTTTATTTACTTTTAACAATGATAAGAAGCAGTGGATCTGTATTATTTGTCAATAATTAATATTTACTTCGTGTCATCTCCCAAAACAATGAAGGAAAGCTTATGAATTATAAGCAAAATGTAAAAACATCACTGGATTGATGTGCTTACCTTTGGCTTTAGATTTTGAAAAACATGTTTAGAGAGAGGATGTTGAATCTGTCATGCTTAGTTGCACCGAGTAGCACTTGACTGCTCAAATGCTCCTGCTGGGTGAACTAAGTATTTAATAAATTCTGAGGAGCAGCATTGTGCTTCACTGGCTGGGAAATTGGGAAGTGGAGAGGCAGTTGTATTAGTCAATATGAAGGGAGGTCACTGTCAGAGTTTTAAATCAAGGCTTAAATAAAGCAAATGTTAATTCAGACAAGTGGTGGCTCAATGACAGGTGGGGTTTTGTCCCTGTAAGGAAATCACAAGAATGATATGGTGGGTATCCAACACCATGTTGAATTTTCCATATAGTTTCTGCTGCATTTAGTTCACTGCCTGTCCCCAACGCTGTCTGCAACCTGAGTGCCCTACTGGATCCTTTCAGGTTTATTTCTCAACATTAGTATCAGCTTCAATGGGAATTTTGAACGTGGGTGAGGACATAAAAGAGATACATTAGTGATGGTTGAAAATCACCAAGAGTCAAACTATTACTCACTCCTAAATATTTTTGGAAGCCATCTGCAGAAATTAAGATAACAGAATCCAGTTTTCTCTTTTATCAAAGAGCATGTTCAGGAAGGGTAAGGGCTAAGGAAGGATACATTTGCTTTCAACAATAAGTTATTATCTCTGACTGAAATACACATGCAGCACACATGTGGAAGGAGGAGCAAGTGTAACAGTCTTTTACTTGGTAAAAAATGCATCTGTAAAACTTAAAAAGGATTCCCCAGACTCACAGAAGGGGCATTGTACCCTACTGATAGCTTTTTATAACTGAGTTTCAGTTCCAGCGTTCAGATTGCTTCAGCACAGCTATGGGAAAATATAACCCTGATCCTAGGAATAGGAAGGAATGTCTATTTTTCATCCTCACATAATTGAAAACTGACCGAAAACAATTGGCAGGATCTAAATATTCACATTTGGGCAGACACCAAACATGAGAAATTTCAGGCCAAGGGAATTTTTTGGGGGAAGATTATGAGGAAGTGCTTAAGAATAGTTTTTTTTTTTTCTCTTTTCTTATTCTTTTGTTGTTGTTGTTGTTTTCTTCTTTTTAATGGTAATAGTGTTCCATTAGAGGTGACTCAACATATAAACTGTCCAATCATTTTTTCCTAGAGCTTGTTCTTCAAATCCTGCATTTATTACTTAGTATAAAAGTAACAGACAGTGTATCTTTAAATAGAAATTACATTCCTGTCAGCTTACCCAAAGCCCAAATATGGGACAGAGTGTCAGAGAAAAACAGTAACATGAGGGATTCAGGGACTTGACAGGGTTACAGACTGCTTCTGCCTGATAAACAACTTAGGCTGAGTTATGCTTCCTGAGCTTGTATCTCAAGACATAAAAGTAAGGGGGAAGTAACCCCTTTCTTGAGCAACAGCAGAGAGAGAGATCTAATGTAGGGTGAAGTGTGGGGTATCTGGAAAGCATAGGGTAACAAGGTATTAATATCCCATTTATTTTGGTTTACTGCCACCTTGGGCTGAGGTTGATTAAGAGGCACAAGGCTTCATGGCTTCACTGGCAGAAAGATTTGGCCATGTGCTGTAAACTATTATAAATATTACATGGTGTAGCTGAGGAGCCTACACTCCAAATGTAATCTAGTATGGCTGAAACACTGAAGGACCACTCCATAAAAATGGCACTTCTCTGTTCTGCACATCTGTTTCTTGCATGTATTTTAAGAGTCAGAGCTGCTTAAATAACATTTAAATGAGGGTTTTACTGGGGTTTTTTTTTTAAAGAAAAAACATCTGCAGAGCTCTGTAGAGCCAAGTCTACTTGGAAAGAGAGCTTGCTCTTCTTCAGCATGACTTTTAACTGCAAGATCATTGCTGCTCTCCTTTATTTCTGTGTGTGTGTGCTGTGAAGATGTGAGATCAGGAGGAAATGCCTTGCACTGGTGCAGGACTGGAGAGAAGGACAAAAGTTGCATCTGGGATCCTGCAAGCTGATGTGAGCTGGTTTGGGCACTCTTTATTTCCGAGTATTCCCAAAGGAACTTCCTTCCCTACTAAAATCCTGCCATCTTTGGCTGCTCAACAGTGCTGGAGACCAGAGGCCAGCTATACCCTACACAGAACAGCCCCCCTGAGCATGTGCTGCTGGCTGGGAGAGCTGGTGTTACTCCAGTGCCACCCTTATGTTAACAGTACCCTCAGGAAAGCAGCAGCAGCCCAGCTTGTGCAATGCTGGGGTCCTCCTGCAGCGATAGAGGTTACATTAAAAGCCTCCAAGGAAGTATATCCATGCACCAATGGAGTACCATCAGGACTCTGTGCTGACCTTCTCCTTGTCAGCAATCCCACATCTCTTCTCCCCCACTCCTGGGGAATTCCTTCCTCGTCTTCTTCATTCTTTGTTTGGTGATATCTGGGACTGGGATGTTTCCTGCCCAGCTCCGTTCTTGTTGAGGGCAACCCTGGCTACTCCCACTGGTGGGAGATAGTCACACCCTTCAGAGTCTCATAGCCAGGGAGCAGCTGTTCATTTGACTCCCAGTGACCTTCCTTTCCCTTCCCTCCCTGTGGCCTGGCAGTTTTCACCACGAGGCTCACAACACGAGCAGCTTCCAAAGCGCTGCTGCGATTTGAACTCAGGCAGCAGGAAAAAGCTGACTGTCCCGTGCCTGGTGGCTCACTGCACTGACTGGGGCTCACTCCACCACATCAGCTGGAGTCTAGCTCCTTATTACATCCAGATGCACAAACAGTTTGCCTGCCAAGAGCATGCTTGGTGTTTTGTGAAACCCTATCAGTGGGATGGATCAGTGGCGGGAGTGCCAGGAGCGGCTTTCGGGAAAGGCGTCAGGAGGGAGGGAAGCCTCGGTACATGTGGTACCTCCACCTCCTGAGATGGGCCTGCTTCTGGAAACTGTCTTTCAGCTCAGAGGTAATTTTAAGCACAGAAGGAGGAAAACAAAGGAAGAGAGGGTGGTTCCAGGTTATAAATCAAAGCTCCACAAATCTGTTCCCTCTCCATAGTGTTACATCCAGTAGCATTAATTTCTGTTCTTGGTGCTCTACTGTGCAACTCATTTCACTCTGGCTCCACAGCTCTGGGTAGTTCCTTTTCTTCTAGAGCAGCACGAGTCTTCTCTCATGGGTCCTGTTTTATAGTCCACTGTGCCTCCCACCTGTGCATCTTTCTGTGCTTCTCACTTTGCTGAGGAGGGACTCATCCTCCCCAAACCTTCCCACTAATTTTATCTGTTAGTATAGAGGCAGGTCAACTTAAAATTTAGAAAATGTTGCTTGAATTTATAGTTTTAACTACCTGAAAAAAAAAAACCTTAATTGCACTTGTCTGAGAAAAACTGATCAGCATTTCGTCATGAGGCTTAAAAGGCTTTGGGGAGGAATCAAAAGTTGTTTTCTGTTCTCTGCATAAAAGGATAGTGCCTCTCATTTGTGCAAAGCTTTGCACACATGTAGCCCACATTGTGTGGGTTTCACCATGAATAAGAATCTGTGAAACAGAATCATTATTTCTGAATTTGCTCATGCATCTCTAGTGATTCAACCACCAAAGTTGTTGGAAGCTCAGGCCTGGATCCCCACTTTGCTTGCAAATGGGCAATAGCAGAACCCAGAGTTCAGATATGAATGCGACCAGTTTTCAGAATATTCAAAATGGGAACCTAAAATTCTAAAAAAGAACCTAAAAAAGACTAAAATTACTTCCACAATAGTTAAATCTTAGGCTACCTTATTCTAGGGACCATTATCTGTGCAAGAGCTTCCTTCTTCAGCAAAATAAGCTGTTCCTTCTTACTCAAGGCAAATGATCTGTTAGATCTGTAGGCTGCGTTTTCTGTCTGGTTTCTGGCCACAAGGGGACAGACACTCACTGTCACATAAAGACAACACTGTGTCCTTGGTGCATTAAGTATATCAAAGACAGCTAGTGCCTCAGCACTGTTTCAGAAAAGTCAGGAAAAAAGTATCCTAGGTAGTACAAATCAGATACAAAAATGTATGTGCTGAATTAGCACAGCAGAGATCAGAAAAATAAAATACATGTGTATTTCAGATGCAGCATAGGAAAAATGCTATAAACATCTAAGTGTTCACAGTTTAAAAATATACTTGATGTTAGGAGGTTGAAGCAACATGTGAAGTGGCATAAAGTGCCTGCCAGAGGCTTTAGCCCCATAAAACTGCTTGGAGAAGGCGGCATGAAGGCTTGATTGATCAGGGGTAAAAAATGTGGTTTTAGGACCTCTTGCCTCATGTTCATAGATTCAGGTCCATAGTGCACTTACTGGCAGCCAGGTACTGCCCTCTGAGCATAAACATTTTATTTTTAACATCATGTAGCACCATTGCTTGCAGCTGAGTCATGAGTGATGATGGACTGCAGGCAAAGAGCATCCTCCACCCTCAAACCCATCAGCCTAGGGCTCCATCTCCTTCATCACTTAAACTTGCCTGTTTTGACCTCTGAAGTGTTACTGTTTGCAGTCACAAGAAAACTCTCACTTATTGAGATAGCTGGTTTCAGAGTGATTGAATTAATTTGTGTATTTCCTCATTCTTCCTTGTGAAGCTGATCAAACAAAAATTATCTTCAGTGCTTCCTGCTTCAGAAATACCACTACAAACACTTTATTCTATTTTCAGTGACCTTTTGTTTATATTTGTTTTGTAAAGTACCAGGCTCATTCACAGGGCTATTAATTAGCACTGAATTCAGTAATTTGGGATCATTTTTTATGATTATCATCCTAAGAGTGGAATTTGATCTGGTGCAGGGACTTGCTTTTATTTAGTCCTTGGGGGCAAAAAAGTGCTTAAGCAGAAGAAGTCAGCAGTAAACTGAAGGGAATAAAAATTGACCTTTCTTGACAAACTGAGTTTTCATGGCTTTCTCATGTCTTCATGCTGTGAGTAATGTAAGGAATGCCGGAGGCAGAGTGTCTGCTAGCTCTGATATTAAAAATAAAATATTTTTGTGAGCTAGTTGCATTTTCCTCTGTCCACTTTTAGTTTGCTTATATTCTCTCTCTTTCTCTCTCTCTCATTCTTTTTCTTTTTTACTCATTACTAAAAAACAAATTCTGGACATTATTTCCATTTGAAACACTTCTCCACATGGGTCTGTCAGTACTGCCAAGTTACTGATATAACATCCCACTGCTCCTAAGAAATCCATGAACACTTGCTGATACGAGTTTGTCAAGCTTCTCCAGTCTTATTAAACAAGAGGTTTTCTTTTAACTTCTCACAGAAGTTGTTAGACGGCAACGAAAGTCAGAAAAACCCTCGCAGATGACGGAGGGGGGATTTTTGAGCGTCTCCTGCCATCTTGTGGGGTTGAGGAGAATATTCACTTTGCTTGTCAGTGATCGGAGCTGTCAAAGCTTTCCTTGTGGCCCCCGCTGACTAGCAAGCCAATGAGACACAGCCCATGGCTGTGTTCTGCAGGAACAGGTTTGGGGGAACCTGCTAACCTTAACGGGACTGCCCAAGCCTCTCCCAGTATGTCTGTGGCTAAGATATCCAGTTTTAGGTTTGTTATCTAGTCATTGTTAGGGGAAAGGATCAAAGTATGAGGGGGCTTCTCTTGCTGTCAGTTCCTCTTGGAGGATGCTCACAGTGCCACCTGGGCAAAATCTGCACCAGTTTCACCTCCGTATCCAGCAGAGTTGCCAGAGAGTTCGAGAAACTGAGTATGGGGTTGGAAACAAAAGTCTCCTGCCAGCAACCCTAGCTCACCCCAGCTATGGCTGTGTGGGTGGCCTCGGGCATGGCTCTGAGTACAGAGAAAGAAGCCAATAATTTCTGAGTGATAATCCCGTGTTTGTCCTTTCTTAAAATTTCCCACTGCAACAAGCAGCAGAGTTGTTCTGTGTAAATAAAGCAACTTGCAGTACGTGAACTACGCAGTCCTACAGAGCTGGCTGGTTGTGCAACAGCTAAAGCACAGCAAGCTTTGGATACCAGAGGCTGACCCAGGTAAATGCTCCCACATCTTAACAGTGGGAGGCTGCAAAAACACCTCTATGGCTTGCTGTGACTCCTGAGTGAGTGACAACAATATCTTCAGTGTGAGCAGTTTGTTTTCACACCCGTGCACACCATCAGCCTTTTGGTCTCACTAGCTAAAGACAGCTGAAATAGAGTGTGCCTTTGTTTGCTTTGGGCTGCTTTGGTTGAGCTCTTCCACAGGTTTTGGAATCGCTTTGGGGTTATTGATTCTGCCATGTGAAAATATGTTCCTTTCATATTTTTGGCTTATTTTTAAATTTGCTGTTTGAAGCCACAGTCAGGCTGAATAGACAGAGTGAGTCCTCACCAGGAAGAGGCTACAATGGCTTTGGCAGATCAGGGGTCAGGACTCATTTCAAGTAGATTTCATTGGTAGTCTCTGACAGTGGGGAAGCCTTGAGGTGTTGCTTGCCATTCCAGGCTTTGGAGGGGAATATTCTTGTGGATGTAGATTTAACCATTAATTTTGCTGTTCATTACCTTCCATCTCTGTGGTTCCCAGACATAATATCCATAATATCAGTTAGCTCCTCTCTCTAGTTCTCTCTTTAACCTACCTTCCTTCTTATCCTTTGTCCTTTGCTACCTCTCCAATTCCCATTATTCTCCATGGACCTCAAAGACCAGAGGACCTCCATCCCAGACTACATTGCCCAGGCTCTTTTTCCCAGTTTACATACCAGACTTTATTTCCCATGTTCTCGATTCAGGTCCTGCTGTAGAATAAGATACATTCCTTCTCCATACTATCAGCTGGAGGGACAGACAAACTGCCACCTTGCTTTCCCTTTTCCTTGCACCACTCAGGCCTGGAGATGCTGCAAACAGAGAGGTAGCACATGGAAAACATGGAAAGCCTTCTTCTGCCACATGGAGGCCTGGGCTGTGAGTTTGTGAGGGTGGTATATAAACACAGAGGACAGTAATGAAAGGATCTGTGAGATTTAGGCATGAGCAGCTGCTCTATAGGGGGGCACAACCTCAGCAGGCAGAGCAATTGTGTGAATGCACAATCAGGAAGAAATTCCAGCCATAAGATGAAACCATTAAACAACTGTACTGAAGATGAACAGATTGCTGCCTTTCAAAGGCTTTGTATTTTGTGCAAACATGGGCAGATTTTCTGGGGAACACCAGGTCCAGGTCAAGTTTAGACTCTCCTCTTCACAGAAAATGCTTCTTTATCTTTCCTCTAGTAAGAGTCAAAACCAGTGGGCCCCCAGCCCCCTGAAGAAAACAATTATCAACACTGTCATTTTTTAACATCAAAGCTGACCCTTAGACTTATTTTAGAAATGGATGGATAGTTTTGATTGAACATTTCAAAATATTGGGGTATTAAGGCTAATTATTTTTAACCTAGTATGAATATTTGCAGCCCAGCAGGTTTGGTTGAGAAATGCATAAGCAACTGAGATAGGTGCTCTGCACAGGTTTAAAAACAAGGAGTTCTGCTAGCATTACTTATTTAAAAAAAAGTCTAGCTCTCTCAGAGCATGCATTCATTACCCTAGTGATGTAACTGTGTAAATCCTTGCCACCTAACCGAAGGAAATCTTTTTCTGTCATCCACAATTGCCAAATAGGAAGGCCTGCCTATAGATTGCCTTATTTACAAGTAGTCGGTATTAGATGGTGATATTATGACGAAGTTTAAGAAAAATCCACTGAGGAATTAGTGTCACAGTTTCTGCAGTAGCCAGAGGTGTTTGTCCCTGATTGGAGTATCTCTCACTACAGAGAACCTGTGGCATATGCTCACACATATGGCATGTTTTCATGTGGCATGTTTTCACTCATGGAACCTGACAGGAACTGGAAATAGTTCTGAGGCTGAGTGGTGCATATGCAGTTTCTTTCTCTGAATCTGATGCAATTTTAATTTTCCCTTTTGTCACATTGCACGTTGCCTGATTGTCCCATCTCTTTGTATCTTGGGACAGCACAAGTCTCTGGAATCAGCTTGGTGGCATCTGTCATTCTCACTACTTACCTGTCCTCTGCACACATATCTTGGGGAAGACATAAGGGACACAAATAATTCTGAAAATAGTCCTAAAAGTTACAATGTTTTTGAATGCAGCATAAAAGATAATTGAAGTAAAAGAGAATCTAATCCCAAGGCTGCATGAATTCTCTGAATTCAAATAGACTTTCATGACATAGCTTGTTATATGTTGAGAAATTAAAAGGCATCCCAGGGGAAAAAAAATCAGAGTATTTTAACTGAACAAGATAATTAATGGATCTAGATACATGCAGAATTCTTTCCTGTCACCTCATGATAAGCAGAGTCTCATCTTTTTTCTTCTTTTAGGAGAAGCTGCCAAAGTGATATATTAAACTATTGTGGATTTGCAGAAGCATGAGCAGAGGAAATTTAAGCCTGAAATATTTGCCTAAAATAATGAAGATTTATGACTCTGTTGATAGTATTGAATCTTACACATATAGATGCTAAAAGAGTCAGTTATTTTTCTGGCAAGTCTTGAGAAAGAATGTGTTATAAACTTAATGACTTAATTTTGCTTTATAGGCCAGTGATGTAGGTGCTTTATGGATAATTTGATATAAAATGCATAGTTTAGAGACAAGGAAGCTTTGAACCAAAATGCACACTCTTAGAGAGAGACCTGATTTTAACTGTTATTTATTAAAAATATCTGTTGTCTCCGTTCCTTGGTTAGTTAGAAGTTACCAAGGCTGTCTCTAGTATCAGTGAGAAATATATAAGTCTTGTTAAGAAAGAGAGAAAAGAGATGGAAGGGAATTTAATCTCTCAAGGTCCCTAATATATTAACTAATATTCTGTATGTTCTATGTATATATTCTAAGATTCAAAATAGTTCAGATGTGTCGAGGAAAATGTGTTTTGCGAATTTAACCTCGGTGCAAATACATTACCTTTTTTATTCTTTAATTTCCTCACCTTTTGTAAGTATTTGTCTCTGGATTTGTTTGTTTGTTTGTTTTTGTACATTACAAACACATTTGTTTGCAGTTTACATTAACCTGATTTGAACCTCGAGGTGGCTGCCTACTGGCAAAACATTCCTTGACCCCCTTGAGTACGGTGGAGCTATAAAATAGGTTACTGAGGCCTCAGTGTTAAGAAACACCTTCTGTCCTCAAAGAGGCTTTGTGGGTGCTTTGTGGGCTGGTGTCCTCAGCTCAATCAGGGATCAGAGAGAATCCCTACATCTGAGAGTTCCTGTGGAATTTTCATGAGTTGGATGTGTAGCAACTGCCCTCTTACTCAGAAGAGTCCATTCAATGATGTTTGATACCTAGGGAAAAAATAAAAATATTATGGTTTTGTAAATAGGGATGTTTTTAATGCAGGAGCTTTGTAATAGCTACACTGAAGAAAATAAAAGGTATTTCGCTGGACACAATCAAGTACATAGACTGCTTAACCTCTTAGTAGCATTTTAGCAGTGGAGTACAGCAACTAATAAAACCTGCACTGTCATAAAGAGTGTTTAAAAGTTACCCCAAGGCTGGACAGGATGCAGTAATTTTACTTCCCTATTATACAGGTCATTCTGCTATTACTGCCTAGTAAAGGAACTCTTCCAGTTTCACAAGCAGTTGGTCTGGGAAACTCTGACATCAGCTACTTTACAGGCTTTTTGAGGAGACTTTTTTGCATGGTGGCAGATGAGATCACATCTATGATGCAGCACTGTTGTTCTTACTTCATCCAAATCCCAGTAAATCACACCCTGGGTTTGAACACGGTTGCAGCCTGTGAAAACAATTCAAAAACTCCAGGTGGAGAGCATGACAAGGCAAAATAGGGAAGACAGAGACACAAACCCTTATTGAAATGGACAACTATAATAACATAACAGCTCCTAGGGCTGTGACGTCTGGGCAGCATCTGCCAAATGTGATGTGGGCCAGGAATTAGAAAAGAAGGAGCACTAAGGAGGAAGAGGGCAGGAGGCAAAAAGCACCTCAGATGGACTGACTGGAGATGAGGGAATGAGGCCACTGTGTTTAGCAACTAGGTGCACACTCAGGTTTTGTCCTTCAGCTTGCCACAGGCCTCTTGAGTGACCTGGGGAAAATAATGTAATTTCTTATACCTCATTTTCACACTCTCTTTCTGTCTTGCCTATGTAAATTCCAGATATTTAGGGCTGGGTCTATGTACTTAGAGAATGGAGGAGTTTATGATGAATGTATTGGAGCATATTGATGTGATATGAATAATGCATTGGAATGATGCACCATCCTAATGACAGTTTACACAGGTCCCCTTCTTTCTGCAGGGAAGGTTGAATAACCTCTGTGGCAGTGATGGCTTTTTGAATTGCTGTGCTTTGCCTAAAGCTGCTCACCCAGTTTATGACAGGAGTGCAGTGTCTACCCAGCTTGTAGGGTCAGACCAGTGCTTCCCAAATTAACTGAGCTGTCAGGTTTGAAAGAGTAAATAATTCCCTGGAAGCATGTGTGTTTAAATGCAAGGCATAGCTGTGTGATCCTTCATATGGGAAAACTGAGGAATGATAAATTTCTGCCATCAGAAAAACTTTTTCCTTGGCTAAGACTCCCCTCAGAATTCAATGCCTCTTGGGGGCTTATAGGGCAGTTCAGGTTCAATGTCTTTCCCCTTCCCAACATATGTCATGACTGTCTTCACAAGTCTTAGCATAAACATTGATTTTCTCTGACCCAGGAGAAGGGGAAAAAGGATCAGAGACGTTTTTGCTGACCCTTTGATGTGGGGCTGTGGAGCAATGACAGGAACAGCAGGCAAAGTGAGCACTTTAGTGTGTTGTTGACTGACAAAGTGCTGGAATCAAAGCATTCATATAAAAAATTAAAAAATAGTAGAGAATGATAGGGAAAGAGGAGGGTAAATAAGGCTTTTTATCTTCAGTAGTATTTTGAGGGCCTTGCCACAGATGGGCTGCATTAGTAATAAACTGAGTAGTTAATAAATGCAGGGGAAAGAGAAGAGGAGGAGAGCTGGCTGCTAGCTTCACCTGTAGCTGTTCTTTTATCCCTAAGTTTTGGTGGGAAGAGCTGTGCTATCTCTGGATGGGGTAGGGCTGTATTTAACCTCAGCTGGGATGGCTCTGCTGGTGATCTGAGCAGCCCCTGAAGCTCCTTGGCCAGTGGGGTGCTGTGGCTACCACAGGTCCTGAGTGCTTGCCGATGGTCTCCTGCTGGTGCTAGGCAGAACAGCTGCGTGCTGCCAGCGGGCTGGAGTCCTCAGCCTCCTCTAGGGACGCTTTTGATGGCTGTGCATGTCCTCGTCTTCCCCCGTTTAAAAGCAAGTAAAAAAATCTCTGATGCATTTCAAATGGAGCATCAATAGATCAGTGCTCGCTCCAGCCCTGAGCTGGGCCCCCCTGTTTCAGGTGCAGGAGTTGCTGCAGCACTTTGGGCACTGTGGCCCCTCTGCAATGGGGCCAGGGGCTTTGGCTGTCCCTGTTGGGAGCAGGGTGAGGGTGGCAGCCCTGCTGTCAGGGTGTTTGTCACCTGGAGCTCTGCAACCTTCTGTCACGTCTGCACAGGAATGTCCTGGGAGCAGGGCTCCAGAGGGGCTGCTGGAGGCAGTGCTTGCTTCAAGAGCCAGCCCAGTGGTTCCCACAGCTTCCTCCCAGTGTGAGCTGCCTCCCTGCTGCAGGGATGAGGTGTGTCCATGAGCTCCTTCTTGGGAACCTTGCCAGGTTGGGCTCCTGCTAGTGTTGAGGAGCTGGCCCTGTCAGAGGGATCTGTGTGTTCCCCTGCACAGAGCAGCCCAGTGTGTAAAGAGGCAGGTGCCTCATGTCCTGGCCTTTCAGAGGGATGGGCCAGAGCAGTTTGAGGTGGTACATCCCCTCCCTGTGCTCAGGGTGCAGGTCCTGGGGTCTCGCAGCCTGCTTGGTGTGACCTTACCACAAATGAGGTTCAAGTGCTTGAGTCTACACAAAGAGGTCTTAAGACAAATGAGGGGAGACTGATGTGCTCTGTAACTCTCCTGGCCTGGCCTCAGCAAACAGTCCCGGGATGCTGTTCCTGTGCTTTAACCCCTTGTAAGCAGGAGCAGAACCTCTTCCTCTGTGGCTGGTCATCCCTGGCCATGGAAGCTTGGAGTGCCTGCCTGAGCACTGCCAGAAGTTTGGCAGCCGTGGCTTTGGTCAGAACTGCTGGTCCCCTCCTGCCTGCTGGGCAACTCTGGCAGCTACTGGTAAGTACAGGAAATTTGAAAGAAAAGATCACATAGATACTGAAGTAGGAGATATTTGCTAATAGTTAATATTTGCTGTCTTCAGAAGGCACTCCTGGTTTCATTGAATCATCTGCCCATGATGTAACTCTTTTTCTCTTATTCAGCACATGCTTTTCACTGCTATCAAAGGGCAGTTGGCAACCAGGAGTCTCCTTTAGGAGCTAGAGTAAGAATGTCTACTAGTTTCCCTTTGAGAATGAGAGCAACTGCAGTTGTATTGTCCGAATCAAAAGCTTCCAGGAAAAGTGAAAGCCTCAGCCTTCAACCTCCAAAGATCATTAGTGAAGTTTTTCTTTATTTCTGTAGGAATAAAAGATTGTCTGGGGCAATTAGCAGTATTGTAAAGCAGCAGATTGCTCAGTGAATACAGAGGAGCTCTGATATCTGTGCTCCTTTGTAACAGCAGATGAACTTTTTTAACCTTTGCTTCCCAAGTTCAGCTAAGGAAAGGCTGCCTCATATATTGCCCAGGTATAACTTCTGTGGATACTCAGCAAAGCTCATTAAAATATGAGTTAGTGACTTTAATATTAATGTCATACTCCGTCTGCCTACAGAAATGCAGTTATAGGATATGCCTTTGTGATAGGCTGGTGTAACTAACACTGTGCAAACTCATCCCCAAGGTTCCATATGTGTGTGAAACGTTTAGGAAATGCAACTGTGAAGTTATAAAAATCTCCTACGCATAATTGCTTCAAACTACATCCCACTGATAGACTAGTCCTGGAGGAAGTTAATTAGAAAGTCTTTTGGCAATCTGCTCAGTTTAATTCTGGTTTTACATCCTGCTAGGTCAAAGTGTCTGGCTGCTATTACTAATTGTCTTCGAAAAATGCTGGCATGTCTGAGGAGCTGCATGTCATGAAACCTGTGCCTTCACTGCAGGTATTTTTACATATTATCTGATCAGTTTTCGCAGTTAGAGATGCAGCTGCACTTACCTGCCTGGAAAAATAGTGAGTGGGCTGATGTAATGTTGGGAAATAGGAGGAACGATCTTTCTTGATTGGTTTAATTAGAAAACAGAACAAAAAAACCCCACAGGTTTCCCCCCTCACCGCCCCCCCAAAAGGCCTTAAGCTCACAACTTGGTTAGCAATTCTGTGGTCTGACTTGCCTGAGCTTCTTAAACTGAAGGGGGGAGAGGTGCCTGAAACAGCAGAGTATCCAAGAACTACAGGACATTCCTAAGATCTTTGATCTTAGATATAAGGGGCAAAAGTGCTGCCTCAACAAGTTGGAAAGCAAACCTTTTAGGGTGAGTGGGTAGTGTAGTCTGTACGTTCTACATATGCATTCTTTAGGATATCTAGTGAGAGAATCTGAAAGAGGTGTGATCAGTGTAGAATAAATCCAAGACGTGATCTTGTTTTTCTGGTATAGTCTGAAACTGGGCACACTATCCCTTGGCTCTACCCATGCAGCAACATGTGTAGTGGAAACCAGGCCTCTTGTACTAGTTGCACAGAGCAGTTTTTGTCAGGAAAGTTTTCCATGGATGTGAGCTGCTGATTTCCACTGGCTAAAAAGCATTAGCACTGCCTCTGCGGTGAATATGGGCCAGATGTTCACTGCATCCAATAGATGAGCATCATCTTAAAGATGTCTAAGTCCTTGCCTTGGGCTTAACTGAATTTCCTGGGACAAGTAACTTGGAATTTAGGAGAACTTGGGTTTGGGAAGGAAATTCCAGGATACTGCAAATAGATGCTTTTGCAGAGAGCACAGCTTGCATAGTCAGCAGGGATGGGTGACAGACTGCAGGGATGTGCTTCCCTGACATTTCCAGTAAGGCTGCAGGAGCTAAGTACCTTAGTGAAGAAAATATGTAATGTGGCAATGGTAAAGATGTGCTTGCACATGTTTTGGTGTTGCTAAATTAATGAAATGGGAAGCAAAGAGTAGAACAAAAAAGCTGTATAAACAGCTTTTGAAAGGTAGTCAAATTGTGTTTTTGAGACAGGAGATTAAATGGCAAGAGAGAATTCAGGCAGTGTTTATCCATACTTGCTACTTCCCAGAGCTTCCATCAGATGATAGATATTCACTTTAGAAACATATAAGAACCAATTTTTCAGGGAGTACCTGTCTCAAAAATAGGTTAGTGTGTCCAGGAAATTGTAGATGTGACACTTGAACTTGCAAGAAGGTGTGACTAGAAGGTTTGAAAAATTCTGCATGGTGGAATACACTTCCATCATGAAAAAAACCAAGACTTTGTGAAGTAGGAAGACATTCAATATCAGTTTCATTTTCTTTTGAAGGGCATTGTGTGCTTTTTCCCTTTCCTTTATCACTAATGTGAGAAACACATATAAGGCTTTCCAAAAAGGGAGAGCATATGCATATGTCTCCAGACACGGCTAAATTAAGTGTTGTAAGGAATACTAAACTAGATGATAATGATTTTCCAAGCAAGCTCTGCCCTGAAGGCATAAGGTAAGCCAACTGACACTGCTCTTTCATCAGATGTGCTTTGTAGGCTCTAACTGCATTTGAAGAAAATCTTGGCTTTTGGGAGCACTCTTAAAAAGCTCTAATTTCAACATTTTCTGTTTCTGCCATTTGCGAAGAGGATAAGTGACATGGGTGTGCCTGTCATGAGTAATTTTAAGCCAGTTGTGTGCTGTGGGAACAGTGAAATCCTTGGTGGATGTTCCAAAGTGCATGGGCTCCACTCAGGTTGTGCCATTCACCCAAAGTGGGGGAGAGGCTGGAAAGCTGCAGCTGATAGATCATCTTGCTGTTTGCTGCACAGGGCTGGATCAAGGTCATGGTAACTCTTCACGTACTTCTCTCGAGGCAACAGGTTACTTAAATCAGACCATGTCTGCTTCCCTGTGATGATGAAGGGAAAGCCTACACACATCTGTGAAAATGCCCTCCTCACAATGACATTGGGCTTGGAGGTGTCACTCAGCTGGAGCCTACTGGAGTCATTTGCTGCTACTGTGGTGAAGAACAAGAGGAAGCTGGTCAGGTAGTAATGAGTGTTTCCATGTGAAGTGTAGCACTGATTATTTATTGCAAATGATGGATTTGTAAATCTAAAAAGGTCCCATGATAATGGACATCTCATGACATTATCAATGTAAATGGTGAAGAAAGCAGAACTAGTTTAAATTGCTTCTGTTTCCTATGGTCTCAGCAAGTGAGTAAACACACCTTTGTAGGGTATTTTGTTATCTGAGCTGGTATAGAACTCTGTTACTGGCTTGATGCCACTGGTAATTGTCTTCATAATAAATATGGGATCAAGTGTCAGCTGTAGGCTGCACTTCAGGCACAAATTCTCATGGTACTCAGTCCAGAATAAACACAAGTGTGTTATTGATTACATCATTACCAGGATAAGCAAACTTAAGGCTGTCAAACTTGTTATCGCCGGGGGAGAATAAATGTTGAGCCTAACCTCAAAGACCAAGGTTTTATTAATTGTCCAACCTAGAACCACAAAGCTTTATGTAGAACTTCTGAGTGTTAAAATTCAATCAAAATCTTAGCAAGTATCTTGCTAATTGCATAATCTTGCTGATTTTTGTCAGCATTAAAGTAAATAAACAGTAGAAGTCCATCACTGCTATAAATCTAGAAGGTGTAGTCAGAATAGGCACTCTCCAGCAGCAGCAAATCTTTTCAGATTCTTAATTGGTGTAAATCAATGAAGATCACTTTGGGCTGGACATGTTCCCTGTTTAAAAGAAACTTTAAGGGCCAGAATTGTTGAAGACTGGAGAAATTAAAGGTAAAAATTAAATGCAGTAGAGTAGGTTTAACTTGAGGTAAGGGCTCTGGTTATCTTAGATGAATTGTAAAATACCAACATTTAAAGTGAAACATTAGCACCTTGATTAAGTACAAGAAACCAATTTTTACAAATGCTTTAGTTTTCACTTCATTCTATGCTTTGTCTTTGAACCAGAGCCAAGTTAGCACTGGCCCATCAGACTGTAGGAGAAATTTAATTGGCATCACTATTAATAATTGGCAAGATAAAATGACAAATAATCACTCTACAAAGCTTGTGCAATTGGTAGTCCCTGGAGTAATCTGCATAACTGCTCACTCCTTGGTAAAGGACACCAAGCTTTTGCTGTTTTTGATTGAATGGACTGTTAATAGTCCAAAGTTAAACCTTCAAAAGGAGTGTAAGCATATGTGATAGGAGAGTTTGAACTGATATATGGTCTGGATTTGTTTGTGCAGGACAATTCTTCCTGAATGGTAGTGTTTATTTTGGGAGGATGTCCATTGTGTCTTGAGAATGTGTGGGATAGGCTGAGACTGGGGATTTGCTTTTCCCTGAGTTTGTGCATGCCAGGTGCTCCTCTGAGGAGGCTCTGAAGGTAACAGCTATGTTCTGCTCTAAAAATGCCAGAGCAAGTGGACATACTGGTATGTGGGAAGGTAGAGTCGTAGCCAAAAATACTAGATGATCTTGAGTAACATCTGAACAAGGTAATTACTGAGAAAGAGTAGGGATTTGCAGGGAAAAGGAGAGTAAAAAGCTCTAGATATAATCAGTGGTTTCTCCTGTGGTCTGTTGCTGGATCAGCTGAGAGAGTCTGGTGGAAAACTCTTCTTCCCTGCCTACCATACCCCAGAAGCAGGTGGGAACATGGTAATTTTGGTCTGAAGTATTGCATTTGCTGTTTTTGAATAATTTAGGAAGAAACCTGGATTTTTCTTGTGAGAATCCAGAGTAAATTAAAATCAAGATCAAGCCCATCATTACTGTATAAAAAGCTGTAATATGAATTCCAGCAAATTATTTTGAAAAAAATATTTTGAAGCAATAGAATTAGTTGAATGGTTTAATCACTTAAAAGGGGACTTGGCCAAGACATTGTAGGAATGAGTTTGTGGATTTATTGTCTTTTTTCCTGTGCTACTTCTGATTCACCATATGATCTAAGCATTTCTTTTAGTGTCTCAGCTTCTTCTGTGTGTAAAACTCCATGCAGCCATATTACAGGGCATTGTGCTCCCTAATGTTCATAGACTATTTTAGCTCTTTGTAACACAGAAGCATGAAGTTACTACACAGAAAAATGTGGCCCAGCACAAATGTGCAAAAATGAATTCATGTATTCATGAATGTTTGTAAAGCAGAGATCCGATCAAATCAACCCTTAACTTTGGGTAAAGTGGACTTAAAGGAATTCTGCTGTTTCCTACAGGCTCTGCTCAAATCATTAATATGCACATTGAAGATTTAAAATTTCTGATTTGTGTTATAACTTTAATAATCAACTTTGTAAGCCTAATTGGAAAGATATGGGATGCATAAGACCAACTTCATAATTCTCTTGGGAATGTATACCTTACCAAGACTCCACTGAAAGCAGCAATTGGTGGTTTGAAGAAAAGCATTTCTGTGTGTGGAATTCTAGGATTTTTTTTCAGGAAGCAGTTCAGCTGACCAAAACTACCCTTGGTAGTGCTCTGGTGGTTCCTCTCTGATGATCCTGTTCTAACAAGTATGTACAGGTATAGCTTTGAAGTCTCTGCTGTAGTTGGCTTAAATGTGTCAGCTACATCTGGGGTGTAATAGTATGAATAAATGCAGAGAAGCCTTTTGGTTCTTGATAATTCTGCAATTCTTTTTGCCAGAGGATTTTTCCTTGCAATGTCTTCTCCGGCAAAATGTCAATGTTTCATGTATGTACTTTTTCATCTGTAAGGTATAACTTTTGGCCTATACCTGATAGGTAAATTGGGTTCCAGTAAGGTGGCTTTAAGTTTACTGTTCATATCCTAATAATTTCAAATCCACACTAGGAGGATACAAAAGGATTATGCTGCAAATGGGGTGTCTCCTTTGGTTTGCCAAATTATAAACAGTTCCTGGGTAATTATGAATAATTGTGCAAACTTGCCAGAATGACACATTTGACAGTATACCATTGAGTCATTTGAGGTATCCTATTATGTGAATGAGTCAGAGCAGAAATCTTATTTGCTTTGTTTCTGGTATACAATTTGAAGGATTGGTCTGTGACATGTAGGATCTGACTTTACAGTTCCACTGCCATGTCTGTTTCCCAGACAGGTTTAGTCATTGTGGGATTGCATAACTAACTTTGAAAGAGGAATGTACTGTTTCCAAATTCTCCTTGCATCTCCAGTTAAGCTTTGTGGCATCTTTCACTGTCCCAGTGGATGTTGAGGTGACACTCCAGCCCCCTGCTTTCCAGCAGCCAGGTAGCCAGCGTGGTTCACTGAGACTCAATCTGCCCATCAGTACTGGGCCTGGGAGAAACTGGCAATCCACAAACCTCACACACATTCCTTGCAGTGCTGGTTGTGGAGGGTTGGAGGTGCTGCCTCACTCCTCAACAGCGTGGGGCCTTTGTTTGGAGGGGAGGGAAGTAGGTGTGGCAGAAAAACTTATGGCCAGCTAGAGACACACAGAAGGGCAGTGTCTAAGTGTTCTGTCCACAGGAGGTCCCTGTGCTCTTTGGATTCCCACTTCACTGGTTTAACTGAAGCATTTTGTGGTGTGGGCTGGGACAGAAGGGGAAGCTGTAACTGGCAAAGGTGTGCTTTATTAGAAGAAGATGTCTGAGAAATCACAGCTAGCTCTGAATTGTTCCTCTCTAATTGTATGCATATTGGAAAACTTACAGAGGCTGGGCAAAACGGGTATGGATACTTCATTTAGGGGCTACATATCTAGCAGAGCAGTGACCTCAGGCATAGAGTTCATGAAATTAAATCTGTATGAAAAGCAAGAAGCTCATTTAGGGTTTGCTGCTGTTTTAGGCCTGAAAAGCTTGTCATCAAGCTGCTTGCTTCTGACAAATAGAAAAATAGTAAAATATTTTGGATTTTAGACTTTTTTCTTTAGACTAATAAGAGGATCTAGGGTGGCAGGGAAACCAAAGTTAACTATTGTTTGTTTGGCAGAGACCATTTCTCTTCCTCAGGTGAGAGAGGACAGCAGAAGCCTCTCTGTTTTCTACCTCCCTGGGGGAAAAAAGGTGCTCTATCTCCACTGCTATTTCTGCTTCTGCCTCTGGAGTTCTCCACCTTGGTTTTGGTCCTGACTTCAGGGATGTATTTCTGGTACTTTTTTAAAAGGGTGCCAGGTAAGAGGTACCACACAAAGTGAAATGTGCCAGTGGCTACAGCTACGGTAGGAGGTGACTGACTTGCAAAAGTGGCCAAACGTGGTTGCCACCTGCAGGACTCTCAGGCTGGAGGAAGCCAACTGGTTTGATCCTGGAATGCAGGGTCACAGCTGCAAGGAGAACCCATTTGTCCACACCATCCTGACTATCCCTCTAGGCCGATGATGTCCTTTTCTGCAACCAAGTCTCCTCTACACTGAGGTCAGAAATAGGAGGTACAGAGGAGCACTACATAGCCAAAGATGGAGATCTGCTGCCTTCACTCTCAAGGAAGTCAAGAAGGGTAATGAATCCAGTCTTTGATTCAAGTCTAACTGGGGCCTGGGGTGATACTCTGCTTGGTGGATGTACCTGTGGATCCTTCATCCTGATGATCGTGTTCTTGGCCAGTTTCCTGGGTTCCTAAGCTGCTTAGGAAATACTACAGGGCTCAGATATTAAGGTTGGAGTTGGTCAGGTAAATCCTTTAAGCTGAGCATAGAAGCCTAGGTGAGGAATGCTTAGTTGAGTCAGAAAATCTGACTGGGGGCTGTAACTTGTTATGGAGAAAAGTACTGGCAACAGAAAGACTTTTTAAATGGGGTTAAAAGCACAGATACGAGGGTGGGCTTAAATTTTTTTTTCAGATGCTGAAGACTAAGAACCACGAGAGGAAAACAATGGACTAATCAGAGTACAGGCAATGGAGAAGTGCTGAATAGATCACATGGCACAGGTTCACTTCGCACCAAATGGGAGAAGCTGGTTATACTTGGAATGAGGAAACTGAAGTTACTAGCTGAGGAAAAAAAGAGCAGAGAGTCTGTCAAAATCCTGTGTGTGTTAGGAACACTTCTTATTTAAAAAAATGTATTTCCTTCATGGAAGAGGAACCAGCTGACAGTAAAAGAATAGAAGTTAATTTCAGTGAATGCAGTCATGAAACATTTCCTGAGGAGAGCTCAGTGTCATAGAAAACAGCAGGATCAGATGTCTGAATAAGATATTGAATATAAGTATCTGGTTGTTCAAGTACTTAGGTGTCTAAATTCTTGCTGTTTAAACGTGCTGATCAAAGAGCTGCTTCTGCAGTTGGTCATTTTTTTAAACAGTGTATACTTTTTTTTACGTTCACAACAGACCTGAATACATATGCTTGCACCATATTTTTAGCTTATCTGGGCAGGTTTTGGCTGCTGTTACACTGCCTTAAGAATACCCAGCAGTAATCAAAAGGGAAAGGAATTTTTTTTTAATAAAATGTCAACAGTGAGATGCATCAGCAAAAAAAAAAAAAAAAAGCCACAGCACCTTATTGAACACAAGTTTGAAAAAGTCAAATAGAAAACATTTCTCTGTTTAACATGGTCCTTGGGAAGCACAGCCCAGGAGAAGGAAATGAAATGAGAGACACTCAAGCAATGTCAGGAAGACTGTATGAAGGGAGCAGTAAGATAGCCTCGAGTCATTAAGCTGCAGAGCAGTTAGAGAACTGAACAGGGGACAAATACAAGGAAGGGAAATATGTCATCATCTTTCCAGAAAAACAACCTGTGTCAGAGGTGTAATCACCCTTCTGTTGGCAGCATGGTCAGAAGTTGAGGCAGCAGTGATCCACTGCAGAGTGTGATTCTGAAGTCTAGCATTGCTTCTGCACTCAGACATGGGCTGAAGAGTCTGAAATATATGGCACGAGTCCTGAATCAATTTGGGTTTTCAGTGGAGATACACAAGATTTTGGCATAGGTATTGTAGTCAGATCAACTCGAGAAATTCCTTCAGGGGAGTCACTGTCAAAACCTATTTATTATTATCCTGTTTACATACTTCAAAGGAACTTTCAAAGTCACAGTTCTGTATAAATCAAAGACAAAGTAAAAGCTCAGCTGAAGATGGTAAGAGTCATGGTCTTAAGATAATTATTATGGAGGAGAAAAACTAAAAGCTAAAGGAATGAAAAAAGGAAATACTAAGATTCATCTATCCCAGCCTTTGCTTTCTTGCACCTGGAAGTTCTGTACTGCTAGATGGGAAACTCAAAATACCTGGTCATAATCATAGATGAGATGTCTGGCTGTCTGAACACTGTAACCCCTGCTTGGCTTAGTCTGGACATATTTAATAAATAGGACGTATTTATCCCCTGTTGAACTTGGGTGTGTTCAGCTCAGTGTAGCACTGCCTCCAAGAGGCAGTAAACTGCTGTAAAATCAGTTTGCCCCTTGTGGAACTGCTTGGCCAAGGCTGAATGCCATGCTACCTAAGAGAAGGCCTGAAGTACAGAATATGGTATCAAGTGTCCTCGGACATCTCAGTGGAAAAAATGCTCTAGACCTCTTTTAACTTCATAAGTCACTTGGTACCTCTTCATCAGAGAGTGTTGTCTACCTGTGCTTTTCCAAGTATGGGATTTGTCCTGTTTCAGTAGGTGTCCTCATCTGGAGTGAGTTCTCCTTTTCCTTGTGGAAAGAGCGTTCCAATGCATTGCCATAACTTCACAACAGTCATTCTAACTCTCACTTCTGTACCTCAAAGGTGCTTATTTAAAATACTATGTGGGATAAACAGATCAACAGTTTAATAGCTCTGATGTGTGTAGTGATCTTCATACATGGATAGACTAAAAAAAAGAAATGCTAAATTTGGTCTTGAATTTTTGGTTCTTGAATTTTACCTAGGGAGTCAGTGGAGAGGGTTATAAAGTCTATAAACCAAGCAAGAGTGACAAGAGCTTGCCTTCTCCAGGCAAGGAAATGAATACTCTCAGTTGTATGACAACATTTCAACCATTCCATAACACGCATAGTCCATGAGTTGTCTCAGTCTTCTTAGTGGATGAGAAAAAGGCTGTGGATGGGTAAAAAACCTGTCAGGGTGGCCAGGCCCAGAGAGTGGTGGTGGAAGGAGTTAAATCCAGCTGGTGCCCAGTCACAAGTGGTGTTCCCCAGGGCTCAGCACTGGGCCCAGCCTTGTTTCATATCTTTATCAATGATCTGGAAAGGGGATTGAGAGCATCCTCAGCCAGTTTGCAGTTGACACCAAACTGGGTTGGGAATGTTGATCTGCCTGGGGGGTAGGAAGTCTCTACAAAGGGATCTGGACAGATTGGATTGCTGGGCTGAGGCCACTTGTATAGCTTCAATAAAGTGAAATGCCAGTCCTGCATTTGGGTCTCAACAACCCCAGGCATCACTACAGGCTGGGGGCAGAGTAGCTGGAAAGATGCCTGGTGCAAAAGGACCTGTGGGTGCTAGTCAATAGTGGCTGAATGTGAGCTGGAAGTGTGCCCAGGTGGCCAAGAAGGCCAAAGGCATCCTGGCCTGTATCAGCAGGAGTGTGGCCAGCAGGACCAGGGCAGTGATGGTCACCCTGTACCTGGCACTGGTGACGCCACACCTCTAGTGCTGCATCCAGTTCTGGGCCCCTCACTACAAAAACACACTGAGGTGCTGGAGAGACTCCAGAGAAGGGCACTGGAGCTGGGGAAGGGTCTGGAGCACAAGTCCTGTGAGGAGCAGCTGAGGGAGCTTGGGAGGGGCTCAGCCTGGGGAAAAGGAGGTTCAGGGGAAACCTCACTGTTCTCTACAATTACCTGAACAAGAGGCTGTAGCCAGGCAGGAGTCAGCCTCTTTTCCTGACACACAACAGGAGAAAATGGCCTCAAGTTGCACCAGGAAGGTTTAGATTGGATGAATTTCTTTCATGGAAAGAGTTGTCAAGCCCTGGAACAGATTGCCCAGGCAGGTGGTTGAGTCACCATCCCTGGAGGTATTTAAAACATCTGTGGATGTGGCACTCAGAGCCATGGTTCAGTGGTGGACTTAGCAGTGCTGGGTTAACAGATGGACTTGATAGTCTTAGAAAACTTTTCCAGCCTAAAATAATCTATGATTATGTAGTTGTAATTAGTCAGTCATAATTGTATGGAAACTTTTTGTGTTGTGGGGAGCACTAGTAGAAGTTTGTGTTATCAATACATCAGGAATAATTTTCTGAAATAATTTGTGAATTTTTTTTTATTAGGAAGCTTACAGGAAAACTGTCATCTTCTTACCAGAACATAAATTGAAGGGAAAAAAAGGTTACAACATTATTTTATCCTAGTTTATCTAGATTGTCAGATCTTGTATCCTTTTTAGTTTTTACAATGGAGTACACAGAATAAACATCTCTTGTTGTGTTGTCTTTTTTGTTGAAGTTCAATATTAGTAATACTAATGTGTGGTAGAATGTCAATGAGTAATTTACAAAATGTTTTTCTTTTTTTCCAATGTAGAAGTTGCACTTTTAAAATCAAATTTACCTTATGCTATATCTATTTCCCCCATGTTTTCCGTTTCACATATAAAAAGTAGAAGAGACCCATTACCTTGCTGAGGTGTACTCTGGGTGTCCCCACGTAACATGTCTCAGTTGCATAAATGGATTTTGTAATCTTTTGCTCTGATGCTTGCACAATGTGTATTAAGTTAATTATTTATAACTTGTCAGGGCAGCTTTTGAATTGTCCTGTGCCATGCAGGAAAATATCCTACTCTGCCTTGTCAGTCTGGGCAGGGCCAGAAGACTTTTTAATTCATAGCTGAAATAATTTAGTCATCTTTTTCTTTTCCCCAAAGAATCTATTGTATTTGTCCCATCAAATAATTTTTCTTTGCTAACTATTTTTTCTGAAATTTAATTTTTTTTGGTTAATTTTCCCTTTAAAAGTTTGTCTGGTCTTCCCAAGCCATTTCACTCTCTAGTCCCTGGTTGTCTCACCTTTTGGTGGTTATGTTACCCACATGTTTCTCTCCTGGCCCTTCTTGGAAGGGCAGGTGCTCCCAGGCTGGACAGTTGAGCCCATGTCAAGCTGGAAAGAGCAGCCACTAGACTGAGGAAGAGACAGGAGTCCCTGGGGCTCCATGGAGTGTTGGTCCTTGCTCACCTTTATCCTTTATACAAACAGTGGGACGTCTGGGCTTTTTGCAGGTCCTCTCTTCTTTTCAAGTCTGCTTGTGAGAAGGTTCACTGCATTTGTTCTGGTCTGCACCGAGTCTTAGCCTGGAGCAGTGGTGGTAATCTCTATCCCAGTGCTGGTGTCCTGCTGAAGGCTGTGGAGTGACCAGAGCAGGGCAGGCAAGAGAAAAACCCTGCTGGTGGCCCATTAGCCATCCCTGCTTGGCCTCACTGGCAGCAGTGCCCAGACACTGCCTGTCAGGCCCTTGACCTCCCCTCCGGTCCTGCTGCTGACCTCTCCGGCTGACCAGCCCTGGGATCCTCTCCCTCTCCTCACCCAATAGCAGCCTCCTTTTTGTTTAGTTGCTGCTGAGTCAGGCTTTTCACAAATAAGCAGACCCTGACCATGAAAGCTCTAAAATTGTTTTTCCCTTTCATCTGTCCTGAACATCGTGTCACCTTTCTGCATCCTAACCTCCCCTGATGTCAATGTTAGGGAAGGGATCATGAATGATGATGGGTTTTTTTCTTACAAGGAATGCTGACATGAAACTGGTCAGGTTAGGAGACCTGAGGAACTCAAAGCATGGGAAAATATAAAAAAAAGGGGTCATCAACAGTGCCCCAAAACTTGTGGGTGCTTAATTTTATCTATGTGTATTTTTTAATGAGTTGTTTTATTGTCAATTGGTTTTTATTGAACCATTCAATTTATATCTTAGAAGACTGAAGAATTACTTGAGAGTCTGTACTCATTAGAACTCTTTAACCAAATAAGGTATAACAGATGTATTGGAGTTGTGATAAGAGAATGTTCTTTGAACTCTATAAACTCTCCTGCCCTTGGAAATTCACTGCATTGTGGAATAAGCTACTTTATTGTTGTTTCTTCTTCTAGAAAACAAAACAAAACACTCTTCCAGGAAAATTAGTAGTACTCTTGTTATTCTTCAAGCTTATGTTGTTTTTGTACCTCTCAGGTCAATGTGGAAAAACAGTCTGATGTGTTTACTTTTGCTTAATTGATCTTACTTTGGATTTGCATCATTTTTTCTGGGGCATGAGTCCTGAGAACTGTAAACAAAGTGAAGATACGCACATGTTATGTTTCAGTCAACAGGGTACAGGTTCTGGGTCCAGATTCTAGTCTCAATGAAAACAGTGAGTGGTTTCTCACTAGCTGGAATTATTCAGAAAGCATTTGACATTTATTTAGCTTGTCTCCCACTGAGTGTAGAGAGAAAAGAGCTCAGCACTGAGTACTCTTGAACATTTCACCCTTGGTGTCATCACTGTTTGTCCTGCTGTTTGGGCAGGTTGTCCAGCTTTTGTACTGCAATAATTTCTTTTCTAAATGAAACTATCTTTTTTATCCCCATAGAATTGAGAAGTGAAATGTGTATAACAGGCTGGTTTTCTAAGAATCTTCCTTTTTTAAAGAAGAATTTGTACACTTAAAAGAATGTAAAAGGTGTATATAAAATGACGATGTCTTTTTTTTTTTGTCTAAGTATTTGTTCTATTCATAGAAAAGTTAAGACTGCTCAATGCATGACTCCAGTAGATGGATCAAAGTGGAAGTTTGAAGGCCAGCTTGGTTAAAGTCTTCATTTTGTAAATATAAGAAACAGTACCAGCCTTTGAAGAATAAAATACAGGTTCTGGAGCAGTGTCTAGTGAAAACCTGTCAACCATCACATTTAGCTGTTTCTAAAGTAGTAATCCTCTCATCTCTAGCTGGCTGCCACTCCTTGATCTTATGGGTCCTCTGCTAGTTTGTGGCTCTTCCCCTGTTCTGCAGCTGCTCTGTCTAAAGGGGAAGTGGCAGAGCAAGGAATTGCAGCCTTGTTCCTCATCTTTGTCCACCATCACTGTAAACATGGCTGACAGCAATAACCTTCTGAATTAAGGAGATTAAATGGGAGCAAGCAAATACTAGGAACAAATATTTGCTGACCAGTGCAACAGATCAATTCACTAATATAAAGATCTGACTTTCTGCTGTGCACAGCTGTGATATGGGATGATGTGATGATGGAAAAAAAGAGGGTATTTCAGAGGACCACTGAAGTTGCTCAGGATGTGGGTATTTGGTATCAATAGCTTGGTATTGATGATGCTGGAATCCTGTCAGTTTTACTTGTGGTATTTCAGCTCTCAATGCTGGCTACTGTATGCATCTTTGTGCTTAACATTCTGTAAGATGTAGAATATGCAGGAGGTTGACTGGGCTCCACACTAGTCCCTTCTAAAAGCTATTATCTGCAGTAATTATCACCATAAAAACAGTAAGAAAATAACTCAGTCTTTCCTCTGGGCTATCTTAGCGCCCCCCCCCCNCCCCCCTTTTTTTTTTTCTGAAGCTTTTGTTGTAGATCACAAGTTTTATGACACAGAAATTAAATTATCTCCCTTGTATCTTGAGTATTCTATTGTGCTGATAAACCAAATGATATTTTAGGAACACTGTGCAGCTTCTCTGGGAGAGAAATGCTTTTATGTGTGTAATCCAGTTAGGATTGGAACCATTATGGTCTTCAAGGGGAGATGAATTTGAAGTTTTGAATTCCATTCTGCTGTGTTTTTGTTTATATGGAATAGCTTATACTTTGCTTAAGGGAATAAAACCTTTGTGTGTGTGTGTGTTTAACAAAGTGAGTTGTGTTGGCTCCTTTAACCACTTAACTTGAGTTTCTTTTATAGAGTGGATTTATCTCCTGGAAGGATCACTGAAAAACCATTTCAAGGAAATCACAGGTTTACTCAGCAGAAGCCAGACAGGTGTGATTGGCCATTCCTGCATTGCTATCAATAGAGATAATAGAGCAGGAAACAACTAGCAGTCTGTTATCAATTTCTGCAGTCCCAACCTTGTTAACCCTTAGGACACAACTACTCTTTTCCTGGGATAAGAAAATTTGAGAATTTCTGTATACACACATCTTTATCTTACTCTTTCACCATTTTTCTCAAGTAGTTTTCTAAGCTGTTTGGTTAAAGCCCATCTTGTCATCTTAATTTAACAAGGTTGTTAATTGTGTTTACATCAAGATACCTCATCAGCATTCTCCTGAAAGTACAGGTACATCTGTACTCTAGTGAGGTGTCTTCATTAGTCATGCTGGGTATTTCATTGCAACAGCCTGTAATTATTTTGTCAGTAAATATCAAAACCTCACAGTGCCTACTTGAATGATGCAAAGTAGCCTCCTTGCAACCCATGAAAACTATCAGCTCTACCTTTTGTTCTCATATATAATAATATTGGATACAAAATGACAGTGGGGGAAGCCTTCTTTTATTAGAAAAGGAAGCCACACCAATTCAGAAGGTAGATGAAAACTCTGTGGTATCTGTCATCAGGTGATATAAAGAGCAACCATGGTAAAGGATCAGAAATATTTGAGATCTGCAAATTCATTACGCAAGTATTTGAAGAAGCATAATGGAAGTAATATATTAATCTCTCTTTTAACAGTTTTCCAGTGAAATTCTTGAAAAGTGGAAGTAACTTGTTCTTCATGAATTAGAAAGCTTCATGAATGATGGTATAGGACTTCAGTGTCCTTTAATGTTCATACTTGGGTGTATCACCGAAAACAAGTCTGACCATGAGGTATTTCTGTTTGAAAATAATCCAGACAATTAAAAAATATATCTTCTGAGTAGTCAGGAATTCAAAGACACGTTTTAGATGTACAACATTACAGGCTTTCTACAAACAGTCAGCTTGCTTCCCTATCTGTTCTTAATAAACTAAATTTGACACTATGAGGGCTCTTTTATTTCAAGTTGAGACTGTAGGATATCAGGAACATGTCTTGAGAAAATCTGTCTTGTGGAAACTAGGAAGGATTGAAGGCAAAACACAGGACTTGAAGCAATTTAAGTTTCAACTTCTGCAATATGTGCTTAAGATATTATCCACTTCGTAGGCAGTTCAATTTTCATTTTTTAAGCAGTTCATCTCTTTTTCAGGCACTGCTTCTCTTGGAAGGGCATTCCTCAATGTTACTGCTATAATGTGTATGGCTTTTCTAATTTTCACCTTAAATGATGCATGCTGGGTTTATAGCAACTGCTCTTGATCCAGAACTTTTCTTTCCTGCCTGGTGTTTATGGTCTGTTACTATTGCTAAGTAGAAAATTATTTAGAATAAATTTGTTTTGAAGAGAAATCAAGAGTCTAGGGGATACAAGCTGACGATGATGGCTGCAGTTTGAGACAACTGGCCTGTTTCAGTGATGATGATGGCATCTGCTCTCCTGCACGATGGTAATAACAAAACCCTTCTGAAAGTCTCTGTGGGGCTGACTTGCCATGCTTGTCCAGCCTAGACAGGCCACCTTCATGGCAGGAAATAGAAGGAAATCACAGTACAAGGTACTAAGAAGTGCAGGTCTGGGTTTAAGCAGGGTCTGTGGAGAGGGGCAGACTTTTTTTTAGGCAGACTTACGTAGCTGGGGGATGCTTACAAGCTTTTGGCATAGAAATCCCTCCTAGACAGAATGGTCAAATGCTTGGATGATTCAGGAAAAGTTTTTTGATTCTTTGTTAGCAGAAGCAGCTGTGGGGGATTTCTTGTCTTTTGAATGAATTGCCCATCAAAATACGGCGTTCTGAAATGAGAAAAGAATTACCAGTGAGATACACAGGGCCACCAGAGGATTTGTGCAGATGCCCAGGCAGGTTCAGGATAGTACATGAAATAGAAATTTCCTTCATATAGCTGGTATCAGAGTTTTGGCAAGGAGCCACGTGCTAGACTGCATCCAGTGTATAGAAAAGAGAAAACTAGGTATTATCATTTCCCAAACAAAATTAATTCATACCTTCACAGGGGCAGAACAAAACAAGCAAGGCAGATTTCGATGCAGAGATTGTCTCCTGTGAAGAAAAGCAATGGAAAGTTAGCCATGCATAGGTATGGTATGGGAACTAGTTTTCACTTAGTGAATCTGGCCCAGAAGCTCCTACTTGCCTGTGCAGGGATCTTGGAATATCAAGGGATTATTAGATGCCAGAGAGTCAGTGCTTTAGCAGCTGTTCAGAAGAATGAAGAGCTCTGTGTTGTTCTTGCAGCTGCTTCCCTCCCCTTTCCTCCTTGGAACACCCACTGGAGGCAATGCTTCCACCTGTGACAGGGGCAACAGCCAGTCTCTGCAAGTAAACTCTGCCTCCTTCTGGGACAGAGATATAATGTTTTAATACAAAAGACACTCCTAAAATGTCAACAGATGAAGAGAAAGAAGGATGAAGAAGAAGGCATGATTTTATTAAGTTAGATTATCAGGACAGGTATAGGAAGTTTCCCTCACATGGTACCTGGGAGCAGGTAAAAGACAACTGATGGGTGTCAAGTTTGGTGCTGCTGAAGAAAAGGATCACACATTAACAAGCCTGCTTGAAAGGAAATTGCTTTTCAGGTCAGATATCTGAAATATCCTTTGTTTAGCCCACTGGAAGTAGACAATGGGAGACATACTGAATGAATTGAAACCAAGTCATGCTTTGCTAACTGTTGTGAAGAATAGCAACAACCTCACCAGAAGGACTCCTCACCAGAAGGCTGAATTGGCTAACCTTGCTCATTTCTTGCTCTCATAGGAAGACAGGTCGTAGGACAAAGAAAAGAACTATAATTAAACTCCACCCATCTTCAAAAGCAGGTGAAGAGATCATAATTCATGCAATAAATCCAGACAATTAGACAATATTTGTACAATTAGAAGCTGAACACTGAATGATTAGTGATTCATGAATAATAAGCTAGTATCCACTCACAAACCTCAGTGAGGACATCGAATTTATGTTTGCTTTGTGATTATGATCTTTCTCAAATCTCTATCTGTAACCAGAAAGGAATTTAGACACTTCATAGGAAAGTTCATGAACAAAATTTCTTTTTTAGATTTCTAAGAAATGCCTTTGAAAAAATGTGCAGTACCTTACTTTCATAATCATATGGCAATTTTATGTGGAGATTTTTTTTTTTTGTTTTGGTGTTTAGTTGGGGGTTTTTTGAGTGATTTATTATTGCAGAGTATTAAGTTTACTGTCTGTATTAGGATCCCCAATGGTTTTGTTTCTTTGAGCTCTTTTTGGAGACTTTGGCAATAAAGTATGAATGTCCCTATCCAGTAAGTTAAAAGGCCCATTTCTTTCAGGAACCTGTGTTCACCAGTGGCTGATAGCTGATGCCAAAGACAAGAACAAACATCCTCAGGCAACACACTCTGTCTCTACACTCAATCAATAATCATTGCTCTATGATGTTTTGGGATTTTTAAAGTCATACAGAGAAGACTCAGAACAAAAACAACCACCACCAATAGCTGAGGCTCTAAAAAGGGATTTTTAAGAAGTAAGAGCTGGTGTGTACAGCTCTAATTAACCTTGTGTGCCCTGATGGCTGACCCTGATACCAGCAGGTGAGACCTCTTGAGATCCCTGAAGAGTGTCCAGTGTGTGCTCCCACAAAGGATACACGAGCCAGCAGAAGAGGGATGACCAGAGCTAATGCAAACAGGTTTTTTCCACCTCAGGGGAAAGACGCTGACCACAATGGGTTGGCAACATTGGGTGCAGAGGGGCAGTGGGCACACACAGTGAGTGTGCAGACACTGCAAGCTTCATACAGGGGATACTGCATTAAAGCACTGACTTGGGACTCTGTTTTCTTTTGTATTTGCTTTAAAGATTGCTCCTCACAAATCCCTTCATAGAATTCTCTCAAGAGCCACCTGTACTTTCTTCTTTCCTGTTTCCTGGAAGAGGAACATGAGAACAGAGCAACAAATCTCCTCACTTTTGTTTATTTTAAATCTTCTCCTTTATTACCCCTGGCTTGCATCCATTTACCTAATTCTGACAGTGAACTCCTGGCAGGAATGGTGTTTCCGTAAATTTCATTGTATTTATTGAGCTACATATGTGATCATCTGCAAAAGGCATTATGATTATGATTGCAACTGCAGGATTAACCAGTCAGAATGAGGAAAGCAAGCTGCTTTTGTAAAAAATAAGTATTCTTGACTAATACCAACTGCTTTCCAAGCACTTTAGTGAGTGAATGAGACTGCAAGGAATTTTGAACTTCTAAAACATTGCCATCTCAGAGTTATGAATGGGCAAAGGGATGATTTCTAAAATGGGAAACCTGCTAGACTTTATCTGACTGGTAAGTCAGAATATTTTGTCTCATAACCAATTTTTGTTTGATTGAGGGAAGTTTTCCATTTTAGCTCACTTAAGGAAGTTCTGTGTTGAGGGTTTTGTGATTTGGCTTTTTTTAGCTTTCACTTTCTTTTCTCTGATTTTAGGTAATCCTCTGTTCTGTTTCAGGGCAGGTGGGATTTCAAAAAATGGACAAGAGATTTCAATAGCACGTGCTCTCATGCTCCAGAGTTATATTATGCACTGGGAAAATTCCTGTTCTGTGTGTCTTGGTTCTCTGCCTTTGAAATTGGTATAGTAATAGATCATGCCATCAGGGTGGTGAGAGAATGAGTGAATTTGGCGCTGTGTGATCAGTGACTCTGTTGAGATGAGGTCTGAAGTTTTAAAATACCATCTAATCTATACAGAGATCATGGTTGTATTTATCTATTTTTTTTTTTTGTCTTATGTATATAGTAGGTGGCTGGATCAAATTCTTTTGATGGAACATCATAAGGTGCTGTTTACTGGTTTAGCAGAAAGGGATGGTTTACCTATGGTATTATCATCAAGGCTAGGCAGAAATTTGAGTGTGAGCTTCTTTACAAAAGTGATGCTATGTTTGGAAGTATTCTTTAAACCTAAGAACTGCATCATGCATTATGGAAAACACAGATTAGGAAAGTTTGATTTTGATGTTAATGCTGTAATGGCTAGTTGCTTTAAGATTGCTGTAATAACACGTTACTCGTGGTTATGAATAATAATTGTTATTTGAAATATTACAAAACTATTAATGAGTAGTGACCCTGTGTACACTAATTTTGAGATTGAAGCTTGCTACGTGAGGATAGTGCTTGTGTAAATTTTGCATATAAATATAAAGCAACAAAGACTAAGATTCCTTGGAGAAAAGTGTTTTTTTTCTGGCACTCTGATATTGCAAAATGGGAGGTGCCAGACAATAGGTGTCAGCACTGGTTCAGCTATGCACAACTTCACTGAAAAATAGATGAAGGCAGCTGGTGTTAAGCAGAAGTTTGCTGTGAACTCTACTTTCAGCAAACTGAAATGCCTGTAAAGAAGGCTGAAACAGTGTTTGACACTTTTTATACTTTTATATATATATATATATTATATATACTTGTTATACTTTTGTAGGGTATAGACTGAGAAACAGAATAAATGAGCCAGAAGATAAAAGCTGGTAAAAATAATGTATGTATTGTATTCACCGTGAAGTGTTTCTGTAATACTGAAGGAAAGACTGTTTCAGAAAATTGTAATTTAATTAGGTTTTGTTATCTCATGAATTATTCAGAGAAGTTCCTAAGAAGAAGACTTTGATATACTGCTTTCCTAGGGATTTTAAAGAAATAATAAAAAAATCTAATCAAAACTAATTGAAACTGAAGAAGGAAAGCAAAATCACAAGAATTGGAATGGAGCAGACAGGGTAAGGTACAGTGCAAGGAAACTTCCATGAGACTTTGGACCTGTGCTGTTTTGTGCTGGAATTTTAAACTGGAACTAGCAGTTTAAAGATCTTGTTCATGAAAATGCTTGTCACATGCAGGGGCCTGTGGATGATTCTGCCAACACCTTTGGAAGAAAAAACCAGGAAGACTTCACACAAAATGAGTCGCTGTGTAATGGAGAAGCCAGAAAAAACCCCCACCTGGGAAATGGAAGACAAAAACTCCTTGGTTTTCCTCTGTGTTTCACTGGCAACATGCAGCTAGGAACCAGAATGTGAGGATTAAGCCAAACCAGGTAAGACTAAATGCTTTAAGAGCCCTGTGTAAACATTATGGTCTTAGCACCTGGCACCTCAAAAGAGGTCCTGGATCAGAGTGCCAGTTCTCTAGAATTCCTTTTATGTGGACAAACACATACCTGTTTCAATTATGTCCTCCCAGGTAGAGGGTACTGTAGCTTTAAAGCTGTGAGGAAATATAATGAAATAGTCTTGCAGGAAGCCTACCAGCAGCTGTGCAGATATCAAGGAGTTTTTTAAATAAGCAGATGCTGTCATTAGAGGCCTCTGTGTGGTGGATGGCCGTGCACAGAACAAGGGAAACAGCTTTTTCTTGTCAATATTTGGTGAGGGATAGCTGGGAGAACCCCCACCCCCCTCCCTTGAAGTTTGCATTGCATTGCAAAACCCTGTGAATTCCTTCAGTGGCACACAGTGAGTGCCCCAAGCCTGGCTGGATAATCTAAAGGGAATGCAGCTGAATTGTGATCCTCTGCTATATAAAAGGGGGCGGGTCACTCTGCTCCTTCCAGCTCCTCTTCTGTCATTAAGGCTGCAGAAGCACCAACCAAAGGCAGCTGGCACGCCTCTTGGTTGCCTCTTATATAATATGGGATTTCACAGGGCTCTGAGGTGGAAATAAAGTCAAACATCGCTGAGGCAGACTCGTATCACTTCTGGTGGCTGGGGCTCAGTTTGCTGTGGGGAGTAGGGCTGCTCTCACAAGGGTGGTCTGTGGCCCTGTTTGAGTGGAGTTTGGAAGGTGTGCAGGATGGCTCCAAACGAGGCAGGGGATGAACTTGTTTTCTTTGTGAATGGTAAAAAGGTAAGGAAGGTGCCAGCTTTCTGTCCGGCTTGCTCCTGGATTGTGGCTTCATTACTTACTTTTCTAGTCATCTTTTTCCTCCTCTGCAGTTTTCTGATAAGAGCACATATTCCATGGCTTTTAAATATTACATTGTGGAGACTACATACTGCTTTGCTAAATGACTTTTTCCTCTTCTTTGACTTTACCTTGTGAATTATTCAAAGATTAATGCAATTACATAATATACCATCTACATTTTAGATTTGTTGGCAGTGATTTACTACAATTCTGAGGTAACTTCTTTTAAATAAGTGTGCACTGCTTAATACAGGCTTTTCTACTAGAAATAATTTCAGTACTTACAACAGATCTGGAAAATATAACTCAAATGGAAGCATCCATATACAGTTCATATGCTCAATAAGTAATTCTAACATATGGTTTTTGACAGCGATTTAAAATAACTTTTATTCCATTTCCATTTAAGAAGCTAGAAAGCTCTTCAGAATGAAAGTCCATTAACTGATACTGATTCCTCACAATAACCTAAGGAGTGGCTGTGTCTCACAGGAGGCTCACGATGGGCACACTTGAACAGTTTGTCCCAGAGCCCCCTTTCCTCAGTTTGGACTTTGCCTGGCTAGCAATGCAGCCTTGCCTCTTCAAAAGCTTGTAACAAGTCAAAGCTGACCCTTTCTCTGACCAATGGCTACCAAGTCAGTTGTTTCTGAGCTCAGTGCTGATATTGCCCCACCACCTTCCCCTTGCCTGGCCACTTGGGCAAGGGAACTTGTGCCAAAGCAGCTTCCTGCTGGGAAACCTGGGGAGAGGACAGGGTTGCATATCCACTTGTGTGGAACCAAGAGTTTGCAAGCTTTCCCTGTGCACTTCTTAGGGGTAAATCATGTGTTATACTAAGTTTGGGCTGGACAATTAATTTTTGAATCCCTTGAGGGATCACTCTTTATTGGTTAAAAAGCTCTGTGCCCTGCCTTGCAGACAGGCAGAGGATTACTATTCATTTTGCTTTTGTTGGTCTTTCATGGTAGTTTAATGTGGATGAGAATGTAGCTCCAATCAGGGGGTTTAGTTATGAATTTGTATTCCAAACTGGATTGGAATTAGAACTTTCCAAGGTACTAGTAGATTTGATATGAATGTGTTTTTTATTGATATAGTAACAGTTTACTGAAGAGTAAACTTTATCTAGTATGCAGTAAAAGTTAGTCATAGAGCTGTTGAATGTAATACTAATGTAGAGCCCAGGCTTGGTTCTGAGGTTTTCTAGAGAAGGGTGACAACTAAAGCTTTGCTCACACAGATTCGTAGTGGTTCCTATGTGTTAATTGACATATCAGCTGTTCATTGTTTCTAGAGGGAGATGAAAGTTTAAAGCTCCAAGTTAATTCTAACCAGCTAATTGAGTCTGGTAATAAAAATTGTTGCGCAAGGATGATCTGTGAATTTTATCTGATGAATTTTCTGCTATGGTGGGTGCAGGTGGCACACCATTAACTTGTTGTCTTCTTGGTCTGTGAAGTTTTAGTGAGATGACTCCCTTGTGAACCTCAGTTTGTAGAGGGTAAACTTGGAACTCTTTAGATCTTGCATTAGGAGGTTGCCACAAATATGTTGGGCAATCCAGACCCTGATACAAGCCAAGTGTCCTGTCTTGTTTGATTTTTTTTTTTTTTTTTTCCTGGCATGCCAGAAATTCTGGCATTGTAATTCTGGTGCCAGATCAGCTGAGGTTCAAAACCAATAGGCATCTCATGACCTTTCAGGTAGTTACAAGTGATGCTTCAGCACTGGCTGCTGCTCAGTTATTACAAGAGTGCTGTTCTGTGTAAACTGTTAGAAAAGTCCTTCTTCCTGAAGAAAATGTTTGGCTGACACATGAAAATGACTATTAGTCAAAGCCCAGATCTGGCCATGTGGGACTCTCTTATGCACATGGGGTGAGGCAGAGAAGGGAGGAAATGGCAGCCTAGGCCCTGAACACCATCAGCAGAAAACAACTTGTTCATTTTGGATCTTCTGTCTGTCCTTGCTGTGTCCTGCAGACAATAAACCTGCTGTGAGTGACCCTGGCCTTGTTGCATTTCAGCAATTTTTATGGAACTGCTGTTCTTGCTTACAAAAGCCATCTCTCAGAGCTATCTATGTGCATGTGTAAAGGGGTTTATCATAGTGTGATCTTGGCAGTTTGGCTAAAAAAAAAGCAAACCACCAGGAGTTGATTAATATTACCAGTGGTACCAACTCATTTAAACATCAAAGTTCTCTCAGCATCCTTCCCCACTGCCTCATGGAGCAGGCAGTTCTAGTAAAGGGGCAGGTTTCACTTGCTCTACCCAGAGCATCCAGTGCCTTTTTTTTTGCCTATTCTCTTCTTTGTGTGTGTTGCTAAAGTGGGTCAACTTACAACTTGTCCTTGTTTAGGGCAAATTTGGGGAGAAACCTCTGGGAGGAGTCCCTCCAGAAAGCAAATCCGAACCGCCCCTCCTCCCAACTGGTTCGGGACAGGGAAAAAAAAATATTCCTTGGAGGAAAGTGGAAAAAA
>VYXF01011294.1:436600-491340 GCA_013397295.1 Polioptila caerulea
TTTTAAAAGGTGCAAAACTTATTTCTGAGCTAAACAGACAAATGGGGATCCAATTCAGCATCAATCCAGGACACAACTCTACCAAATGCAGGTTTGAGAGAGAGAATTGGACTCATGGGGCGCTCTGATCTGTGGCAGTGTATGTGGAGTTTGTTGGGACATTGCTGCCCATGAAAGGTTGGTTATGTGATGGAAGGAGTGGTGGGAATGGCCTGGAAGTGCAATTCTGCTGGAACAGCAGGTAGCAAGAGGGGAAGTGGAGAGGCAGGCATTAATATCTTCTCTCTGGTGACCAGTGGAAGGACCTGAGGAAACAGCATGCATCAGGGAGCTTAGGAAAAGGTTTTTTCACACAGAGGGTGGTTGGGTGCTGGAACAGGCTCCCCAGGGCAGAGGTCACAGCACCAACCCTGACATACCTGAGGAAGTATTTGGATAACACTCTCAGGCACCTGGTGTGATTCTTGGAGTGTCCTGTGCAGGCCCAGGAGTTGAGATTTGATGGGTTTAGTGAGTCCCTTCCAAGTCAGTATATTCTTTGATTCTGTGAAAGGATCTGGCTCTATCCATCTGTGGCCCTGACTAAATATTCCTGTTGATTCTCTGCAAAGAATGTGGTGATGTGGCCAGTGGGAAAGCTTACTGCTGTGTGAATTCATGACAGCCTGACATTGCAAATGGGCTGCTGACATTCTGTCACCATACAAAACCACGTGAAAAGAGGTGGTTTGTAAGATAGGGACAAGGATTGCAGCAAATTCTTCTCTCTCACATTAGCCCAGTCTGCACTGTTGTCAAGGGAAAGTCTCCTTGGAACAGTGAGCCTACTTTACATTCAGGACTGCTTATTTTGAGCACCTGTTTACATCACTGAGCATAAAGCTTGGCAAACTACTAACTCAAAGTTATCTTAATAGTCTGCCTAGACTAGAATGCAAATCAGCACGTTCAATTTAAAGCTAATAGTGGCAATTTTTTTCTCCTTGGCTGAAAAGTCTGTCTCATGCATATGTAGCATGTAATTTTAGTTTAAACACTTGGAGTCAATATTACTATTTTGATTCTGAATGAAAGGGAGAATCTATTCTGGAAGCTACATTAGACCTCTTACCACTTCCAGAGTCTGTGGATATTTAGTTGCTGATGGGACCAGCTGAAATACAGGATTTTTCTAAGCTTTGTGAACCTCTGGGTTCTACATGAACAGTGGCTTACAAGCTTTCAGTGTGCTGTTTTAAAGCAGAACAAAATCTTCTCATGGCCAATACCAAATTTACGTTGTGTAGTTATATTCAGTTTATTCATCTGTCTTCTAATCCTTTATCCCAGCAAATGAATTTGAAATCTCTCACTGACTTCCAGAATAACATATTCATAGATTTTAAGGTCTTAGGGGACCTTTATATGTGCCTGGTCTGACTTGCTGTGTGGCAGCCTTTCACTTTCTCTTCTTGCAACTTATTGAGTGACCAGGGATAAGTGATTGAATGGGATCTTGTCCTTCAGGAAAGTGTCTGCTTCTCATTTATGGACCCCAATTGATGGAAAGCTTAGCACATTGTTTGGTAAGCCAGGAAGGTCTGTTTTCTCTTTCCTTCTGTTCTTCTATTTACCTTGTTCAACTACTGTTTTCTTAAATTGGAAAACCTCTAACTTTCTGGGAATAATAATTTAAATATGATGCTTTATGTTGTAAAGGCAAAGTTACCTGAATTAGTGAGAGGCAGGTAGAAAAGCCAGAGGATGAAATATTTATTGAGATTAAAGTTTTGTACATAAAATTATGGGAAAGTGAGCTCAACATCTGGACTAGTCCATGCACTCTTAAGGTGCAAAGAACTGCTTCAGAACCTGCTCTGTGTGGTACGTAAAAGCACAAAGAACTGCAGGGCCAGGCTAGGCTCCCTGCTGAGGTGGATCTGAGCATTTAAAATTCCTATGATCAGTAGGCAAACAGACATGTAGTACAAACACAGCAGTACAGAGTAAATTTGTTGAGTGTCAACTGTCTGTGCCTTCCTAACATTTTCAGCAATGTTTCTTTCTGCATTTGATTAATAATTAAGCTGCCAAATGCCATAAAATCCAGTTTTAAATTGTCAAAACGTGTCTGTCAATCTGATATACCTGCAATATGACATTTGATTTTAAAAAACAAAATAAAACATATTACCAAACACTAAAATCCAGTAACTTACCAAAAGGGAAATATTTCTTTAACTGCAGTATCTAAATTGTCTGATCCCACAACCACAGAAGGCAAGGGATAAAATTCAGTTTCTTTCTGTAGAAGGACACTGGGGGAGGTGAGCAGGAACTGTGATACTGAGCTGTGAATCACATTGTACTGGGCAGCAGACAAGACATGTTATCCCCACCCACAGGGTTTTATAATATTTTAAGAACAAATCACAGCAGGTGATTGCAACAAACCACTGGAGGAGTGATATGTTGGAGGGCAAACCAGCATCAACAACAATGAGCAAAAGGCAAGAACAGCAAAAAATTCTTACTCTGTGCCCAGCAGGAGGGACTTATCAGCAAACATCCTCCCCCCAGGAATCTGAAGTGAAGAGAAATGACTCCTTCATCTCTGATGTGTGAGATTTGTGTTAATCCACAGTGTTCCCCAAACTCTTATCCATTACCTCCTTCAGATCCCTAGTCTCTGCCAGAATTGCAAATATACAGCTCCAGTGGAGTAGTCTGAAGTGACTGAAGTAGCAATCCAGGGCTGTTGGCTAGAACAGAGTAAGGATGTGGATTATCTGGGACATGGTGGGAGAAACTTTCTGATAAAGTTGAGCAAAGCTTTGGCTTTGTGACTTCACACATTCTTGCATCACGAAAAGTACATGGAGATGAGTGGTTAAATGAAAAATGAAGGACCAGGCCTGTCTTTCATGTCCTGCTTCCTGAAAAGAAGCCAGTGGGACAGACTTGTATTTGCTTGGTTTAAGTAAATAACCAAATGCTTCTCAGACACTTTCAAGAAAACCTCTTGAGACATTTTCTTTGATATAAGCACAGAATAGTCCTTAACTGTTCTGAAGTTTCTTCTCTGTGCCTGGCTGTATTGGAAGCTGCTTTGGAAGGGTTTGTAATGGCCATTGGCACAGATATGAGGAAGAAACTCAGTGTGACAGTGACGGTGGGAGATGCTGGGGCTGGTTCTTTGCCTGTGGAATGGCTCTGAAAGGCTATTTGTCCACTCACAGTCACAGGGATGTCTGGATTTCCCTACTCATGTCTGTCCATTTCCCAAGCTGCTGCAGAGGAATATATGGGCTTACACTGAACCAGATGGTCATGAAAGAGCTTTTATTGCTTTTATTTGCATGCTTTTATTTGTTTCTATGCATCCAGGAGGTGAGGGAACAAGAGCACTCTGCTCTGAAGACCAGCAATGAGTGCTGCATGGGCTACAGTATTACATTCCCAAACTAGAATGGACTCTTTTTTTTTCTGTAGATCATCCTCAGTGCAGGAATAAGATGTGTAAAAAGTGACCAGTTGTGTTTGGTAGCAGCAATTTCATCAGTTAATTCTAAAAAGGTGAACTCAAACAGGAAATATAAACCTTGTCTCTTTAGAATAACCCTGTCACATGTCAAAGGCATAAAACTGAAGCAGGAAAGAGGTTGTGAAGGTTTCTTATCAGTGAAAAAAAAAAAGTAAAAGAAATACTTGCACAAATGACCCCTATTTCAATTTGCCCTTCAAACTGGGAGTGATTAATTTAAATAAACTGTAACTCTTGTACTTAGGACTTGCATAAAATAAGGGCCAAGAACATGATTATATTCTGGCACATAGTGAATTTGGAAAAGTTCCTTGACACTTTATTAATAACAGAAAAGGGGCAGACAAGCCCTGTGACCATTTGGAGTCAAGGGCAGAACTTTGTTTTCTGACCACTGGGCAGAGGTTAAAGTAAAACGTTTAATGGTTATTTTATGTCTAATGGATAACTTCTAATAGTGTGGCTTATTAATAGGATGGAGGTGGCTCAAAATATGCAGCAAAAGTTTCTCCTTCCTTGGAATTTTGTATTCCCACATCTAGGATGGCTGCTGTTGTAATGCTGATTGATTTAATGTTACAAGGGAAGAAGGAGAAACTTCAGAGGATTGGTACTTGCTGTCCATCCTGTTGCACCTGTGTTGTCCCATTACAGTTCCACTGCTGGTTTTTCTTCTCTGCAAAACCTATTACTGATGCTCTTTCTGTCCTTCTGTTTATCTGCTCCTTTTTTCTGCCTCTTCTAATAGTAAAAGAAAGGACAGAGTTCAGTTATTCAAGGTCAGTAAAGTTGAGACATCATTTGGGACACATCAGGAGCCCAAGACTTGAGTACAAAACATGATTCTTTTCCTTCTCACTACTAAGTCTGTTTGCCACTTTTGATGAAGGTTTTTTTTAGATTTGCCCCAGTGTGCTGCGACTGAAAAACTCGGATGTATGTAATGCATATACTTCCCTCTGACACAACAAATTCCAGGAAATCCAAATTCGTGGATACGTGACCAACATTGCTGAAATAATCAGTAGTTTTGGTCCCTGCTTTGGAAAAGAAGTTGCAGAAAGAGCAAACTTTCCCCTTGCAACTAATTTATCTGTGTTGTGAAACATTTTGTGTTTATCAGTATCTTTCTCTTCTTGCAGGTGGTGGAAAAAGATGTGGACCCAGAAACAACCCTGCTAACTTATTTACGAAGAAAATGTATCCAGTGTCAGAAAAAACTGCAGAAGGCTTTAAATGCCTACGGAATTCATAATTGTTTACTGTTCAGTACTTCAATACTGGGCAGAGCTTTTGCAGAGAGTATAAGAGGGAATGCTTTGCATTGTCTGGTGTTTCTTGCTAGCAAAGATTACAGTGGCTATTCCAGGCTTAAACAATGAGAAATTTTAAATTGTATACTTTAAATGATTTATTAATACTTGAAAGGAAAAACTCATAATTTTGCAGAATTATCATATGATGGAAAGGAAGCAATAATGAGAGGGCAATAAAATTACAGAAAATTTAAGTTTGTTCCCTGCAAATCATAGAGAATTTTCTGTCCAAAACATCATATTGGTGAGCTAATACCCCCCAACTTGATAATTCTGTGCTGTTTATCAGATGGCCCAAGGAGGCAGGCTCAGAGGCAGGGCTCCCCCCATGTACCATGGGCACGTTTACACGAGCAGATGCAAGGGGCCACGTTTCACCCCTGTTTGAAACTGGTCAACAAGTGAGTCAGAACATCTTCAGGAGCTGGATAGCTGTTACTGTGATGACCAGGCTGGCTGTGCCAGGTCTAGTTCCATAGGTAGTGTCATTCCATGTTTTCTGAGTTTTTGTCAGGCCAGCTGGGTGTGTACATCTGCCAAACTGTTCACAGCTGTGTTGGTGTGTCCGTACCATGCTGCCATGTTCAATTTGTTTGGGAGCTAAAGGAAGTACAGGGACGTGAATCACATTCCTCTTTGAGGTTTTCAGAAGAACTATCAGCAGCTCCATTATCTGAATATATCATGGATGGATAAAGGTCAAGAGGAAATGTAAGTGGCATGACTCTTGTGCCTAGGTGTGCCTGTCTTATGGCTGAACTTTTACATCTAAGCTTGTTGATAACTAATACAAATAGCTTTGCAAAGAGAGAGTCTGAGCTCTTCAAAACCTGCTGATCTTCTACATGAGCATTCTGGTTAGCCTACTTCGTAGGGTCAGACAAATACTTTGATAAACATGTTTTATTGAGGCAGGTTAGCACTGTTGTCAAGAGAAACATCAGATGGCATAGGAAAGCTGTATTTCTGCTCAAACAGGCACACCTTTGTATGAAAAACAGTAGTGGCTTTAAGGACATGGTATAATTGTGGACTTGACAGTGTTAGGTTTGGATTAAAGACGTGGTTTAGTGGTGGACTTGGTGGTCTTATTTTCCAACCTAAATGATTCTATGATTCTCTAGAAATGGTCAGTGCCATACTGTTTGCAGTGAAGTCAGGATGAACTGAGTTCCCTCTATCACAGTGCCTGTTGCTTTTCCAAAGGCTCTGTGATATAGGGAAAGGCACTGATTATCTCAACTCCTTGTGTCCATTGCCAGTGAAATAAGCTGATTTTTACCCCACCAAAAGTCTCTCAACATTGGCTGATCCTCTTTGCAATAAATAATAGTGTCTAATTACCTTCTACTGAAAGTAGAAGTGACTCAAGGAATTCTCTCCTGACTTCCCTTTGCAGAACATTTGATGTCATTCCTGATTTTAAGGCATGGCCATGAGCTCAGCAGTCTGTGGAGGAATCTGCTAAAGCTGGACCATAGACTCTGTGAGCTCCCAGGTGTCTGTGCAGGGGTTCTGTGCGTGTCCATGAGTTCTGGCTCTCAGTGTCTCACTCCTACAGTTTTATGGGACCCAGGCTCCTGGCGAGTGTGCTTGGCTGGTTTTGTCCCTACCAATCCACAAGCCATCAGGAACGGGGTGGCCACACCACGACTTTTGAGACGCAGGTAGTTTGTGAGCAGCTCAAGTGCAGCTCCCAGGCAGTGCTAAACTGTGTGACTTACAGCCCTGAGTGACTGCCCTGCCTGGGAGCCTTCTGGGTGTAGGAGTCACCAGGTGTAGGAAGAGGTCAAACACCTGTAAGAGGTGCTGGAGGAGGATGTCACTCTGTGGCTCAGGAATGTGGCTGCATGCCTGAGCAGCTCCTGCTCAGCAATTACCAGTGCTTTATCTCCCTTGTGTCATTTCCTTTTCTGAGTAATGGAAAGTGGGAACTGTTGCAGTTGAGGATGTTTTCTTTATTTCTGAGCGTCTGTTGGAGCGTGGGCTGTGTCCTTATGAGGGCTTTGGGTGTTCATCTCAACAGTCACTTGCTAGCTTTTGAAACTTTGCTTATGGTAAATTATTAAGCAGAAGAAATGAGTGCTTTGTTTCTAGCAAGAACTTGTTGCTCAGCCTTGATTGACAACTTGAGCAGGTTTCTGCCAACACTTTTTGTGTTTTCCTTAATTCCTTTTCTCCCAGTGGGCCTGTGTGGAACCAAACTAGGCTGTGGAGAAGGTGGATGTGGTGCTTGCACTGTTATGATATCCAAGTATGATCCCTTTCGGAAGAAAATCCTGTATCCTTTGCAATCTGAACTCTGCAGCAGTGAAATAAAATGGGGACAGATCTGGGTTCCTGACATAGCAGACATGATTCTATTAAAAAAAAAAAAAAAAGTTATGTAATGAATGTTTCTGCCAAAACATATTTTTTCTCTTTCAGAACATAAGCTCAGAAGGCTGAGATAAGAAAGTATTTTTCTTAAAGCTTTGCACAATGCTGATAGGGAACTATTTATTTGTGTCCTGCAATATCTGGACTGATTCTAATGTAACTTTTTTCTGTGAGAAACCATATAATGATTATTGTGATAATATCTTTATTGCTATTGTGTTGTGACAATAATCTCATTTCTGTATGCCAGCAGATATTAAATTTTTTCTCTACTTATATTGTGACCTTCAGAATTATTTCCTGAGATGAAATTTCCTCCTGTTCTCACTTTAATTAATTGAAAGAGAAAACAATGGAATCAAACAAAAAGGGGAGTGCAGAGAGAGGATGAAACAGAGGGTTTTACTATGGGGAACAGAAAGCACTGGAATCTTTAATATATTTGGAATACTGCTTTGAGATACTATAACTTGGATCCTCTGAGTGGTTCTGCTTAATAGCATGGTCATGAATAAGATATCTGTAGGGTCATTATTCTGTCTTGATAGAAATGAGATAAAATAGCTAGTTCTTATGCGAGTTTTGGCATCATGTTCTCTTTTCCCTTCAGTCTAGATTTTTTCCCCATGTTTACCATCTAGAAACATCTTTCTAGCTAAAAGACTGAGAACTCCAGGCTGTTATGTAACTCTACAAGTGTCCAGCTGCACAACATCTTGGTATTTGTAATCTGCCCCTATAAATTACTTCTATGGGTTCTGTATCTTAACACGCAAAAAGGATGTTTAAAGTGACAGTACCTGGGTGAAATCCTGTGATGCATGCCCAGATCAAACTGCAAGGGAAATTGATGAGAACTTTGGATTCCTGGGTGCTGTAGGATTTGGCTTGTAATTAATTCTTGTATCACATCTATTTAAGTGCTCCTATTGTGTCCATGCTGTAGCTTCCGAGTACTCTTCACTGCTCCTGTTCCCTTTTCTGTTGCTGAGCAGCACTGTCAAATGAAATGACCTTAATGTACTGTTTTAGCCACCATACTGCCAATGCTTGTCTCTTCCCTGTCTGTGCCCTGCATCACGTGGCTGTAACAACTGTTGAAGGCATAGGAAACACAAAATCCAGGCTGCACCCAGCCCAGGTAAACTAATTATACTGGTAACTTTGAAACTCTCTATGCATGTTTTCTTATGCTAATTGAACCTGTTTCAGGACATTGAGACCTCCACCATAATGCTACAGCCATGAGGCTGACTCTCCACATGAGCAATCCATACTTGCAGGAATGGCTAAGTGACAAAATCCAACTCCTGAGACAATGCTGCAGCTCTGTTCTGCTCCTACCAGGTTAACTGGTGCTAGACTGGCTGAATTGCCAATACTTTTGTCCTTGGGCTTCATGGCTGTATTTGGTCCATATCCTGGTATGGGAAGGTGATGTTGTGGGGAAAGCCAATAATAATGGCCTGGAGCTAGAAAATCTGAGATAGGTTTGGGCTCTCCACTATGGCCTTCCATGAATGACTTTTGCATAGTTAGGAACATTCCCTCCAGTAGTGTGAAGTAAGGTTTGGTTCAGGGATGTTTCTGGAGTCTCAAACTATTCTTGGTGAGAAGGAGTGACAGGAATGTGCATCCATGCCCTTCTAGCAAGGTGTTACAATGCAGCCTTGCCTCTCTCTGTCAGAGACCTGCTCCCTTAAGGTAAACTGTGATTCATCTCAGTTTGCACCGTGGGTAGGACTTGTGCCAGTCTCTGAGGGAGTAAACAATAAACTGAAAAATAAGCTTGATGTACATGAATGGATGGCAACCAGTCTGACCTTGGTTTATTTGCCTTTTTTTTTCTCTCCCCCTGCCTGAAGATTCTGACAGCTGAGTTTTGAAATTCAAACTCAGGTCTAGGCATGTAGGCCAAACCTTCCTAGCATGGTAAATCTGAAGATCTCCTGATCTCCTTGGAATTTTCTAGTGGCCTTCAGTCTCATTTTGAGTTCAAAGCCTAGGTGCAAACTTTTCAGACTGCTCTCCTCTTTGAAGGCTGTCTCACAGATTAGTTGACCAGAGAACATCTGATGATAATCTTAGCTCTTCTGTAATACTGGGTTTTGCTTTTAACAGAAGTGTAATAGAAACAAGCACAACAGTGAACTCACCTTGAGATTATGAGCTAATCATGGTTTTTACTTTCTCTCAGGAGAGAATAGCAAAAAGTCATGGCTCCCAATGTGGCTTTTGCACTCCAGGCATTGTCATGTCCATGTACACATTGCTGCGGAACAATCCCGAGCCCCACATGGAGGACATTGAAGATGCTTTCCAAGGTAATATTCATAGCCCTGCAGAGGTGCAACCTGTTCTGCTTTTATTACATCTGCTTCACCCAGTGGGATGGAAGTGCACCATTATTTAATGCATTTTGTTAAAAACAGCTGATGGTTGTGAGGTTAAGAAGTAGCTTTTCCCTCTCGGAGGCCAGCCAGGTATGAAATGAACATCACAGTTCATAAGCAGGGGCAAGTGGCCTCAGTCTGGGATTAGGAACCCACTAACCTTAACAACAGACCAAAAGGTGGCCTGTCCCTGAGGGGCTTAGAAGTGTCCTTGTTTATGCATTGCTGTCACAAGAGCCTGCAGAGGTGACTGAGAACATGTCCTCAAGTCAAGGACCAAGACAGCAACATGCAGTGATGGAGTGGGGCAGAACCCAACCGTGTAAATCCTGTGAGAGGCTGCTGTTGTAGCTGAGGTTAGAGTCCTTACTGTGCTTCCAGCAGTGATCTGAGAGGAATGATGATGCAGGAGAAAGCAATCTCTGTGTAATTCAGGGGACAGACTGGTTGGCATACTGAAGAGACTCACACAATTGAGATAAACGAGTACTGAGTAAGACAGATTGAATTTGTTCTAAATTAATTTCAGTTTAAATTTCAAAAAAAAGTGATGATAGGGTTGTTACAAAGTTCCTAAGGAAATTTTCCTCCTCCCAGTTTTTTCATTAGCTGAATCAAGATTTGACAAGCTTTTGTGAGAAACAGTAGAACGTTCTAAAAGAAGAGAAGTTTTTAGCCAAATGACACTAAATCCTTATCCTTTTGCTCTGGCAATGCAGGGAACTTGTGTCGGTGTACAGGCTACAGACCCATTCTGGAAGGATACAGAACTTTTGCTAAAGTAAGTGGCTTCAGAGGATCTTTTAAAAAAAACCTGGAAAGTTAGCTGTCTTTCTCTCTGTTACTGAAACATACCATGAACTCAAATGGGGAGGAAGGAAATAGATACTCCAACAACCCAGCTCCAGCTCTTGACCTCTTTCTTTGGGTGTGATCATGCATTAATAATTCATATAGAGCAAACACTTTACTCTTTCCACTTGCTGGGACACTTGAATAAGATCCATCTGATGGTCCTTTTTGGATCACAGGTAATTAGACTCTGTAACTCTTTTCTGTAAGTCTCAGAAAAACTCACCCTCCCTACATAATAGAGTTTGCAGCTGATCCGGGTGTGGACAAAGTGTAAAGGTAGGATGCACTGGTAGGGACATGCTGTGGAGGAATCTGGTTTCCAATTTGCTTTTTTGAAAGATCAGCTGCAGAGCAGGAATAGCTCTGGAAAGAAGTTGAAGTCACTATTTTATAGCTCTTTCCCAGAATTCTTCTGCTGGTTTGGGTGATGTATGAAGCTTTGTCATAAATTTTCTCTAGTCTGTTTGGACCTGAAAGAGTGCTGGAGACTGTGAAGAAGAGTAGATCATTATGTACTTCAGTGATTACCAGCCACTCAGGGGTCTACACTGGTATTAAATATCAAAAGGAAAGAATTTAAAATGATGCTCATTAATTTCATTTTATTACCCAGAATTGCAATCAACAAAAGAGAATACAAGCAGGAATGAGATCCATTACAAATGGTTTATAGACCCAGCTGATAAAAGACAACTTGGATTTCCAACAGGCTTTCCACAGTGTCTCACCAAAGGCTTTTAAAGACAATAGGGGTTAAGTGGAAAGATCTCTGTATGGATGAAAGATTGGTTAAAGGGAAGTAGAGGAAAAATGGTGTAGTGGAGGGAAGTCACTGTTTTTGTAGTGGAGGGAAGTCACTGTTGTGGAGTTGAGGGAAGTCACTGTTTTTGTAGTGGAGGGAAGTCACTGTTGTGGAGTTGTGCTGGTACCTGTGGTGGGAAGCAAGGCTGTTGCACCTCTCCCTAAATGTGGTTTAAAAGAGTGTAAGTAAGGATATGAGAAAATAAACTAACAGATATCAAGTTATTCTGGATAGTGAAGGCAGGAATTGGCTTTGAGGAATTTCTGAAGGATTTTATGAATCTGAGAGACTGGAGAATAGAATGGGATACAAAACAGAAAACACTTCCATGGCTCTTCCTACATTTGAATACTCTGTGCAGTTCTGCTCCTCTCATCCTAACAGGATATAGCAGAATAAAAGAAGATTCAGAGAACTGGAACAAGGATCACATCTGTGGCAATCTGACTTCCATACGGGCAAGCACTGAGTGCACCTCAGCTTGAAAGAGAAATGCCAGGGAGAGGAAGGGACTGTACATAGCACATACAGTGGCTTCTCTTGACCTCTGATAGAGATCAAGAAAAATATGATTAGCAGGTGGAATGTGAACAGGCATCTGCTATTTTCTGCCTCTCCCTGTAAAAGAGCATTTCAAGAAATGAAACTAATAGGAGTCCGATTGAAAACGAAGGCAGACAGTCTGCCTGGTGGTAGGGTACTGGTACTGTATTGTATGCACTTGTCCTTTTTGGTCTTCTCTGGGTATCTTCTCACAGCTCCAGAGAGAATGGTTGAATAGTCAGAATAGTTCCACACCAGAACAAGAGGTTTATCAGTATAGTGGGCATGACACTGCAGGATATTGCCTTCCATTGGCAAGAGAAACACCTCTTGATTGGCACCTCCCTTCTGCTTTAGATATTTCTCTCAAAAGGGGATCAAACCTACTTCATTTCCTTGGAATCTGCACATTTTTTCTCAGTATAGTTTTTGTTCCCACAGGACATGAATTGCTGTGGCAGAGTTGCCAATGGCACTGGATGCTGTCGCAGTGGGAGGGAAAATACCATGGTAAGCTGAGTGCTAAAACCCATAACCTCAATTTTCAATATAGCACTGGAGCTTTGGTGGGTTAGTCACCTCTCTGGCTCTGCTGTGGTGCAGACACTCAGGGATCTTTGAGCTGTTTTTGTTGTCTGTCTCATGGAAAATGCTGGGATTGTGTCTGCCCTGATTAGCATGAATGGCCATCATGACCTGGGTTTTAAAACAATGATGTTCCTTCTGAGCCTGCACGATGCAACCCTTCTGTGAAATAGCATGGTGACAACTGTGAGCAATGTGTTACCAGTACACTGAAGTGGTACAGCTTTCTGTGAAAACAGGTCTAAATTCCTCACTGTGATCTTTCCCAAACTTTGCCATTCAGTGACAAACGAAATAATTTCCTCTATGTTCCAAAACTGTACGATTGGAATCTTCTGGAATGTCTGGAGGGAAAAAAGTTAATCACATTGTATGTACCAGTCTAGGTACAAAACAAAGGAAGGAATGGAAAGAAGAAATTAGTGCATAAGGTAGTGTGAGTATAAAATGAATTTAGGAAACAGAGAATATAATGAAATTCGTTACCAGAAATTTCCAGGGAATTTCTGTGGCTTGTTTTCAGGAAGCATCCAGTGTTGCATGGAATATTCCAACAATTAAGACTGCTTGGAGTCCTTTCTTTCTGCAGTTTATTAATGAAAAATGTTACTACAAATTTCTGAAATCTGGGGATTGATAAAAGAGGAGGACTATATTCTGTAAAAGTTGCAATGTTCTGGCTTTGTTTAGAATAGCTGAAGTGTGCTTGTTTCTGCTTCAGAATGGGGGCTGCTGTGGAGGAAAAGCCAATGGTCCAGGCTGCTGCATGAATGGAAAAGAAGACAGTGTGGTAAGGTGCCTCTCAAATGGTAGCTTTTCTTTTATTTCTGATGTTTTCAAGTCTTAGATCTGGCTCATTGTATGCCCAAGCCCAATGCTTTTATTTTAGCAACATTTATGCAAAGCAATTTAGACTAATTTATATTCTATGGTCAGAAGAACATACCTCAGAAAAGGTATATTTGACATGATTTAACACACCAATGTGAAAGGGATGCCATTTTTGATTGACAAAAACATATCAGTGTGTCCAAGGTTGAGGGTTCTGACAAGACATGCAGGGGATGTAACTGAAGAACCTGAAATGCTGAATCAGGTGGCATCATTTTGTGGTGTTTGCCATATTTTGCTCTATGAAATAGTAAGAGGGGTTTGAGTAGAAGGAGGAATCAGTTATGGTTGTAAGTGGAGAGCTTTCTCCTCAGTCACTAGCCATTTTCTCTGTCATAGACAATGACATCCTCCAGCCTGTTCAATTCTTCTGAGTTCCAGCCATTGGATCCTACACAGGAGCCAATCTTCCCACCAGAGTTAATGGTAAGTTAATTCAGAAAGAAATAGAGTGATTTCTTGGTTTAGTTGGTCTGTACAAGGTTTGAGTGATTCTGTCCTGAGGAAATGGCAGGGCAAAAATGGCTGCTAATGAAGGAAAAAGCACGGGCATGATTCCTTCCCTGTTTTATAAAACACAAGGTGTTTCAGCCAGGGTGGTTTAAAAGAAATATGCAGGCCAGATGCCTGCTCCAGCTGCTTCTCACCATGTGTGTCTCTGCTCTTGGGTTGCCTTCCTTGCCAGTCACTGCCTGTCTGGGGGTGGAACAGTAGCTAAAATCCAAATGTCAGCCTACTAGGTCAGATGTGAACTTCTACATCAAATATAGATATATCTGAGCTTGTCTCCCTGTGTCCCCATCATAGTGTAGGAAGAGAAGTAGGAACTACAGGATGTAGCTGAATACGTGTCTCAAATAGTTGTTTCTTCAAAAAACTTCCCTCACTGTAGCAAGATTAAAGGCTGGTTGGCTCACAATGACATTAAAAGTTAGGTGAGATTAGTTTCTCTCCGTGTTTCATTCCTGTCTTTCTCAGGGATCCTCCCCCTAAGCAATGTGTCCCAGCCAGGAATCTAATCCAGCACATGACACATTTACAGCTTCCTTCACATTTAACAACTAAAATTCAATATTAGTTCTGCTGCTGTACCCAGCTTGAATGTGTCATGAGTAGGTTCTCTTAGACCATCCATAGCATAAGATATATTCAACTTGAGATAGGGCTTCTCTGTTTCTTTTCCAAGATGTTCTCCTGCCCAAGGGTTGATCTCACATTTACTTCAGTCACTGGATGAAGTAGTTTAAAAGGGAATCAGAACCTGGCCTAGCAGGTTATTGCCATTCATCAGTGCTAAAGACTGACATTTTTGGATTGAGATGAGAATGGAAAACCCATTGAAGCAACTGAAGCCACGAGCACGTGCCAGAACCTTGGTCAGATGGAGCTTGCTGGCACAGATTTTGCTAGGGAGATGTGGCAGCAGGATGCACCTGGCAGTATCAGGAAGGGGGAACTTTTGTCAGCATGAGAAAGACTTTCCTCACTGCCAGCAGAAGGATGGGGAATGACAAACTGCCAACAGCAGTGTGGCTATCCCAGCAACTGGGCTGAGGTGGAGCCCAGCGTGGCACAGGCATGGGCAGCATGTGAGCAGGGATTCTTGGCTCAAAGCAGGGGCTGAGCTCTATCTGAATTCCCTTCTGCAGACTCAGAGTAACAAACAGCAGAAGCAGATGTGTTTCAAAGGCGAGCGTGTGATGTGGATCCAGCCCACAACTCTCAGTGAATTGGTGGCTCTCAAATCCCAGTACCCCAATGCCAAACTCGTTGTGGGGAACACAGAAGTGGGTAAGAGAAAGAGCTGATGCTTATCATGAACAGTTGGAAAACCTTCCATTAAGTATTTTGTGAGGGCAATGCACATGGAAACCTCTTTCATGTCAGTGCTTTTACAAAGCTATTTATTTTCAGGTTGTATGTAGGAATGGATTTTCTTCTCAGGTGGATTAATCTCACAGTGAATGTTTTTCTCCTTTCTTTGCTGCATCAGGTGAAAAAAAATGTTAATCCAGATTTCCAAGCCTTTATGCTATTTTGTGGAATTTTGAGAAAAGGGGGGTGATGCAGCATAAAATGTCCCCATAAACAAAGGAATTCAGTTGTGAAGCTGTGTTTTGAAGGACTTTTCAGTGAGAAACCTCTCAAGACTTGAAATCTTACTGCCTTCTCACACCAAATAGATACCTTTGCAAACATGAGTGCTGAGGAGGAGAGTTCAGACATATTTAGTAATTCTGTTGTCTTGAGCAATTGATTCATGAAACAATTACTAAATGTTGTCGGGTTTATTGTATTAATTTCTTTTTCCTGAAGGATTATGTACAGCTGTAGCCATGTCACACAAGTACCAAACATTGTCTTTTACTTAAGGTATTGAGATGAGGTTAAAGAACCTGCTGTATCCAGTGATAATAGCACCAGCATGGATCCCTGAAATGAATGCTGTTCAGCACACTGAAACAGGTGAGCAAAAAAGAGGCAGAACACCTGCGAGGTGAGTGGGGACTCCATGGAATAATAAAGAGGGTTTAATTAAGATTAAATGTTGTTTTCTGTATGCATTATACCTTTCCCATGCAGGAAATCAAGTGAGTGATATGTAAAAAAGTGAGCTGGGGATGTTTATCCTGGAGAAAAGGAGGCTCAGGGGTGACCTTATCACTTTCTACAGCTCCCTGAAATTAGAGTGTAGCAAGGTGGGGGTCAGTCACTTCTCATAGGTAGCAAGTGACAGGACAAGAGGAAACTGCCTCAAGCTGTACCAGGAGATGTTCAGATTGACATCAGGAAGAATTTCTTCACTTGAAGGCGTGGTTTAACACTGGACTGGACTGCCCATGGAGGGAGTGGAGTCACCACCCCTGGAAGTGCTCAAGAAATGACTGGACGAGACTTTAGTGCTGTGGTTTAGCTGATGTGGTGGTGTTCAGTCAGAGGCTGGACTCAGTGATCTTTGGAGGTCTTTTCCCACCTCAACAATTCTCTCATTCCATTGCCTTTAGCTTTGTGATGGAAATGGGTCAACCTTACAAATAGAAATAGCTAGGACAATTTAGTGCATGTGGCACGATGTCTGGTAGGATATTTAAAGTGTGGAAACTGGAAAGGAGTTGGAGTTCACTTCTCAAAGGGTGAACTATTACCTATAGGAGGCCAATACTGTTAATAATACACTGATGCAAAAGGGTGGTGTGTTACTGTCATGTGGGAGACAGCACCAGCATGAGCTGTGATTTAAAGGTGAATTTTGTTCTGAGGATGTGATGTTTACATGCAATGCATTCTAAATAGTCTGGTGTAACTGAAGGTCTAATTGAACTCAGTGGCATCTAAGCTTTGCAGACACTGTAACTCCCTTTCTGTACCTCAAAATTTTGGAGAGCAACAATCCTTTTCCTTTGTTTGTTTACAGGGGTCACCATCGGTGCTGCCTGTACGCTGAAGTCAGTAGAGGAAGTGATGAAAAAAGCAGTGGCAGACCTTCCTCCATACAAAACAGAGATCTTCCAGGCTGTGCTGGAACAGCTGAAGTGGTTTGCAGGGCCACAGATCAGGAATGTTGCTGTAAGTGACTCAGGAGCACCAGGGGCTGTCACTGAAGGCTGAGTCTGAGGAGCTGCCCTGCCCCATGCAGTGTTGGTGTGCCCTGTGCATCTCACAGGACAGTGTTTGCAAACCTCAGGAAAGAAACCAGCACACAAAAATCTACCCCAGAAAGTGATGGGGTCTGTGCTGCACTGATATCCCACATCTAGCAAGCAAGGGAAACATGGCAGTTGTCCAGGTCTTCCATTGCTGTCATCACAAAGTGGGGGAAACTGTACTGAGATTTGACTAATTTAACAAAAAAGGTATTTAGAGTGCTGGACAAACTTCAAAGAATCAGATGTGTGTATTTTTACCATGACAACTAGGGCAGTCATAGTATTAATGTATCAGATCTGGAAAATTTTCCTCTAGTTTTAAAGGGGAAGGTGTGTTCACACTCTGTGTGCTCTAAGAAAAAAATATCAAGCAAGAGGTTAAACCAACCTACCAAACAAGAACTTTTGTTCCACGAGACACTGAGCCATACATTGTTTTGGAGCCAAAAACCTTGGTTCCTGATTGTTACTGAAAATACCCTTTTTAGTTTCATGTATCCTCCCTTAGTAGTAGGTACAGTGATTGAATTTTAGCATGGTTGTGCATAAGAGGTTTGAGCATAAGGTAGTCTTGATGCATTAACAAAACACTATTCTAAATCTGTTTGAGGCAAATGTTAATATTGTCTGAGACAGCATCTGATATCGTGGGGTCTCGGTTTTCCCAATTAATTAAAGGCCAAAAATTGCTTGGATTTTTAATATTTATTGGGTGCATTATTTTCACTCTAGGCTATTGGTGGGAACATAATGACAGCAAGCCCAATTTCTGACTTAAATCCTGTGTTAATGGCGAGTGGAAGCAAACTGACTTTGGTATCAAAAGGTAATTTCCTTACATTTCTCTGTGGCACTGAGGGGAGTGGGATAGTCAGCAGTCCTCTGCCATGGCTTGTTAGGTCAGGCCAGAACTTGAAAGTGGAAATTAACATTATTAGTGTGAGTCTTCAGTGTTTCCTCACTTTTTGGGGCTAAAGTCCTAAAACTAGACCTAAGGTTGGCTTCATAGAGAATTTTGAACTTCTGCACCAGATGGAATCTCTGGTACTGTGTATAAACTTACAGACACATCCTTGTGAAGAGCTGGTTGAAAATGTGTGCTAGTGGAAAATAATGGTAATGAAATAGTTTCTGTCACTATCATACTTTAATACTTCTGGTTTATTCAGTTAAAGACTGAAATTTTTTTCTTTTTTCTAAGAAGAAAGCCAAGCCTCTTAGTTTTTATTTGTTCTTGGGAAATTTTTTTTAAAATAGGATCCTTGAAGTAAGTGGACTGTCTGATCGGTGGACTGAGTGCTGATTTGTGTTGCAGGCTATAGAAAGGAGAAAGAGGAGGATTTCATTAGAGTGCTGGAAACTGGCTCATCTGGAAGCTAAGCTTTAATTAGATAAAGAAGGAAAGAGGTTTCTTTGATCAGTTCCTGTGCAAAGAAAATTGAATATGTCAGAGATTCCATAAATACCAAAGTAAATCTGTGAAAGATTTTCCTGATTTGGTGAAATAGCGTAAAAATGAAATCAGATATCATATAAAGAGTGATTTGTGTGGTTTGAAGGCTTTTCCACTCATGCTGTTGCCATTCTTCATTTATTTACCATTGATGTCCCTTTGCTCTACAGAGGGCAAGAGGACTGTCACGATGGATGAAAAGTTTTTCACTGGATACAGAAAGACAGTAGTTAAGCCTGAAGAAATACTTCTCTCTGTTGAAATACCCTACAGCAGAAAGGTAAGCTTGTATGAAAAAACTCCACAGTCTGTGGAGCTAAAATGCTGTTATTTGAGTGTTGTTTTCAAAGTTAGGCACCTTTTTCCTGACTGACCCCCAAATGCTTAAGTAGTCCCAAGTGGAGCAGGAAGCAAGTGAATTATTTGGAGGAAATCCAGCAGCACACTGCCTTTCACAAGCAAGGGAAGCAGGGCTCAATGATAAAGTATGGTAAGGCCAAGAATTTTTCTAGTGCAAGGAAGAGAAATTTCACTTTATGATCTGAAGCTTTTTGAGTGCATTTAGTAATGAGAAAAAGTGTCAAAGTGATGTTCTCAGAGGTAGAAATTCTAATTGAAAAGTAGAACAGGAAGATTATAGCAATTTCTGATGTAGAGTGAAGTTAACATGCCAAAGATTCCTGCTTAATTTCTGTGAGCTGAAACGGGAAAAGAAATGGGGAAAAGTCTGTATGGATAAAAGGGAAGCTCAGTTTCTGCATTCTTGTCTTGCAAGATGTAAACCACCAGGACTGACTATTAGGGCATTTTGGCCATGTGGACTTGCAACTTCAAATGAGGCTGCACAACTTGCTTCGAGCAGAACAGTGAGCTCTTCTCTGCTGTAGCAGCATAAACCACAACTGATTCAGTGTCTAAGAAGTAAAACTCTGCTTTTCCTTTAGGCCTGAGAACATCAGACTGTAATTTCATGCTTATGAAGGTACTTACTTTCTTAGGGCTTGTGGCTCCAAGTCATAAGATGCAAGGATTTGCAGTATGGTGGTGCATTCTCTTCATAAATGGAAAACACTGATTTACTTGAAATACTATTGCATTATGAGAGAGAACTAAGAAATCCCTTGTCTATCCTTTCAAATTTTTCTATTTAACTACTAAGGGAACAAAACTATTTTATTTATGGTGGGTTTTCCATCTATTTCTGAACAATCCTTCTTTGGTCTTGTGATGAAAGCATCACTTTTTGCCAAAATGAGAAACACACTTGAGGTTGCCAATGGAAAACACCATATTCCTCCATCCTTATGACAGTCTCACGGCAATTTCACAAAACAAACAAATATTTATGAGCAGGGGCAGTGGCTTCAGGGACAGGTTATACGCAGCTCATTGATCTGAAAAACTAAAACAACTTTTGAACTCTCAACTTCATGGTTTCTTGGCTGATCTTTGCTCACAAATAAGGAGGCTGAAGTTCTTCGGGGCATGTCTGAAGGCGCTGGCATGTGGCAGGCAAAGTTTTCTGCAACTGTGATTTCCCCATGAATGAAAGCAAGGCTGTTTCAGCACACAGCTAGACAGAATTTTTTGGTTTATCTTTGTTTGAAACTGATGTTGTACCTTGCATTCATGTAACTTGTCACACCAAGGGTAAGACTGGCTGAAGAACAGAAAGAATTAACATGCTCTGTTGTTTGCCAAGAGACCCAGGCAGGCATGTGATGTGATGGTTCACTTACCTACACTCCTAGTAAGGGAAGGTCGTGAGTGCCTTTCCTCCCACAGGACTCTGAATGAAGAAAATTAAGGTGTCTTGTGAGGAGTGAAGGCAATATTGCCCTCTCATTGCAATCATGTTATTGGAAATCTCTTGGTTATGCAGTAAGAGAGGAGGCTGCTTTTTCTCCTCTTTGGAAGCTAATTGTTTTAACAAGCAGAGTGGCAGAATGTCCTCACGGGAAGGATGCTATTGATGCTCCTCTGCTATTATCTGCTGGCTGCTGAGTAATTATTTGAATTCAGGAAATGAAGCACATCCTTCAGTTATATCTCCAGCAACAAGTCCTTGATGCAAAAAAGTGGCTTCTTGTGAAACTGTTGTCATCGTCAACAGGAGAGAAATTGATTTATCCAATAATGAAAGAAATGCAGTCCATTTCAGATTAGCAGTAATTAATAAAGCAGACTGCTGTGCTGTGTGGAGTCACTTGGCTGAGCTATTAGAGAAGAAACTTGTCAGAAAACTCTCCAGAAGGGCAGTGCAAAGATGTCAGATCCGATTCCTCTCTTGGTCTGCAGGGTGCCTGAACAGCAGTTTGTCCTCACCTGCAGTACAGGCGAGAGGACTGACCATGCTGTGACTCCAGGGTGTCACCATCACATTGTGCATCCTGGAAGAATGTTAATCTCATATTTACAGCCTCTCTTCATAAGAGAGCTGCTGAGTTTTGTGCACTCTAATTGCTGGTGCATTTACAAGATTTTCCTCACTCTGGAAGCCCAGGGCAGTAGCTGAGACTTCTATTTCCAGTAACAGATTAAATATTCTTTTATTGCTTGCCTGGTCTACTCTAGAACTCAGAGACATTTGTGATTACTGATTTCAGCTCGTGCAGATTTCAAAGACTTCTGAAGGGTAGGGGTTTAGGATATGGCTTTTACTGATTAGACTTCCAGCTTAGCAGCCTGGAAAGAAAAACTTGCTGAGAAACTGTAATTTTGTTTATGCATGAACAATCTGTCCTGGTTCTTCCTCTTGAGATATGGAAAAATGTGACAGGTACGAGCAGATCTGTGTCAAAGCTTGTTTCTCCCACAGTCCTAGGCTTGGTAACAACCACCAAACTGATACATTAGAATTAATCACTGAATTATGTGAAAATAAACAGTGCTGCCTGAACAAACAAGTCCTGCTTGGCCCTGCACAATGAATCAACCAGATACTGTTCTCTGGAATAACTCATGCACATAGAGAGATAGGTAAACAGCTTGTCCACATTTACACTCCAGAGCACGGCAAGGTAGAGAATAAGGAAATATTTTCCTGTCTTCCAGGGTGAATACTTCTCAGCTTTCAAGCAGGCCTCCCGTCGTGAGGATGACATTGCTATTGTGACCTGTGGGATGAGAGTGCTGTTCCAAGATGGCACCAGCCAAGTGAAGGAGATGAAACTAAGCTATGGAGGAATGGCTCCTACCACTGTCCTGGCCCTAAAAACTTGCAAGGAACTCACTGGCAGGTAGGAATTTTTCTGAGATAGAAAGATTGTCTAATGGAACTCTGCTGATTTTTACAGGAGCAGTTTAAATATCTGAAACATCCTAAATCATCTCTAAAAGTACTTCAAAGGGGAGGAAGTATAGTTAGGCTTCTGCAGCAGTGTGTTTTGTGTAATGCCTTGCTTCCTCCAGTATGCCTTACCCTCAGAGATCCATGTCATTCTCTCATTCAGAGAGCCATTTTCTTGCCAAATTCACTCATCAGTTGAAGTGGCTGGAAGCTAGATGTGTTCATGACCTACAGAACTGGGTTCATTTCAGATTGGACGGGAAAATCAGTGCTTTTATTGTGCAATAGCTTTGCCATATCTTCAGGGAAGATAACATGAGCCCAAGATGACAGCAAAGCACACACGTGTGCTATGAACTGATAGAACTGATGGCTGTTGCTTGACAGCCCGTGGGAACAGCATGAAGCTGTGTCAAGGGAGGCTTAGGGTGGATATCAGGGAAAAGTTTTTCACCCCAAGGGTGGTTGGGCACTGGAACAGGCTCCCCAGGGCAGTGCTCACAACACCAAGCCTGACAGAGCTCAAGAAGCATTTGGACAGTGCTCTCAGGCACTTGGTGTGACTCCTGGGGTGTTCTGTGCAAGGCCAGGAGCTGGACTCGGTGATCCTGATGGGCCCCTTCCAGTTCAGCATATTCTGTGATTCTGTGTCAGAAGAGTTAGTCTGCCCTGGTGAATTCAGCTCTGAACTGGGTCCCTGTGTCACCTTTGTTCCCTTGCAGAGACTGGAATGAGAAGCTGCTGCAGGATGCCTGCCGCTTGCTGTCGGGTGAGATGGATCTGTCTCCTTCTGCTCCTGGGGGGATGGTGGATTTCCGACGCACACTCACCCTCAGCTTCTTCTTCAAGTTCTACCTGACAGTGCTTCAGAAACTGAGCAAGAGTGGCACTGTGAGTGCTCCTTGGGAAGGCAGATTTGGGGAAGGAGAACCTCTTTGTGCTGCCTTGGTGGGAAGGCACGGGGAGGGTTCAGATTTGAGCAGAGTTCCCCCTGACAACCAAATCCATGCTGCAGTAGCTGCCAGAGCTACTCTACTGCTTGCATAACATTTACTTGTGTAGTCTTCCCCTTGCTTCCTTGTGGCACCCTCACCTTTGGTGGAAGGGTGCAGCTCTGTGGGTTCACAGAATGATTCCTGAACTTCTCCCATTTGCTGCATTACAAGTGGTCTTGTTGTTCTCTGGGTGTTCTTGGAACAGAGCTTGAGTCTTGTTTGCCTTCAACTCAGTGGATTATGAATTACCTTAGGTGGGAGATGGAGAATGGAAAATATCCTGAGCTACTAGGGAAAGTGAGAAAGGAATTGGAAGGGAAGGTGATTTTCTTTAATATATCTCTGGCAGAAAACTACGTGTGAGCCCATCCCTTCAAACTACATCAGTGCTACAGAGCTGTTTCACAAAGATCCCATTGCAAATGCCCAGCTCTTCCAAGTAAGTAGCATCTTTCCCAAGTAAGTAGCAGGGTTGGCATGACATAGATGCAGGCTTTTCTGTAGCTCCAACTGTGCTTCTTATCTCCCTGAGTATGGTCACCACATAAACTTTTATAATGCCATGTATGAAGCTTGTATTTGGGTCTCAATCCTTTCCTCACTTTAGGATACTATTCTTTCTTTTCATTGCCCCAGACTGTTGCTGAGAGCTTTTTAAAAATTGCTTTTCATCCTGTAGCCAGCTCTGTATCCAAGCTGAAATTCCTCTTCTGCTTTCCCCAGTTATAGCCTGCCTTTCTTGGCATCTCTCAGGCTTCACACTTGGGATGTATCTTCTTTCTTATTTCTCTGTTAGTGGCCCATTCTCTTCAACTTTGAGTGTAGAATCCAGTTTCAGAACTTGAACCTTCCTGTGCAAGATGTGAAATCAAAACCTTTCCCTTCCATAGCAATTTCAAAACCCAAACTCCTTTTGCTTAATTCCCTACAGTTCCCCTCTGTGTAGCCACATCTTGTTTACCTTCCTTTCACACAGGACTGAGCCCCCATCCCATTCCCCATTCCCTAGAATGTCTCACGGTGCCTTTTGCTCTCCCATCAACGCTTCCATCCCTTTCCACCCAAGCCAATAGTAGTGAGCCATGTGTTTTACTCCAGGAAGTGCCCAAGGGGCAGGCTGTGGAAGATATGGTGGGCAGGCCTCTGGTGCACTTTTCAGCAGCCAAACAAGCCAGTGGAGAAGCTGTGTACTGCGATGACATCCCTCACTACGAGAACGAGCTGTACCTAACGCTGGTGACCAGCACCAAGGCCCACGCTCAGATCCTGTAAGTGTCGCCTCTGAGCTCCAAACCTTGGAAGCATCTAGTGCCTGGTGGCTTCGAGAGCATCAATCTGTCAGGGTGTGGGTGAGGGAAAGGGTTTTGCTTAGGTGGGAACTCCAGTTCCTTGCACATTGTTACACGGAGGCGAGCTGTGTGTGTGACAGCTGCCTTGCTAGTCTGCATCAGTGGGAAGGTGAGGGAACCAGCACCAAACTTTGGGCTTTGCTGAAGCACAAATGCCCTCAGCCTAGGCCAAACTTCCTGCTTTTCCCATCTTTTATACTCAGGCATGCAGGATTAAAAAGGGGCAGGGTAGGAGAGCACCACAGAGGCTGAGATGTCATTTTAATCACTAACTCGATCATGGAGCTTGAAGATTCTCTTTCTATCTGCCAAAAAAATAAGGTTGTAACATGCATTTCTACCAGCCCTCCTGCTGGTGAGTCAGCTGTGTGCACTGGGTTTTGCCTTGCACAGTGCTTGCCTGCACTGGCTGTGATCAAGCCCTCTGCCCAAAGTCATTTGTGAATTGGCTTCAGCTATGAGGTGTAGCCCTGTTTGTGCTTGGCTGTAGCAAGGTGGACAGGGGAGTATTTGGAAGTGCAGCTGTCTCAGAAAACATCTTGTCCATCCGGGGTATGACTGGTGCCTCATTTATGACAATAGTGAATAGCAATTCCTAAAGGCCAATCCTGACAGGTAATGAATGCCATTTACATCCTCATATGAATTTTAATGCTGTCGCATTGCAGGACTGGCTGCCCCCACAAACCCTAATTTTGTTTATATGGTGGTGGCTCTGCAGGCTCTCATCTGCCCTCAGCTGCTTTGATGTGGGACTGGCTCGTGTCATCCTCAACAGCCTTGCCATGTGCAGCTCATTCCTTAGGCAATACTTCCTGCCTAGTTAGGCTTCCTGTCCAGAGCTTTCCCATCGTGGCCTTGGCAGCACGGCGGCCATGGATGCACTGATGTAGTAGTTGGCTGCCAGGTTATGAAAGAAACTGCTCTGTCATCACAGTTAATTTTTGGGTGTTGCAATGTGAAATGCAGACATTTAAGTGTTGCTACTACCACCAGTGCAGATGGGGAGATAGAGAAGGCATCACATCCATGTTTGTGACCACAGCATGCAGTGTTTTCTAGAAGTTGCTGTACACATTCTCTCACATTTACGTTGTGTACACATATATCAGGCTGGGAGCCTGTAACATTCTGTAGAGGAAGAAGCAGAATATTTAATCAGGGGACAAAAGTATCTCAACCTATGATTTTGGCAGTCAAAATATTGACTCTGAAAACTTCCACTTCATCCAAGTCAGATTTTGAGCACCAAGTGTAAATCAGACACCATCTGCTTTTGCATTTGTAAATAAGGGAAAGTGTTAGGGGGTTATTTCTGCACTACTGCTGCAGAAACACAGGAAAGAGAACTTTCCAAAGAAAAATAACATTTTGAGTTGCTGCTGTCTAAGGGTTCATGTGGGAAAGTTCCTACATTTAATGTCTTTTTTTAAAAGTCTGTGGCTCACTGGGATGTATTAACAGCTGCTTTCAGGCACAGTTTATATCAAAGTTTCAGGAATCTAAACAAGTTGCTGAAAAAATTGCAGCAATTTACAGAAGGCAATAAATCATTCAGTCAGCAAAATCAAAGCCACAGTTCTTCTATTCACAACTGTTTCTCTGTAAAGCCAATGTACAGAATATTGCAAAAGGAACCTGAAAGTCTTTTGTAATGTATTTTTACTAAGTTATCCATATAAAATTTAATTACATTGCCCTTTTTTAGTTATTTTGTTGCTAATTTTAAATATATATATAATTGAAGCAGGAAAGAATTCTGGTTAGATACCTCCTTTGCTGATTACCAAAGAAAGCCTTTCATAAAGGTTTTTGTCTTTTTGAGCATCACTTCTTTTGCATCCTCTAAAAAACCCTGAAGCTTCCTTATGATTGATCCTCAACAATTTCTCCCTGACTCACCCATGGCAGATGATGCATGTCTGCACTAAAATTTCATATTTATCCATAGACAGGGAATTCTTGCCTTCGTGGCAAGAATCATGGCAGTTAAGAAGACAGTGGAGGCACAGCATCACTAACACCAACTTGTCATCAAAGAATCTTTAGTACCTGTGGCAATTGGGTCAAGTTCAGATATAGGGAACAGATGTATGACATAGTCCAAAGAAGCAGGCTGGAGATCAGTCTCACAGTCAGGATTAACATTCTCATATAGATCCCAAATGATTTTTGTCTCATATGTTGCACTGTCACAGTCTCACATGACATTCATGTGGCATAGCCAAACTTGAGGGAATCACGCCTGAATGTATTAGAATCTCATAATCACTTACACAAAGTAAAAATGAGAAATAACCTTGTCTGTCCTTCTTTCCTTAGTTCTATAGATGCATCTGAAGCTCAGAGTGTTCCTGGGTTTGTGTGTTTTGTCTCTGCCAAGGATGTTCCTGGCAGTAACATCACTGGCATTGCTAATGATGAGACTGTCTTTGCTAAGGATGTGGTATGTAGCTAAAAATAGCTTTTTTTCAATCATGCTTCTCAGGAGATAACATTTCTCATACTATCCAGTCAAGTCCTCTGCCTTATACAGAGATAATTCTAACTGCACTGAGGTCAAGAGATATCTCGGTGCCAAATTCAATAAGGCCCAAGTCCCTTTGCCCTGAGCCCCTCTCCTCTATGTTATCTCCATGATTCTTCTCCATGCTGCAGCCCCTTGGGACAGGCTCACTCACTCGATTGCTGTCCAAATTTGCTTATGATTATTTTCCCTGGGCTGATTTTTAATAGACTGGTCTGAACAAACTGCATGAAAGGAATAGACAAAGAATTATCATGAGTCTCTTGTCACTGCAAACACACACCCCAAGTGATGATGGGTCCCAATCTTGCCTGTAGGTCACCTGTGTGGGTCATATCATTGGTGCAGTCCTTGCAGACACACAGGAACATTCCAGGAGAGCTGCTAAAGCTGTGAAGATTAAGTATGAAGAACTTAAACCTATCGTCACAATTCAGGTAAGATGGCTCAGTTCTGCACATGCAGTTTGCTTGGGGGCACCCTGATGTCTAGTTCTGTTCTCACACACGTGGTTACTCAAACTTACATTTTATTTTGTGTTTGTGGTGCAACAGGATATGGATAGAAGGAATAATTGGTGTATTTAAATATAAAGAGGGTACATCTCTGGTGCTTTACTGATTTAGAGTACATTAACTTTTTCTCTGCTATTTAAAGCTGAAACAAATAAACTAAGCTCAGGGAGATAATATTGTGCTCAACAGAAATTTGTTTAAATAAACAAGGTTACTGTGAGTTACATTCTTACCCACAGAGGCTTGCTTTTAATATTCTCTGGTGTGATTCTGCGGGCTGCATTGATATCCATTCCCTCTTCATTCTCTCATTTATAACAAGCAATAATAAGGTGTGAAAACATCTTTTCTAGCTCTGCTGCTGCACTGCTCCTCTGAGATTTCTGCAGACCACTTGTCTAGTTTCTAAGCTGATGAAATTAATTTTCAGGAGTTCACTCCCTGCTGTGAACTGTATGGACACAGTCTTTAAGTGGCTTTTCTCAAAGTTAAGAAATTCATGTCAACCATGTGTGATCATTTCATGCTTTTTTATTTTTTTAACTAGAAAATTTGTTGACAAGATTTCCTTATGAGACAGTAAAAGCAAATTATAATATCTACACAGCATTAATATCTAGAAATTAGAAAGAAAAATGTATGAGGCCATTTTAATGGAGAAATCAGAAACATAGGATTCTGATGAAATGAGTTCAATAGCCAGTATTTCGTACCATGTATTTTGTAATGTGGATTGTATTCCTGCAAATAGAATCTGTGCACCCTCTCATACAGACATTGGTACTGTCATCTGAGGACAGAGATTTTGGGTTGTTTGTGTGATTTGTGGATTAACAATGTGTGAGACCTTTGCCTTTTCTGAGGCTTCTAATTGTTTATTCCACCAGGGAACATGTGAGTGGAGCCAAAAATGTGCTGGCGTTATTTTGTTTTTGTTGTTTGATGTTTGGTGAGGTTTTTTTCATTATGGAAAGCTTCAGTTTTGGCCAAAAGAAACTGCCTTTGTTAAACTTCCCTTAGAAAGATGATTATATATATATTAGCTCAGAAGTGAACTCCTTCTGTACTTCTTATCTGAGAGATTTTGTTTCCTCTTTCTTTTTCTCTCTTTTTTTTTTTTTTTTTTAATTTTTAAAATTTTTAAGGTTTGTTTTCCTTTCTCCCACCTTATGGCCTACAGACAAGAGTTAATATAAATTTTTAGTTATAGCTCTGGTGGTTCCAGGTCTTGAGGGTTCTGGGTCCACAATGTAAGACAAGTCACAAGGAGTACCTTAAGACAGTCCAATTATGGTGTTGGTTGTGAAATTGCTTTGTTGCCAAAAGTTATTTTGTATCACTTTTAGTCAAGTCTCTGGGCTACTACCATAGAAAGTTCCTGATAAGTTATTGTTCTTTTTATCTTGGATATTTTTTCTTCAGTTAGAGGAAGGTTTGATTTCATTCCACGTACACAAAAATGTCCTTGTGTCATTCTGTTTCCTAGGAAGCGATTGAGAAACAGTCTTTCTTTAAGGATATAAAGAGGATTAATAAGGGAGATGTGAAGAAAGGATTTGAAGAATCTGATCATATTTTGGAAGGTGAGAATAAGCATTAGTAATTCTTTTAAAAGAGTGTAGTTTGTGACAAAAGAAGTCAACCTGTCAGCCTCCTTTTTATGCATTTGATAGTGAGAATAAGGCTTGCAGGACTAAATTAATTTAATATAAAGTTTCAGACTGGCATATGAATTTTATTGTTTGAAACAGACCTGGATGCTGCCAACTGTGCCTCCAGAATAAACACTTTTTTCAATGAAAGGACACATTTTTCTTGAGCAAATATTCTACAGAGTAGGTTTTTATATTTCCTGAAATTTTTCCCTGTCCAGACATAGTCTGGTCTAAATCTTATAGACAGCCAATTTCCTTTAATCTGGTGTATGGCTGTACCTTAGGCAAATGGGACACAATGAACAGATCAGGGCCATGACTGAGGAAGGAGGTTGTTTCTGACATTTAACTGTGTGTAGCATGACTGGAAATGGCACCCTCAGCACTGCCAGGTGACATGTGCTGGGAAAGAGCCACATGCAGTGACAGAGACTTGATTCCCAGTTAGACCATCTTGTGGCATTTTAGGTTTCTATTTTTGTTCTCCTGTTTCAAAGTCTGTAACCTTGTATTTTATCTACTCAGCTAGACTACAATTGATTTATTTTTATTCTTATCTCAGTGGTGTTATTGAGGCAGTCTTGAAAGGCACCAAATACTGCATCTTAAGAGATACTGAATCAATGGGTGCAGGCTTCCTTCAGAAGTGCCAGCCACTTGTGTTTTATAATTAAGATTTCTAGAAAGTGGAAAGGAAACATGTCTAGATTTTTTCATTGTGTTTTGTTGTTTTGCTTTATTTTTTGTTGTTTTTTCAACATTGAACCAGAAGTGTCAATTTTAGAGCTAGTGACATCCAGTGCTGGGAAAAGCAAAGGGTTGTCACTTCATGCATGTACAAAAGGCAGTAGATTGAAGACAACATTTTGACGATACAAAAGGCAGTAGATTGAAGACAACACGTGATGGGAGACACCTTATAAGACCAGGGACATCCTTTTTATGGGACATTTATTTCAATTTTCTAGGAGAGATGTACCTTGGTGGTCAGGAGCATTTCTACCTGGAAACTCACTGTACTTTGGCTGTGCCAAAGGGAGAAGATGGTGAGATGGAACTCTTTGTGTCGACCCAAAACCCAGCAAAGACACAGGTACTTCTCATTCACCTGGTGCCTAAAAGGGGAGTGGTTGCTTTATAGTTCCTCTTATTTTATTCTTCAATTAAAAAACCTCATAGGCTTAGAGTCAAGTATGGGATCTAAAGTTCTAATCCCTCCTGCTGGAGTCCTGAATCTCCTTCCAGGTGACAGAGACATTTCTGTTGGCAACACATCTTTGTTAAGAGGGATTGCATGCTTAGCTCTTTTTGGAGAGGGTCCCAGCTGCTCAGGAGACATCATGCTTGAACAACACAGCAGAAAGAGAGGTGGTGAAACCACTGGCTGTGCACCAGCTCTCCCATCCCAACAGGCTACTGGCACCATGGGGTGTCCTTGGCCTGTTTACTGGCTCACCAAGACTGTCCAAAGGTCTCTCAGTGCAGGGAGGGTGGTATGGATGTCAAACCCTGTGTTAAATGAGACCTGTGTCTTGGTAACCTCATCTCGTGTCAGTCTTCTCCTGAGTCTGGCCCTGTGTGCCTTTTCCCCTCAGAGATGAAATGCTGGGCTTATTGGCTCCAGCTGCATCAAATCCAATATTTGTGCTGTTGAAATGGAAGGCAATATGTTGGCATCCAGTTCTTAGCACCAGCTGAGCTCCCTACATGTCCTGCTGTTCTGGTTTTCTTTAGGAGTTTACTGCTAATGCACTGGGAGTGCCTTCAAATCGGGTTGTGGTTCGAGTGAAAAGGATGGGAGGAGGATTTGGAGGAAAAGAGACTAGGAGTACAATTCTGTCATCTGTAGTGGCTGTTGCAGCCTTCAAGTAAGTTTGGGTGTGGGGGAACAAGGATTTTTTTCCTTCAGACTGTTCCAGGCTGCCTCTTTCTGGAGCACCATTTATACTGGAGCACTTTCAATACTCTCCATGTCTTTTCACTGCACAACATAAAGCAAGCTTGGGATTTCCCAAAGGAGGTGTCTAATGGGTTCTTAGCTGGTAGGAGGGATTGAACCTCCCCAGAGGGACTAAATTTATACAGGAATATCAGCTTTTAATAGCAAAGGGAGAAACCTCCTAATTCTTTACTCCTTTGGTGCTCTCTGAAAACTCTCGTATCTCAAATGATTTGCCTTTCCCCCTCATTTCACCCCAAACCATTTCAAAATCCAACACCAGCCCTGTTTATTTTGTGTCTAATAGAGGTATGAGAATCTCTTCCTTGTTCAAAACTCTACTAAACCACTCTTGCATCATTATTTGTCTGCTCTTCTGCAAACTCCCTCTTTGGATTTTTTCCCTAGGAATGGTGTCAGCCCTCGGAACCCACACTTTTCAAACCCCTAAAAGCTCAGGGAATTTATCTAGATTGCAATAATTGGTGAAGAGTAGATTGGAAATATGCTCCTGCTTTATGGAGTTCTGCTGTGGGCTCATGTTTAAGTGTGCAGGTTTTGGGTGAATGTGGCCTCTGAGATGACATTTCTGCCCTGCCTGCACCCTGCCCTTCCCAGTACTGCCCTTCCCAGTACTAGCCAGTGCTAGAGGGATCTTGCAACACAGCAGCAGTTTGATACAATACCTTTGGATGAGAACAGCCAAAATGAAACTCTGTTTTTAAACTGACTTTTTTTTTTTTTTCTGTTCTGAGCAAACAACCTGCTTTCTCTAATTAATCTGTAATACATTTGCATTCTTTTCTTCTCTTTATCTCTGCCAGCCAAACCACTGTTTGACATCCTGGAGGTTACAAAATAGCATCTAGGACATTCACTAGGTACTTGTATAACCTGAAGGCAGAAGGCAGAGCAGGCACCCGGAAGGAAAAACAGTTAGAAAATGAAGAGCAACTCCTACTCTCCCCCTTGTTTTCCTGCCTGATAATAAACAAGCAAATAAAAAACAAGGTCAATTTGAAGGCTAGTTAGTACTTTAGTTTGCATTATTATATAATTCCTATGGCATTGTCTCTTTCAAAGCCAAAAGACTGCCTTGAGAAATAATCTGGAAAACAGTGATTGCTCAGTTATTAGCATCTATCTCAATAAGAAATTATCTTTTTTAATACAAGAGTCTTTACAAAAGTTTTCACAAACAGGTCCCAGCTTTAGAGATGTTTATTTTTTTTACTCAGTTGTGCCATTTTCTTGAGAGTAAGATACATAAACCAAGCAGTTTACCCTTAACTGTCCATTGCCACCCTGGAAAGACAAAGAGAAGAGCCTTGTTCTGCAGGAGCTGGTACTGTGCATTTCAAGCTTTGCCTAAAACTCTGTGTTCTTTAACAGAACTGGCCGTGCAGTGAGGTGCATGCTGGATCGAGATGAGGACATGCTGATAAGTGGTGGCAGGCACCCCTTCCTGGGGAGGTACAAGGTATGCACACACAGGAGAGGAATCCATGTGGTCCCAGTGCTGTCCCCTGAGACATCAGGGAGCAGTAAGATACTGTGAAAAAACGCTGCTGTGGTCGTTTCACTGCTCATCTCCCCCACTGCAAATGGGCCAGGTCAGGTGGACTGTAGCATTTAGCCTGTTCAAGTGCTGCAGAAGTTACTTTGGCTCAGCTGGTTCCCATCTTGTGACCTCAGCACAAATAATTCTGTCTTCCTTGCAACCAAGACGTTGCCCCTGATGACAACCACATTGCTTTTAGAGGCTTGCCCATTTCTTTAAAGCATCCTTTACACAGCAATGTGCATTGATAACTCCCTTTCTGCTTCAATCCCCCTCCAACTGCTGCTGCTTTTGAAAGCAAAACCCTGTTAAGGAAATTGTGGCCGTGATAAGCAGTCAACACTTAATTTAGAAGAGTTTTCTGGAGCAAGATCGACACATGCAGGAACCTTTTACTGGGGAACTCCCTCAGCTGCTGGCTGTGGCTGCTCTGTGCTGCACTGGGGACAGTCAGCCCTCTCTGCCTGTGTGAGAGCTATTCAGTTTTTGGAGGCAAGCACAAACCAGAACATTTTGTAGAAAACTGATTACTGAGGAGCCACTCTCTTGACAGGTTGGTTTCATGAAGAATGGGAAAGTGAAGAGTCTGGAGGTGTCCTACTACAGCAATGGGGGCAATTCTGTAGACCTCTCTCATGGTGTAAGTAAAATTTTCTCATGGCTGGAAAGTGTGTTTCTGTGCAACCTTCTGCTCTGCCTTCAGAGAGTGTTGCCTACAGCATTACTTGCACATGCAGCTCTTTGACGTGACTGAGAACAGATTTTGAAGGGCTTTTGGAACTTCTACAAATGCTCTGTGAGCCAACTGACCTGCCTTGACGTGTGCCACATAATTCTTATGGATGCTGTAAGAACTCAGATTGAGCAAAGGGGTCAAGAATGTTTGCTCTGCATTACAGAGGGCTGTGATGGAAAAGTTGTTGCACAATGCAAGGTGATTGATAGATCCTGAGTGCTGGGGAAAAGATAGTTCCTTGGGAAAAGAAGTGTCCCAGTCAAGAAGCTGATCAGGGCAGGGTGCCTAAATCAACAAGCTTGTGGCGGACTGGCTAAAGCCAACACTATGTTCACAAGCAGTAAGGACAAAAATTGGGCCCTGGTTCTGAGTTTGTCTCCAAGAAGTTTTGCAGTGATGAGTAAAAATCTCTGCTTTTCTGTCGTGTGAGTGACCAACGCAACAGCCTAGTGTCACTCATGTTTATTCTAGCTTACTTTCTCCAGCCCACCAAGTCTTTGATAATTTTCTGCAAAAATGGATCCTTTTCAATAGGAAAGAATGGCAAGAGCTCTTTACCAGAACCATACTTGATGCAGGTAATGTGGCTGGTGCTGGGCAGAGCAGAATGACAGGCAAGTTTTTGCATGAGCAGAGGGCCTGGTTGAGAGCATCTGCAAGTAATTGTCTTTTTGGCTGTGTCTGGATCAGGGGACTGGAAAGTGCTCCATGTAGAAATAAGGTTGGGTTGTGTGAAATGTCCTCTCTGTGCTGTTGCTGGAAGGAAAGTCTGGAAACACAAACCAGAAAGAAGCTCTGGCCCTTTCCTGATATGGACAATAAGTGGACAAAGATCTCAAATCTTGCAGTTCAGTAGATACTGAAAATCTTTATTTCATATGTTTGCCCTTACTGGGTTATAGCCCAGTGCTGAGTCACTTGATATCAGCAAGACTTCTTTTCCAGTAGCAGATTACTCAATACAATGAAAAGAAACCTCTGTTTCTTCCAGACAGGTAATGGCATTTACTAACAGTTTGACTCAGCATGAGCCCAGGGCCAAAAAAGAACTGTGCAGCTCAATCTGTCCCAGAGCCATAAGTGTCAACAGAAAAGTGTGCTTATTGTCCTGTCCTTCAGGAGGATACCCCTTGACATTCCATTGCACGTGGGAGGCTGTCCTGGCTGCACTTCAGTGCTCATCCAGCTGTGTTGACTGCAGCACTGCAGGGTGCAAGAGAAAGTGCTGATGGTTGTAAATTAGCTTCAGAGCTTCCAGTCTTGTTTTGGCACTGGTGAGAAATCTGACATCCAATTCATGTAAAATGTGTCCACCTCCATTCCTTTTCTTCACCAGGTAATGGACCGAGCCCTGTTGCACTTGGATAACTCCTACAACATCCCCAATGTCAGCAGCGTGGGCATTGTTTGCAAGACTAACCTGCCTTCCAACACAGCCTTCCGTGGCTTTGGAGGGCCCCAGGGAATGATGATTGCTGAGTGCTGGATGAGTGACCTTGCTCACAAGTGTGGCCTGCCACCTGAGGAGGTACAGACCCGCTGACACCTTCCAGGGTGGTGCTGCCTTTGAACAAGCTCTGAGAACTGCATCAGCCACACCAAATTTTTAAGCATAAGAACTTTTGCTTCGTTTTAACTGAGCTCCCAGCAGGATCTCAAACTTGTGTGACAGATACACTCTAGCACGGATTATCTTCTGTTTAATTAAATTCCCTGGTAGCCTCAATTTTGTAACATCTGCTTTAAGGATAGATATTAAAAAGAAGAAACTCCAAAGGTACTATGTACCTTAACCTTCTGTCAATGTGCTTTAAGTCCCAATCTCTGAAAATTTCCAGCCTTAATGTCTTAGTTCATGTTTTCCCATAAACAGATATATGTTTGTTAATTGTTTTGCTCCTTGGCTCTTTGTGGAAAGAGCAAAGGAGTAAAATCAGGAACCAGCACACTTTAGACTCCATCCCTCCTTGTCCAAAGCATTAAATGTGGCCTGTCCTTTCTGTGTCTCTTTGGGAAGGTGCGGAAGCTCAATCTCTACCACGAAGGAGACACAACTCATTTTAACCAAAAGCTGGAGGGATTTACTCTGCGAAGATGCTGGGATGAATGCTTGTCCAGCTCCAGCTATCACGCCAGGAAGAAACTGATTGAAGAATTCAACAAGTAGGTGCTCTGGAGCTGTCTTGTCACTGGGTGCACCTGTTGCCTACGAACTTCTGAAGTTCTCTTAGCAACTCGAGTTACGTGAAGTCACACCTTATATTTGCAGACTGACTTCTAAATATTTCTCTTCTTGAAATCCCTTCATGCTCACTGTCAGAGGGAAAAATCTATCAGTGAGCTGGTAGCATAAATAAGGCCAGAATCAGACCCAGCATGATGTGATTTTGTAAGTGAACTGTAGCAAAGAACAGGGAGTCTGTTAAGTCCACCTAGGATTTTCACATGACTATCAAGGCAATCTTCTTATGCTTTCCTCTGCCTTATAGACTTTTTTAGTTGGCTTGTATATACAACTGAACAGTCAGTAGTATGGGCAACTGCTTCTATAAAGCTTGCAGAAAGCATCTTCAGTTGGAATTTCTTCTTGTTGGAACACACAAAGAAAGCCTTTCTTTAATAGAAACTAGTGATTAACTCACGTATCAGTCTATATCACAGTCAGGTTTTTAATTTCCATTTGATGCACAGTCAGAGGGAAGCACAGTATTGATTTATGATAAAAGGCTCATGAATATACAAATAATATTCTTTCCTTGCAGGCAGAACCGCTGGAAAAAGAGAGGGATGAGCATCATTCCTACCAAATTTGGCATCAGTTTCACTGTCCCATTTCTAAACCAGGTCTGTAAATGTCATCTGCCTTTTCACTAGAGAAGCTGGATTTATGCTGCCTCCCCCAGGGCCTCCTCCAATTGTACCAAACTGGAGTTTCTTGGAGAAGTAGTGAATTAGCTAAGAAAGAGCACACATTTTTGAAGCCAAAATGAGCACCACTACCATTACCAGTTTATACTGTCCAAAAGACACCACAATATAGCTACATTTCCATACATATAGCTACATTTATTAGGTTGCCTTTCTCAATAGTAGAAACACTGTTCCTGTGTTTGAGCTTATGTGATGGACTGCCAGTGGTGTTGGAAAGTTGAGGTGAAGGGTGCATCTGTGTTTCACAGGGACAGGATTGGATTACTTCACCTGCTCACTGTGCTGAAAATAATGACTGGGTTTGTTATGTCATTGGAAGTTCTAGTGAGTTGGTGAGACTAAACCACTTCCACCTCAAGTACAAACAAGCGGCTTTAGTTGCACCAAAGAACAACCTTAGTCTAATTCTGAATGAATTCTCTCTGTAGTCTGCTAATACTCCACTAGTTAATTTATGATGATTAATGTTCCCTGTTGTAGGCTGGAGCTCTGGTCCATGTGTATACAGATGGCTCTGTGTTACTTACACACGGGGGGACTGAGATGGGTCAAGGACTTCACACCAAAATGATTCAGGTAATAATGAGTTTGGGCTAAACTGAATGAGACATCTTTTCAGGACAATTACACTCTCCCTACCAGTACTGCCTCAGGCACCTTGACTCTTCCTCTGTGTGCATGCAGAGAGTAACAAATCAGGATTAAATCCTCTTCATTGTTTGAGCAGCAGTGCGAGATTTCCAGAGTATTATCACAATTGAATGTTAGAATTAGATTCTTTATCATCTTAAATCTCATTATGTAAATAATGCAGGTTATGCTCACAGTTTAACTTCTCTGGTGTTTTCAGTTCACCCCATAAAGGTACAGTTTATATCCATTTTATACAAAAATTAGTTGTATTGAAAACATATATATCTGCTAGTGCTTTTGTAGTTAAAAAAGACTTAAAGGAGCAACATTCTTTTGGCAGGAAAATGAAAGGAAAATCTCATAGAGCTTTTGATCTTCTGATTCATTTAACTGTTGAGAGAAGAATTCAGTATCATAATAGTGAAGTGAATATCTGTCATTGTGGCAAAAGTGTATGTGCTCACACACAATCAGCCTGTGAAATGCAAATATAACAATGTTCTGGCCAGTTATCAGTCATTGGAACCACTCAGTCTGCAGGAAAAATGCAGTTTATGGTGGGAGAGGGTAGAGGTTGCAGTGTGGGTCCTGGCAGTGTAAGCCATGACTGACAATGCTCATGGATAAGACATACTGCTTACCAATTGTTTACCTTTGCTCCACAGGTTGCTAGCAGGGCCCTGGGAGTCCCCACCTCCAAAATTTACATCAGTGAGACCAGCACAAACACTGTCCCAAATACCTCCCCCACAGCCGCTTCAGTCAGCGCAGACATCAACGGAATGGCCGTCCATGTATGGAAGCTGTTATTTAAAGGAGTGGGCTACAAGGGAGGGCTCCGGGGCATGAAAAGTTGTCCTGTACTTTATCTGTTGCTTAAGGAAAACAACCATCAAAAGGCAGTTCCAGTCTAAGGATGCCCCATGACTTTAGCTGGTATAGCTACCAGTGGCATTAGATTGTGAATGACCATATTTTTTCACATTACTCGAAACTTTCCTTCAGTCCTTTGGTAGTTCTAAAAATAGGGTATTTGAGATTGTTCAAAATGAGCAGAACAAAGCATCCATTTAAATAGCCAGCTTCTAAATAATTCATGCAGCCTTATCTATAACAAATGTATTTTGCTGCATGTGTTAATAGCAACTGGTTTGAAAGCTGTGCTCCACAAGCTCCAAGTGTTGATCATCTCAGAGCAAATGTTCTGCTGTAGCAATGGCATGGCCATGGCTGTCTGCCATGGTGGATTTACCAATGCATATATTTTCTGGATATGTGATTTTTCCATTTTAAAAGAAGAATTTAGTACTGGCCATTCTCAGTTTAAAAGAAAAGGGGAAGTGAAACCTGCAAAGTAAAAATCATCAGGCTGTTTTTATTCTCTGCACAGCTTATCTAAGTATATTGAATTTTGGGAAGAATTTTTCTGTTCTTTCAGTGTTAAAGGATCATCTTGTAAGCTATGCTGAGCTGTCCTGTACAGACTTGGTACAGATAATGTATAAATGAGTGGACTTCTTCTATTTTGTGTCATGGTCCAGAAAGTTCTGTGCTGAATTTGGGATTCCTTTCTGCTGTCAGCACAACCAATCTCCTTTAAAATCCTTTTCAGGCAACATTTCTTCCTATGTAGTACAACATCCATTAGTGAACTTTGTTCCTTTTTACGATTTACCCAAGTCCTAAAGGCAATATTGATTTAAATAGAAGGTTCTTTGAAACTCTTAGAGGGCTCTTAATACCATAAGCTGGCTATTCAAATCTTAAAATATTTCTTCTTGCTCTCTTTGTTTCTAGAACGCGTGTCAGACTATCTTAAAAAGACTTGAGCCAATCAAACAGTCCAATCCCAAAGGATCCTGGGAAGACTGGGTAAGCTGTTTGTATCTGTCTTGAGACAAGTGGACATTGTCAGAGATTGTTTTATTTGGCAAGCCATGTGTGCAGGTGTTTCCTCCAGGCATTCTGCATTTTGCTAGCATAGATTTCAGCATAGACAGTGGAACACAAACCTGGCACGGATTTCCAGGTAATTAAAGCTTGTAAGAGGTCATCCCCAAGACATCAGTTATTACTTTAATCCTGAGATTTCTCCAGATTTTGGGGCCTGCTGACAACAAACTTTATCAGATAAAAGTCTTGAGTGGTTACATATATCTTTGTAGTCAGGCTACAGTCTTGGACAGAAGGAAACCTGATTTTTAATGAAGGGATTCTGTAGCATACACAGCTCTTGTTGAGCTGCCATTCAGCCCCTGTAGTGCTCCTTGTCTGCAGTGTCTCTGTCCCCTTAATGAAAAGAGATGGATGGGCTGTAAGGCTCTCTTCAGATTCAAGGTCTGCTCTTCATCCGAGGAGTTTTGACTTTGTGATTTGGAAGTCAGGATAGAATTTTCCTCACTGAAGTCAAGATGACCTGCCAAGCTAACCTTTGTCTCTGAGGCTAAAAGTCTAACTGTAGCTGAGAGACAAACAAAAGCAGGTCTCATCCTCTGCCAATGATTCAAGTTCTGCCCTTGGTAGCTGCTGACGGGGCTATTTGGGGAAGCAGCTGCAATCATGATGTTTGGCAGTGTTGGAGCTGGGTAGCGTGACAGCTGTCTGTCACTGGACATTTTCTACCTGAGGCCTCCTGGAAGTGTTTTTGTGCAGTTATTTTGAAGGATCTGATTGTACATGTTACTGTTTTCAAACTCTTGTTCACATTGCCAGATTAAAACCGCCTACGAGAGCTGTGTCAGCCTGTCAGCCACAGGGTTTTATAGGTGAGTGAAAATTCACACTGCAGAGGCACTGACTCGACTGCATGGATTCCATCCACGGAAATTCTGGGAGGATTTACAGCCCCCAGCTCCCTGTCACTGCTCTAAATTAAAGCTGCATTCCCTTTCCTACCTACAAGTGGTAAGCTGAGGTTGACAGTCTTCTGGCTGAGGAGAATTGATTCCTGATGGAGCACAGCTCTGAGGACAAGTAAATCTGGAGTAGATCTGACTTCATTCCAGCTGACCTTGGTCTGAAGAGGCATAAATGAAATCAGAGCTTCGCCTGGGGCTCTGCTCTGTGTCAGCCTTGTGACCTAGTTTTGCACTAGATGTGGGATAGGAGGGGACAGGAATTGTCCTTGAGGAAAATCCTGTCTCCTGTGGCATAAGCAGAGTTTCCAGTGTTGTTCTCCCACTTCAGACTCTTGCTGGATCCTGTGTAGTTCTGAAATGAGGCATTTCTCCTAGTCAGCTCCAGTCTACTGGAAGAAAGCAGAGATCCATCATTTTTAAGGCAGAGTTGTTGACATTAATAAATATACACAATGTTGAGAAGAACCTGTTTAGGACTAAAATACATTATGTGTTAATTTCTTTTGCATCCCTGAAACATATTTTTCTCTTAACCAGGTGACTTGTCAGCATTTTAATAAACCACTTTTCAGATAAAGTATAAGTAACCAGATACAAAGTTTGCCATGAACTGCGCTTAAAATCAGTTCTTGGCTTAACAGATTCTGCTTCAACTTGACTATGTTCTGAAATTTAATGGCCTTAAAGAAATGTTCAACTGCACTCTAAAAGCAAAGGGTTTTCTACTGAATTGGTAGATAACAGTCATCACAAACCCTGAGATTTATGTGCAAATAAAGATGACTAAAACAGTTTGATAGTTTCAATCAAGTGTTGGAATACAGAGCAGATTTAGCAGATTTCTATTTATAATGGTTTACGCTTTTAATTTCTGCATGAGCTTGACAGAAGGAAAGAAACAAAAGTGAATAAGGATTTTGATAAGTAGTAATGTAGTTGTATTTGGTTTTTTCATGGAATGAAATGTGGTTTTTTTTCTCTTTGTATCAAGAATTCCTGACCTTGGCTACAACTTTGAAAAGAACGAAGGGAAACCATTCTCCTACTTCAGTTATGGCGTTGCCTGCTCTGAGGTTGAGATAGATTGCCTGACAGGCGACCACAAGGTGAGGGGTCAGCAGTGAAGCAGCTCTCCCTGTTTTGGTGAAGAGCACGTTCACAGGGCATTAGAACAAACACTGGGTGTCAGCCCATTCCTGGCTCTGTCATTGGTCTGGTGTGACCTTCAGCAAATTTCTTAACTCCTCTGTTCCACAGTGCAGCAATCTGTAAAGTGTAATAAAACAATAATTATCTACCCTGCTGGGATTTGGAGCTTAATGAATGATTGCAAAAGTTATTGGATTTGCTTGAGTAAGAGATAGCAGCATTGTGTTGGCACAAAAATACAGAAACATGCTGGAATCGAGTTAATAATTAAAAATAACACTGAAGGCTTCTGCAAAGAAAGACAGACAAAAAAAAGAAGAAAAAAAAATTTATTCATGATCTGACCTAGTTGGTTATGCTCAGCTACAGACCACAGATACCAGCATCTTGGAATTAATATTAACTGGGTCCACTGGACTTCTGGGGAAAACTGCAATGAGTTCCTTTGAATTACTTTTGGGGTGAACTCAGATTAAAAGCCAGTATGTTCAGATGAGATAAGATTATATGGAATAGTGTTTGGATACTCTTCCTCACACGAGACCATGGTGGACCAGTTGCAAAGATCTGTGCTGATTTACCCTTTATTCCTGTTCTTTAGAACATTCGCACAGACATTGTTATGGATGTTGGTACCAGTCTGAACCCAGCCATAGATATAGGACAGGTAAGTGCAAAAGTATTGCTATTTCCATCGTGTTAAAGCAATCACACTGCTGTCAGGCTTTTCTATTTATTATCCCTCTCCAGGCTGTGCCTTTGCAAACACAACCTTTTTAACCTGGCACAGAATCACATAGGGAAATAGTCTGTTAGGGTTTGGGGATTTTTGGCTTAGATAATAAGATTACAGGACATTGTCCAGTTACCACCCCATTGATGTTTTTCAGGCTAAATCCCACACCTGATATTTATACTCCTATCTCTCAATATTAAGTTTATTTAATTTAGTGAAAATTCTCCTGTGACTGAAGAGTTAGGGTGGCAGATTCCGTCCTCCAGCTGCTGCTGTGTAGAATTCTCAATAGGAAGTTGGACCAGTCACTTATCTTGCAAAGTCCTTGGGCAGGCACAAGATTACTTCAAAATTTTATGCAGTAATAATCACAGTTATCTCGTAGTTGACACAGGTAATAAACACAGGGTCGTTTGACAGACCAAGAGATGAATTGTTAGATGTATGCTTATCCAGCCATTTTAGCTCGCTGGCTAGCACTAGATGTTGATATGGTGTAACTCCAATGAAACTGCTGCAGGATTTGGGATGGCAGGAGAGCATGAGCTGCAAAGTTCTGCTATAGCTAAAATGAAATTTCTTTGAAAGCGACATTTTTTCTGAAAGAGATTTTTTTTTTAAGTGTCCAAGGGGAGAAAGAGATTTTTCTGTCTTTGAGGCTTGTTGCTTTAGGTTTGGGAGTTGAGAGATGGGCTAAATGGAGCCTGTCAAAGGAGTCTTCAATTCCTGTGTCCTTCCATGAATTGCTGCCTGGATCTGGGGGCACAGGAGAGAAAGGATGTGGCGTGAGTGCAGGAATACAAGTGCGCAGAGATGGGCCAGTGAATGCTTGTGCCACATTTTTAGACTGCTCTGGCTGTCAGATATCTCAGTGGGCAAGAGAGCAGAGCTGCTTTGTGCAGGGTTGTTCAAGCACATCTTCCTCTCATAATCTTTTTTTCTCCTAAAATTTACAGTGGAAAAAATATGCAAAGAAATTTTTTAGTACTTAAATGGATATGAGAGTGTTTTTGCAGGTGTCTGTGATGCTGATAATACGCAGCACTTAGGAAAGCATTTTTACTGAAATAGAAAGCATAAAATAGTTTGTCTTTAGATGTTTCATCTTTAGTTCTTTCAGTCTACTTGTTCTTTGATATATCAGCAAGCTCAACTCATTCAGTGTTCACCTGCCTGGGAAGAAATCAATATTTTATCATGGATTTTTTTTTTCTTTTTTTTCTGTTGCTTCATCAGAAAATTCCTGTCCTGAGTTTACAGAAAATCTGTTTGTGTGTATTTGTAAATTGCTTCACTTGCCAGGGAAATGCAGCCACATTTATGTGGGAACACAGGAATTGTGCAAAGATTGTACCCAGCAGAAGGGACAAGGGTTTAGAGATAAAAAGCGGGATCTGAGTCAGGTGGGGAAGGTTGAAAACCCTGGTGGATGTCGTCACTGTTTGTCCTTGTGCAGGGAAGAACAACAACAACAACAAAGAGAATGTAACCTTGTTTGGATGTGTTTGTAGATAGAAGGGGCCTTCGTCCAGGGCATTGGGCTCTTCACCATGGAGGAGCTGCGCTACTCTCCCGAAGGGAACTTGTACACTCGAGGGCCTGGCATGTACAAAATCCCAGCATTTGGAGACATCCCCACAGAATTCTACGTGTCCCTTCTCCGTGACTGCCCCAATAGCAAGGCAGTTTACTCATCCAAGGTACGCCTGTGAGGTCTGTGGGCCTCTTACTGCCCCATAACACTGTGAGGCTGAGTGGGATAAAGTCATGACCCTGGGTGTCTAAACAGTTCATCTCATCATGCTGTGGTTACTCTGAGGTCAGGATGTTTTTCTGTTTCTTGTCAGAAATGTGTGTACTATCCTTTCTAGTTAGGAAGAACTGAAATAACCTGCACATTGCTGCCCTGATTGTCCATTAGACAGAACTGAAGTGGCTTTGCTGTGTGAGAAAGCTTGTGTTTTCTTCTTTAAATGGACTGAGGGTTGATTTAGCTCAGTCTTTCCTCACTGATCACACCTGGCACACTGGAGGCTGTTTTAACATCATGTTTCCTCACTGAGCACATCTGGTAGACTGAGGTTCCCATCTGGAAGGCAAAGTCTCACTCTTGCTTGTGCTCTGTCTAGGCTGTGGGAGAGCCACCTCTGTTCCTGTCTGCCTCAGTGTTTTATGCCATTAAAGATGCCATCTACTCAGCGAGGAAGGACTCTGGGCTGACGGAGGCATTCAGGCTGGACAGCCCTGCCACGCCAGAGAGGATCCGCAATGCCTGTGTGGACATCTTCACCAAAATGGTAACAGCCCCTGGTCTCACAGTCACTCCCTGGCCAGCCTGCCCCATGGGGAGTGTGTCTGCAAGGCACAGGGGCCCGGGGCTGGGATTAAGGCAGGATGGGGAGGCTGCGTCCCTGCTCCAGTAGATGGGTTTTGTTTCATGGCTGTTATCCTTCATTGAACGTCCCATCAGCTGATGCCCTCTAGCACAGCCCAGCACTGCCAGGGCTCCCACTGCAGGAAGGGCTGCTCTCCAGTATCTCTGCAGTTCAGTCCATTCCATTCTCCAAGTCGTGCATAGAACAAAGGCACTGACTGCTTGTCCTGATGCTCTGATCATCTCTCAGAGAATCATCACATATGGTGAGGGCCACCATGTGATTTAGTCCCTCAGCATGGGAGGGGGAGAAAAGTGTTCCTTCAAATACTCCCTTTTTCTGAATGGTATGGCCACAGGAGTCTCCTTAGAGCTGTGGACTTGATCTGAAGGAGTGCAGAAGTTATCCCTGTCACTGGCTTCTCATGGGCTGCTCTGTCATAGTATTGTCACAGGGCTCTGCAGTAGTCGATCATCAGGCCTCTAACAGAAGTGCCACGAGACTGACACCTCTGTGTTTGGAAAAACTGGGATAGGAGCTCCTATCTTCACATGTGCCAAGTCCCCCACCTAAAAAGCAGCATGGTGGGACATGCTGGACCTGGGACAGGACCCTCATTTGTTGCTAATTCAAATTTCTTTTTCTCTTTATAGTGTCCTTCTGCTGAGCCAGGGACCTTTAAACCATGGTGTGTGCGTGTGTAGGAGGAAAGTTCAAGGAGCAAACTCTGCTGAAACTGAGCTTACACCCAAGGAACCACAAGGCAGCAGGACTATAATGGAGAAAAAAAACCCCAGCCTGTGTTCATGTGGCTCACCCACTGATTCATGAAGCTTTCACATTTAATTGTTCAATCATTGTTTTCTCTATGAGAGAGAATTGCTGGCAGATTATAGCTGTGATGTAAATTCAAATGAAGAGTAAGTTAAAGGTGATGTTATCCATGTGTAATTCAAAAATCTTACAGGTTTCATATAAAATTGCTGCAACGATGCTTCTTACCAGCCAATGTGAAATAGCAGGGTGGTTGTTTCTTCTTTTTGCTGCTATGGGAAAAAGACATATCACCTCGTGATGCTATGCCAAGACAGACTTAAATGTGTTGAGCCCAGACATAGGGTCCTCTAGCTGAGATGGGGGAAGGTGTAAGAAATGCTGAGGGCTGGACCCTGCTGTGCCCCCTTTGCACACAAAGCCAGCTATATCCTAGAGGGAGATGAGCAGGACTTTCCATGTTGGCTAATGAAGATGGTCTTCCCTGTGTAACAAAAGTGTTTCAGAGGAAAAGGCTAAAATGTCACCAATAACTGATTTACCCCAAGTTCAATGACTGTTGCTTTGTCTGCACCTGGCCTCTAATGAGATTTTAATTCAAGTGCTACCTTGTCTTCTCTGATTAAAGATAAAAATTAAATATACCGAGAGTATCCAGCAAGATGCTGCTTTGTTTGACACAGACTTTTCCCATCCCACACCTCCACATCTCTCCCCATCCTTTAAATAGGAAAGGACGTCAGAGACCTTGGAGTAACAGAGAAATTTGCTCATAGATGTTCCCAAGGCAATTTATACCAGCCTAAGCAAGGGGCACCAGGAGGTTGGGCACAACTGGGGATTAGCTGGCTCTGGTGCCCTCTAGGGTCAATCCCTTGCTGTCATGGCCTTGCCTTCTTTTCAAGAGAATTCTTAAGTTTTGCTGAACGTAAGAGAATGGTTTTGCTACAGGGATTGCTTGTCTAAAATATGTGCTGACTATGTGATGACCTGGTGTCATCTGGATTGAGTATGTTTTTCATGTTGGATTTAGTGCTGGGCATCCCTCCTGACAGGTTCTGTCACTGTCAGATTCAACACTGAAGCACCATGTAACCTCTAGATGGTGTCAGCCACATACGGTGCCTGCTTATCATTTGCAAACTTTTATCTGTTTTCTCTGGCCTCTAACATCTAGAGTTAGCCAGCTGCTTCTGAAAATGTCCTTTTTCTCTTTTTGCACTCCCAGGGCCATCAAAATAATACTGTGCAAGAGGATATAACTCCTTATATAAAATTTTGCTCACGTACAAACTTCTTAAAATTGGCCTTCATCTTAGGACTGGACAATGTATGCTCAGTGTGAAATATTTTTTTAAGCACTCCAGGGTATATTGCTTGGAAAGGTGTAGATTTATTTCTCAACTTGAAATATTATGGACCTACCATCTACAAGAAGGGAATTTGTATATGTGAGTTGCAGGAAGTATTTTGTGCCTGTTGGGCTTGCTATGTAATCGTTCTATTAATTGAAATACGATGTTGATGTTTCTTAAGCTCTGAGGTACTGAGCAAGAACACATTTCTGTTTTCTCCTGAAAGCTGATAATAAGTAAAAAACCTCTCAGAGAAGAAAACGTGATAATTCATGTGCAAGGACAGCTATTGGAGCCTGTGTGTCCACATTCTTGGGTGTCCAGGCAGGGATGCAAAATACAACGTCGGTAAGGTAGATTGGTATCAGCTGTTTCTGTGAATTCCACCTCGTGGGATTGTTGGACGTGCTCCTTCAGACCAGGATGAGAAGAAATACAAAGGTAATGTGTGTTAAAGCAGAGCATGGAGACACAGGCAGAGTGGGATATCAAGAAACTCTCAGTGTCATCTCAGGGGAAAGTTGCCAGTGTTCATGATAAACCTGCTACCTGTGATGGTCCTGGGAGATGGCTGGGATGTCACCAGCAGGATGAATAAGTGCTCTTCCTCCCCCTGGTTTTGGAATTTTCATCATTTCAGGATGGGTTTGTGAGTGCCTCACACAGTCACAGTGACTGCCTGGTCAGGTGAATTTTTTTAAAATTAGATGTATCAAGTCTCTGTTTTGCTATTTGCCGAGTTCTGTGTACATGCAGTGGTCAGAACAGGCTGTTCAGAGCAGACCTGTGGAGCCAGTTTTGCTGCAGCATCCATGAGCCACTCTTTCCCAGGCAGCAGCCCTGGCCCTCAGGCCCAGCCCAGCTTGGGGCCCTCTTGATACCCTTGCCCAGCTGATAGTGAGAGGAAACATTTCCCTTTTGAGGTGCACTAGAATTGAATGTAAATGATACCAAATACCTGGGGAGGGCAATGGTATAAAATCAGGATTACAAAGTAATGACAGCAACTAATTGTGAGGGTGTATGTAGGGGAGCTTGAAGGATAACAGGAATTTAGAGAAAGATCACTGTACTACCTGCCTGTGCTGTGGGACTGGAAGGAACATGAAGCTGAGGTTTTCATGTCACCTCTCAATGTCTGAACATTTTATACATTGCTTTCCTGTGGAACTAAGTGCCTGGCACCTTAGGAAAGTTCAGACTCACTGGGGAGGGCTGGCAGGAAGAGAAGATCCCTGACTTGAGGCATGCTCTGCACTACAAAGCTGTGGGGGAGCAGCTCTCCTGCCCTGAGTTCACAGCACTGTCCCCTGCCAGTTGCTGTGTCCCAGCTCCTCACAAGACGTCTTGCTGTGTGGGGTCTCAGCTCACTGTCACTGGAGGGAAAGCTACTCGTGAAGAGAAAAATGTTACTTTTCAGTGAAATAGGGCATGGATGAAAGACTAATTTAATGGCATATAATTGAAAATCTGCTGCTTTTCTTCTTCCACAAGTCTGTCCTCAGAAGAGGAACTATGCCATCTTGCTAGACTGTAAAGTACTGCGCACAATAACGGCACTTAAATAGTAATTACTGCAGCTGGAGAGTTTGTGGGAGTGTGAAAGGAGCCCAGCTGAGCTGATGTTTTAATGCTATTGCTATTGCATGGCCTTCTGTGACAGAGGGAGGCCAAGATTTTGGTAATTGTTTTAGGTCAGTTCTAATCAACAGTTTTCACTAACATTCTTTAATGAGCACTGTCAAATTGGTATCATGAATGTATATGGAATTCTCGGTGAATGTCACAACACTGCAAAATAAAGCTGCTAGATACTCTGGAAACAAGTATGCTATGGTCAGAGTCTGTCAGGATTTGAAATCTAGAGAACTTCAGCTCATCCTTGGTGTTTGTTTGACAGACAGACCCTTCCCAGGGGCTGTGAGTCAGATCAACTCAGTGACCAAAGCTCAGAGAGGGCGGGTGATTGCTCCAGGCTGCCCAGCTGGATGAAGCCATGAGCCAGCTGGAGAGACTGGGCCTCTGTCTGGCCATGCTGGCAGCCAAGTCCAAAAGAAAGCAGAGTCAGTCCTCATGCTTCTCTGCCAGCAGGAGCTTGTGGTAGCCACATCCTGTTTTCCATTGCAGCACAGTGATGCATTCTGATGCTTCTAGCCACCTCCACAGGGCCCACCAATTACTGACACAAGGTGGGAGGCAGTCTGTCTGTCTGGTGCTGTGGCTGGTACCTGGTCCACACTGACACTGTGATGTCTCAGGGCTAGTGCACTGAGCTGACTGCTGGCCTATGCCCACTGGAGTCAGCCCTGGAAGGAGGGGAGCCAAACTCAAAACCAGTGAATGGAGCAAGCATTGAGTCCCATTCCCAGGGCCCACTTGAGCCCACACATATATGAGATGAGGCTGTAAAACAGGAACAGTTCACAAAGAACAAATGACAGGCCAGGCTTGACCCTCCCTGAGCCTGAAAAGATTGGGAACATTACCAGCAGGGTGTGCCACCCTATGTCATCTCTCAGCCTCCAGGTGACATGCTCCTTTGGAAGCACTTCTTCTATCTGCGTGGGAAGATTTGTCATGAAGAAGGCATTGACAAACCTCTTTTCCCAACACACAGGCCAGAAAAGGAAATGTCAGTGTGGGCACAGCACTTGCGATGCTGCTGTGGTTTGCAGCAGGTCCAACCCACCCTATCCCAAACTGCTGGGTTCATCCCATCACAGTTCACTTCATGCGGTTTTCCAGGTCCCAGTGCCACAAGTTTCCCTAGTGCCTCCTCTTGTTATGTTTAAACACAATTCAACTGCGCTGATCCCCGTCCCTGGCAATGGTCTGTCTCAGCTCTCTGATGAGTCTTTTGGACTGTGACATGGAAAACCTCACTGCAAGCAGCTGGGAAGCAAAGGCCTGTCAGTATCTTGAAGCACTTGCCTTTGGATTAACGCTCCCTGAAACAGTTCCTTCCTATTTCTCCCAGGTCTCTGTGGTGCTGGGGTGGTCTGACAGGAAACTTCCAGAAAGTGGGAAAGCAGCCAGGTCCCAGCGGTAGAAATGAGCCAGCTGCTTCTTCTGCTGGGCAGACAGCTCGCTGAACATCTGCTCTGACAGCCACCTGTAGGTCCACTGCACCTGGCTGTCGGTGAGCTCAGGGAGGAGGCTGCCCGCAGGCAGCCCAGCCCGGCGCAGCAGGTGGCCCAGCTCCTGCCTCAGGAAGCCAAACATCACCACGTAGTCGTACTGGATGAGGCAGGGCCGGCACAGGCTGACCAGTGGTTTCCAAGCCACACTGCCATTGTGCATTCCAGCGTCTAGGACTTCCTGGATGAAGCTGCTGAAGGACGGGCTGATGCCCATGCCTTGCAGGAAGGTGGCGATCAGCCTGTGGAAAGGGTCCCTGACAAAGAGCACTTTGGTGTAAGAGCCCAGCATGGCCTGTATCTCGGTCCGGTTGAACTCACTCAGCTGTGTCTCCTTAGCGTGCAGCCGGCGGTGGGGCAGCGGCACTGGCAGCGTCACGTTTTCCTCCTCTAGCTTCTCCAAAAGCTGACGCCAGTCCTCCACCCCTGTTGATGGCACCTGGCAGTACAGGAGGTCCAGCTTGGTGTTCACCCTCAGACTCGGGAGCAGGGAGGCTCTCTCGTCCCGGCTGCTCGGCAGCGTGGTGACTTTGCCTGCTCGGCTGCAGAAAGTTCTCAGTCTCTTCTTCCTGAGCTGCTGGACATGAAGGAAGGAGTCCAGTGTCAAAGTGAAGCTCTCCTCTGCCTTGGGGGCCAGGTCACCTGGGAAACAGCATTTGGAGATGGGGGTGAGGAAAGAACACAGTGCCCCAAGTCAGACCCCAAACACACAGTGCTGTTGCAGGCTCTTCTCCAGTTATTCCAGTGGGGAAAGGATTCAGCGTGGACAAAGATGGGTAGGAGAAGGGAGACCAGCCCTGTCTGGCAAAGAGCTTGGCTTTACTGGGAAATGGGTTTCTGTCCCCCTGAACACGTGAGATCACGGACACCCAGACCCCCCTTTTCCCCAGATCACCGTGCCTGAGGACTTATCTCAACCACAGATTTATTCCACAGGCCCAGTTCTCCACTAAATCATAATTTTTGCTTTTAACTCCTTGCTTACAACTGAACATCGCAGATGTGAGTTTATCAAAGAGTCAAAACAATTTTGAGAGACCAGGCAGTAGTAAATTGGTTCGTAGCTACAAATACATGATGTCCTGCAAACCCTTTTGCATGTCTTAATAGGTTAACATCAGCTATCAAGTATATGTGAAAGTAAGGGATTATTCTTAATGGCTTAGGGTGACTTAGGGACCCAAATGACATAATTTCTTGCATCACTCCCATATGTAAATTTTTTTTTCTTTAGATAAAAAGGCAAAAGCAAATAAAAAGCAAAAAGCAAAGAGAAGTGAGATGACAACAAAGCAAATATAAAAGGCGAAAGTGAATACAAAGACTATGAGAGTGAGTTTAATTTCTCAAATTTCAGCTTTGCTTTTTTCTTTTTGTCTTCTTATTTTTGATGTGAAAAGGCCAGAGTGGGTTTGAATGTGAAAGATTAATGCCTGCCTTGTTCATTTATTTTCTTTAGCAGCAGCACATCTGCCTCATCTGCTCAGTGCAGGCATCTGGCAGCCCTGGGGAGACAGTTTGTTCTGGGTCCTCAGGAAGTCAAATATTTGGGAAGTCTCTTGTACAGAGCAGCACAGTTAAAAGCAGAGAAGCATGGTTAAAATTCGGCAAAGGACATCAGGAGCACAGGAAGAAATACAGTGGTGCCTGAAGCTATCCCGAGCTGCTCTCTGACTCATCCAGCTCCAGAATAATGTCTGCCAAATCTAGTGATGACTTTGCTCTGGAATGATGGGAAGTGCAGGGGAAGGATGCATGTTTTAGGCAAGAAATGCAATAATCACCAATGCCCCTGCTCCCTCCTGCCTTCCCAAACAGCATTTCACAACAAAACAACAAAAGTTTTCCTAACAAAAGTTTTAGGAGTTACCTCCAGCAGCCTGGCTCCTGTTTTCCCCACCACACCTACGATCCATGACCCCACCCGAGACATAAGGCTGCAGGGCCCCACAGCAAGGGCTTTCTCCACAAACACCGCGCCAAGGACGTTTTCTGTCCTGCAGGCTTTTGCCCACCTAGACCCTCTGGAAGAAGCTCCAGGTCGCTTCCCCTGCGGCCCAGAGCGGCTGCCGGAGGTGCAGAGCCACCGTGCTGGCCGGGCCTTACCTCGGTGCCTGCGGGCCGGGGTCTGGAGCAGCAGCCTCCAGCTGAGGAGGGCGGCGATGGCCAGGGCGGCCGAGAGGCCGAGGCGGGGAAGGAAGCGCATTTCTGGGGTGTGCTGGGCGCCGAGTGCCGCTGAGCCGCTCGGGACCCGAGGGAAGGGTGTTGGGGAACCTCCTGTGTTTATTTAAACACACCCAGCCAGAGCTGGGTTAAAGTACTGTTTGGGCAGCAGCTCGGCTGGGGCAGGGAAACGGCGTGAGGCACAGCCGGCGCCTCCTGCCAGCCTTTACAGCGTGAGATCGTGAGGCAGAACCCGCCTTTTTATCCAGTGTCTGTGCCGTGCCAGGCGGCAGCGCTGTGAGGAACAGGCCCTGCATCGCCACTTATGTGCAGGGTCCTGCGGAGCCACATGGGCAGAAATGTCCCTGGTCCCCTGATACTCCCTATTCATTCTCCGCTGCCTTTGGCACGAGTGAGGCGCTCCTCGGGAACAGCGCTGTGGGGAGCGACCGAGGCTGCGAGTGGGGCTGGGGCTGAGCAAGCGAGCGCTGGGCACGGGCCCTGCCTCCGCGCTGATGGGGGTCTCTGAAGATAGAGGCTGTGGCAGGGGAGGTGACAGGGCAGGCCCATGATCAGCGTCGGACTGTTTGTGCTGAACTGCTGTTTGTGCCCTTCTGCTGTCCAAAACCCGTGAGCGGGCAGTGCGGAGGCCTCACTGCACGGCACAAGGGGCTGCGCTGCCATGCAGGCAGGCGGACGGACAGGCAGACAGGGACGGACGGACGTGCCGCTCCTTCCTTTCGCCAAGGAGCCACGGCGTGTGACGGACACCCTGCTCGCAGGCGTTCTGGAGGGCTGTGCCACGGGATTTGGTGCCCTGCGGACCGCCGCGGCTCTCCCAGCAGAGGGTGCTCTGTGCCCGGGTAAGTGAGCCCTGCCCGCCGCCGGCGCGGGCCCCGCCAGCCCTTCCCCGCTTCCCGCCTGCCCGGGCGGCGTTTGTGCCTTTTAAAGCCTTTCTACAGAGAGGAGGAGATGTTTTCCTCCAGGTCTTGTGGCTAGACCCTGCCGCATGTGTCCCTGCAACCTGCACCCCCAAATCTGGGACAACACCGGTGCAGCCGGAGCTGGGGATGTTCGGGGGCGGGTGTGAGTGGCCAACATTTGCTTATCGGTTTGTGCAGGGACTGTCCCAGCCACAACCCCAGCACTGGGTAGGGAGAAATGCAGCTGATTTTTATTTTACAATCATAAAGTGAAAGCAAAGAGGCATTCTCTGTCTGAGGGGTAGACATAAATAGTGGAAAACCCCTTTTGCTTTGCATTGCAGGGAAACTGAACTTCCCAAGTTGCATCAGGGTTTCATCTCTCCTTCCTCTAACTTGTATCTGCTATTTAAATGGTGTTTTAAATTTTTTTTTCTTGCCCCCTAGGATTTTTTATTTATTTATTTATTTTTGTGCCGAAAAGTTTTCTCAAGTGTCTGTAGACACTGAAACCTCACTGCTAGGCTTCCCCTGTTTGCCTTCCATTCACCACTTAGCAACAGCCAGCAAGGCTGAGACTGCAGTTCTTGGGCTGACAGGCTTCCTGCTATATGCTTGTAGGGAGCCAGCAGCCCTTTTGGGCATAGAGGCTGAGTCAGGTGTGGAAATGCATTCACATCCTACTATTTAATGCAATTGCACAGGGGAATTAGTTGGGGAAGTCATATGAAGCTTCCAGTAATTTAGGAAAACCCTCACTACCGTGAATGTGAGAAAAAGCCGTTCTCTTTTTCTTTACACCAGCAGAAGGACTGCCTGAATAAGGATTTCCAGATTTTTTCCCACCACTATCTTGAACAACATTGCCTTGGGCTCCCTTTTTCTCCTCACAGGATGCAAACATTTTGGAGATATTCTTATAGGTTAATAAACATCCTCTTCTTCAGCCTTCCCGCATTCCTCCCACTTCCAAATTTTGCAAAGTATTGTCTTGTGTGACCATGACCCGTGGGCACTGATGTGGTGGCTCCCCTTTTGTTCCTCCTCATGCCTGCCTTGTGGGAATGTGAACTTTGCAAAGTGGTGGCAAACACTGCCTCATTTGGCGAGGGATGTTTTTACACTGCGAGGAAAGGAAGAGCAGAGAGGAAACCTGATTCCTCTTCTTGTTTGGAAACTTGCATATGACATCTGTGTTTTGCAAGCAAATTTGGGCCCATCTCTCGGCAGAAATGTGGGAGCAGTTGGAGGAGGAACAAAGTTCCCTGCTCCCAGAGCATCGTGTAACATGGGAAGTCTCTGGTCTTTGGGAAGGATGATCCTGAGAGCAGGGCTGGCAGGCTGCTGGCTGGGGATGCATTGCACTGAGTTGATGAGGATTCCTTGAAATCAACCCAAAAAGTCAAGGGTGGGAGCGGGTATTTGTGAATAAACTGAGGGTTCTGCAAGTGGCCTCTTTTCCTTCTCTGTGGACAGCCATGGCTGCCCAGCTTGCTTTGAGGGAGGGGCACACACCCCATTACCCACCCACAGGGCTGTCTTACTCTCAGGGATGAAGTTTAGCACTTTAGTGCATGTGCTGAAGCCTATGTGTAAGCATCAGCTCCTTCAGTCTTAAGGTCATTTCCAAATTTGGCCAACTCAGCTGCCTTCTGGTGGGATTTGGGATTTTCTTCACTCTAGCTCCTCCCAGGTGCAAGCCAATCTGCCCAGCACCCTGAGTCCATTTCCATCTCCTCCAGTGCTTGCATTCAGCGCTGCCACTGTTAGCAGTGGATTTGGAAGGTGGACAATTGTCCTTGGACAGGGAGACAGGGACAGGACAGGGAGAACCAGGCTGGTTTTGCCCAGGCAGGGAGAAGCCAAAGGCTGCAGGGACTGCCCCATGCAGCATGATCCTGGGACTGAGTAATACTGGACCAGAAATAGTTATGCAATGTGGAAAGGAAGGGAAAGCAAGTTCCCATTGCACCCAAGGAGTGGAGCAGGTAGGACAATGTTTGGAGTGGTTGTACAACTCTGGCGCTTCCTGTTTTCCCGCGGGCAGGAGCTGTGATTGTCACTTCTTATTCAGCTCCTCATCCTGGGAGGAAGACAGTATCGGGCTGTCCAGGGGCAGCAGGATGTTTATGTGGCAGGCTGAGTCAAGGTGCTGCTTTTAATACACCCCAGAGCAGAGTCATTGGGGGAAATGTACATTTTAGATTTCTTTTTTTAAAAAAAAAAAAAAAAGACTCATGAACATCCAAAGTGCTTTGCAGTTGCCATTGAGCCGTGTGGCTGAATGCCAGCATGGAGTGTCATTGTTTTCTAAAGCTATTACACAAGGATTTTACAGGGTGCCATGAACTAGTGGTAATTTAGGGAGGATTCATCTAATTAGTGATGCTGTATTTAGACGCTTTGCTTAATTACTGCATAAGCTGTTAAACTTTGCATTGTCTCAGCCAGGCCCACATCAACCAGAGCACCTAACGGTGGTGGGGAGAGGATGAGGCAGCCATGCAGACTCTGCCATGTGCCCGTCCAGAGGAGCCCTCTCTCCCTGCTTTATTAAGGATAAGGGCATTTTCCTGGAAGGCAAAACCAAGGGACTCAACGAGACTCAACATTTAAAAAATATTGGGATTGCAGCCATTATCTCTCTGCAGTAGCAGATGGGAAGCCCATGGGAAAAAATAGCCTGTGTCTGGATCTGTGTATGCAGGGGAAGAATGCTCGTGGGACTAGTGGCCATCACATCCATCCCATCA
>VYXF01011295.1:0-28852 GCA_013397295.1 Polioptila caerulea
CATAAATGTTCATATTTTGTACTCATATATACTATATAAAACAGAAAGTAAATTGTGTGTATCTACTTGGCTACAGTGGTAAAATGTGGAGAACATAATTTTCTTCTTTATCTGTTCTGAAATAAACTGTAATTTTGTATTTTAATTCCACAAGAAAGTCCTGATGTTGAGTCCTGGCGAAACAGGACAAGTACAAATACAAACAAGTACTGGTCACTTAGGCATCACCAATACAGAAAGAGTCTATTTCAGTGTCCTCAGTTGAGCTACCCAAGTGAAAATCCAGTGGAGACCTCGTATGGAACATTTGGGTCAGAGCTCACTTCTCCCTTTCCATTTTTTTCTGGGTTTTTTTTTCACTCTCTCCTCTTGCTTACCCTCAAGCTATGAACAGTAATACTTGATTGCTATTAATGCCCAACTTATATAGACTCTGTGAGCATGAGCTGAGGTTGCCAACAAAGTTTTCATCTGCATAAACAAAGTCACATATACAGGTACCATTTTCTATAAAAATGCAGTAAATTGGAAAATTAAAGGTGAATTGAAAATAGACTGCAAGCTTCCCCAATCTAAGGGGTGAATAACTTGATTCCATGCAGAGCAATTGGCTTGGTCTCAGCCTTTTTCTTTGTCTGTATCAGAAAAACAAAAGAAGGTTCCATTTTCATGAATATCTTACCACAGAAATGTACAATTCTGGAAAACCTATTCAAGGCTAAACCGGGCCTCTCTCAGCTCACCCTCACATGTAAAGTATTTTGAAGTGACTGGTTCCTCTTATTCTTTAATATTCTCTCTATGGACACCCAAATGCTGCAGGCAACTTCAGCAAAGATTATTCAGTCAAGGGCTTAGTCCAGGCATAAAACAATACCTAGAAGATATTGTTTCTACCCTGTAAAATCTACAATTCAAATTTCTTTGCTGCCAAGAGACTACTCTGCTATAACTCTATTTGTGTTGAGAGAAATGCCATGCATAGTCTTGATTTCTAGGGCTTTCTGAAAGGAAAGGTGAATTTCACCTTTAAGGCTTAATTCAGCCCACTGTTTATTCTGGACTTGTACTGTAAATTCACACATGTTCGAGGACATTTTTTATTTGGTGGGATACCTGCCATGTAATATATATAGCAAAGGGCAGGCTGGTCAAATTCACCAAATCATTTTGGCTTGAAGAAAAGTTCAAAAAGGCAGACTGAGGAGGGTATGAGTTGTGGTATACTTTTAATCAGTATTATACTGGTGGGAGAGCACAGCTGGGTGTGAGAAAACACTGGTTCCCTTCCTCTGCCACACTGGTTCCCTTCCTCTGCCAGAGGAGATGTAACCAATGGCCCTCACCTCCCAGAAGTTCATGTTCAGGGCAGGGCATCTACCACAATCTGCCCTTCTATCCTGTTTCACTAGCAATCAATAACTTTTAAAAAGCCCTGAACTGCAGGTTTCTCACCTTCCAGCTGAGTGTCCCTCCCCTTGGGGTAAGGAGCCACATGTGTTTCCTCTAGTTGTCTTAGCTCCTAAAAATCTAAAATACAGGGTAGAAGAGCTTCAGCAGAAGTGACTGAGGGAGCACCGCCAGAACCTGATAGTTTGGAGGTTTGCTACAGAGATTTGAGCTAAAATCCACTGCTTTGTGCTCCAGGGGCTTGGTAGCCCAGGAAAGTGAGCTGTATGTGTCAGGAGTGATTAAATGTTACGCCATGCAAAGAAGGCCTGTGTGAACTCACCCTTTGTCTCTACCACTGCTGTGCTTCAGGAACGGATGGGAGTGAAGATGCTGCCTTTTGGTTTACTTTTTGTTGAATTTTTTTTTTTAAATCTTCAAGGGAAATAGACATAGGAGGAGGCCTAGGTAGCCTGCAAGTTGGAACAGTCCTCCGGGCTCATTTCTATTTTCTAATAAATATTTATACAAAGTTGAAAAGTGACAGAACACTTCTCTGGCACTAAGTTAAAACTGTCCAACTCTCCATTTAATTTTTGAGTTTTGTGACTCTATCCCTTCATTTCCTCTGCTTTTCTGGCAAATGTTTGGGAAAATAAATGTTTCATTTGGGGTTGAACGGAAGGTTTCATTTGACATAAAATGTAATTTGGGGAGTTTTCATTTTTCTTTGGGGAGAAAAAGCATGTTTTAAAGTCTAGATTTACTTTAATCCAAACTAAAATACTGAATTTGTTTGTTTGTTTGTTTTCTGTTTGTTTATTTGTGGTTTTGTTTTGTTTTTTGTTTGGTTTGCTTTGGTTTGGTTTGATTTTCTTTGGGTTTTTTTACCTCATCACCAGAGGAAAACCAAATCAATTCTTCACATAGCTTTAGTGATATATTCAATCAATTTGTTAGGTCTCATTTCCTCGGCCTATGTAAGAACTCCAGACTACAAAAGAAATTGCTGCAACAGGAAAATATGTACTAAGCATGTTTAAATAGAAGACAATATGATTATTGTAAGATAGGTGAAAAAGGGAAAAGAAAAACGAAAAGAGAAGAGAAGAGAAGAGAAGAGAAGAGAAGAGAAGAGAAGAGAAGAGAAGAGAAGAGAAGAGAAGAGAAGAGAAGAGAAGAGAAGAGAAGAGAAGAGAAGAGAAGAGAAGAGAAGAGAAGAGAAGAGAAGAGAATAGAAGAATTGTATGATACTGTTTGCAACAAGATAAGTCCCACTGAGAACTACAGTTATTCTGACTTTGAGAAATGTGAAAAGAAAGTAGGCAATGGGAAATTTGCATCTGTTGTTTTGTAGCATTAATGAAAATAATGAGAAAAAAGAAAAACCAGTCCAAACTCCTCCACTTTAAGACTCCTCTGCACACAAAACCAGGTGAGGCTAAGCCAATTCTTTCCAGCATGTGTGTTGAGACTTGGCTGATGCTGCATTCCACAAATAATTCCTCTTCTTATGCCTGCAAGACATTTTGGTGTAGGAATTAGAACACAATCCAACATCTCAATTGAAATAATTATTCAAAACGAGCAAACCCTGAGATACTTCTATTGTTTCTTGCGTAAGAGGTGACGCTTAAACTCTCTGAGATATGGAGACAAACTTTGTTTAGAGATCAATGCAGTTCTAAGGAAATCCTGTGTCTCAATTGCTTCTCCTAAATCACAAAACCCCCTCTAAGGCCTCCTTGTAAGAGGACATTGTTAATATGTACACGTAAGGATCTTATTGCACACTCAGGAAAATGTTCCTAATAAAACATAAATTACAGGGCCACAAATATTGGGCAGGATAGCACATAAAACTATTCTCTTGCTTGCATGGAACAATTTGTCTTCTTCCCTTTTAATGCTTTAATATTAATTAAGCATGTCACTAGCCTTTTTACATGCTAAACTTTATTTTCTATTAATACATAGGAAAATAAAGGAAAATATGAGAGATCATTTTACTTTCTCTTTATTCAGACTGAGAAAAAACAGGGTTCATGAGAACAGCACATATAAACAAATAGCTTTTCTTTAATTACAAATAGCTATTAAGTCTCATTTCTTATGCAAGATCATTCCCAGAGACAATCTGATCTGGTGTTGCAAGACTGATTTCTAAGCTCTACTAGATGTCGTGTGTATATGCATCATGGCTTTGCTGAGGCAAGTTCTATTCTTTGACTCTAAATGTCTCCCCTGTGGCTCAGCCCTTTCCTGTTGCTTTCATGAAAATGAGAACTAGTCCTTGATCACAGAGTTCCCAGGTTTTTCCTCACCCTGACAAAGGAGATTGTTGTTAGCCTGCTGGCAAGTGTTTTGAACCATACCAAAGAAATGGGGTTCAAGTGAATATTCTCATGCACTGGGAAGAGGTTTGTTAATCCTCACCAGAAGCATTATGGACACAGAGATGGGAACGTGCAAGAGAGGCCAAGGGCAGCAGTGCACTTAAACACAGATCTTTGGGCAGTTTCTTAACTTTTCCCTCTCATGACCTCACTTCCCAGTGCACTTCCAGGCTCATGACCCCACTTCTGATTGCCAGCCCTACTCCTGTAATCAACTTCCCATCAAGCCACCTCTTAAGTACCACGACCTCTTGTTTGTAACCCGGTGTTCTAAGAGTCTGGTAAGGAGGTAACTCCCTTGTGGTTCCCTCAGCAGAGATGCTGCCAGCAAACCACAGAGATCTCAGGCTGCCTGCTCTGTATTTCCTCACACCAGGATTGGGGGCATTTACACCCAAGATTTTGTCTGGGAGAATAAATGTCTTGCCATTATGTACTCCTGTCCTTTAAACTATAGAAATAAGAAGTTGAAAGCTTAAAAATATGAGAAGGCCAAGATGTCTCACCCTGGCCAGCCTGGATGCCCAGCCTGTGATCTCTCAGGATCAAAAGCACATTTCCACTGACCACCCTGACTTCCATGGAGGAGGGCAGCCACAAAGAGGATGTGAAACCACACCTTGCCATGACTCTTTCATAACCACTTCACCCACGATTTGCAGTGTTCCTTGTGTTACTAATAGAGGGAAGAGGAAACTAAGCCATCCTGGTAGACCTCCATTCATTTTAATCTTCCTTATAAAACAATGCCTCAGCTCCTGTCTCTGTGTCCATTCATCTCTGGTTTTCTCCCATTTTAACATTGAAGCCTGAGAGTTTTCTATCACATGAACTTTCTCAGAGGTGGTCTTTAAAGGAGAATATGCATCTGATTGCAGCAGAACTACAGACCCAGGTCATGATTTGGAACTGCAACTGATGTCTAATCAGCTCTCCTCTTCTTGGTATTGCCTCTTCTGAACTGCCCAGAATCCCACTATGCTTCATTTGTCAGACTGCAGATGTCACTGTAGATTGGTAGAATCCCACAAGGATCCACATTCAGTTCTCCATGGAAGATCCACACAGGTCAGCTTAAGGTACACATATGCAGGTCCACTAAAGCAACAGAGGGGAAAATATATCCTACAAAATGTTTTTCTTTTAATTACAAATATTTTCTTATAGTGTGTTGGTATATCTGCCACACATTAAAATGCCATCTCTGACAGCAGTAACTGTATAGGGAATCTTGGATTCAACTGGCAATTTCAAATGCCTGTTACCAGTAATGCCTCATGACTCCCTCCCCCTGCCCCTGTTATTCTGAACGCGGGGGAGATCTTCCCACCTATGCACAAAAGCACAGAAGCGTGGATTGATTTTCTTTTCCCTCCTTGATGAACATGCCTGCCAGAATGCAAGCCAAGAAATACCAGCTTCCATAGGCACTGCCGCTGTGGGTGGCTGGAGGCCGGTGCACCCATCCCTCTGGGGGAACAGATGTTGCCACTGATTCACTTCGCAAGCATGTGAGGCAAAGTCTGCATCTGCGACAGCTTACAGTAAAGAATTGTGAGCAGCTGCAGAGCAAAAAGCACAGAGTGAAAAGTCAATCAAGATGTAAGGCAAGATACTGCATCAACCCTGAAAACTGACAAATGGAATCCATTTGATTCAAGCTGCAGCAAATCTACCTGAGCAGAAGAAAGAAACAGAAAGAAGAGACAGGCAGCAATTCACTGAGTGCTCCGTGTACGATCCACAGTGACTGCTCTCTGATGCCTTACATACCTCCTTTGACATTAGAAAGAGCTGGGAGGAGTCTGTAAGATACCACAGGACTTCTAACAAACCTCTGATCTGAGTGCTGCAATCCCTCCCTGGCCAGCGAGGATCCGGCTGAAGCACCTCGCCATTTGCAGCCACAGAAAGATCTGGGACATTCTTCATTGCAATGAAAATTTGATTCAACTGGTCAAATGGTCAAATTCTGCTGGTCAAATTCCACTTTTGCCATTTATTTCTTCTTTGATGCTATATTAGCACAGTATCAAAACTAGGGGAGGTGGTTCCTAGTTGTGATGCTGTACCTACCTCACACCACAGGCTAGTGCAGGTCAGCTCACACCAATGTAATTGAAGTGCATGTGTTGCTTGTTGTCTGCAAAACACGTTGAACTGTCCACATGAAAAAGTATTGCCTACATAAAGAAAGCTACTTCTGTGCCTAGACAGGAAAGTGAACACTGGAGAGAAGGAAAAAAAAAAGTGTGCAAATATTTGATCAACTTTCTAAATAAATGTTTCCCAGCTGCTTTTTCCTCCTTCATATTTGTTTTTCTTCTGGATATTTATGATATTGGGTTTTACTAGCTCAAATGCTTGCACAAGGCAGAAATGCACAACCTTGCATATTGAGGAAAAACAAATTTTAAATGGGCTTTATCCCCTAAGCTGACAATCAGCCAGGATTATATTACTACATAGGCCAGTCACAAAAGAGAAACAATTCCACAAGTCTTAAGTAAATTAAGCCTGTGATGTGAGAAATTTCTCAAACTTACAGGTAGCATTGGTACACCAAAAGATAGTTATCTTTATAATCTTCAAATGACTTATAATGATAGTTAACCTAATTTAGTCAAAGTCAGGGGTTTCACCAGTCAGAACACTTTTCTAGCTAGTTACCAAGACTATAATTATGCAAAGGGAAGCAACATCTTTAAAATTATGTTCTTTATGAATGTTTTGTCTTCCAAACTCCTGTGGTTCAGGGACTTCTTCAATTTAAAAGGAGAGATTTGACTACATGAATAGTTTCTATTTCTTCTTTGGGTAGGATTTTCCCTACTGCAGGTGCTACTTGTAGCAGCTTAGCAGCTACATGCTGAGATGATATTTTTCAATGTTTTCTTGAGTTGCTGTAACATGGGACAGTCTGTAGTGTACAGAGCACTTCTGCACATTTGCATTGTATTTTTCCATTGCTTTTATAACTAATACTGCATTTATAAATTGCATTTAGCCATACTGAACTTCATTTGCTATGAGTAGTTCATTTATCTAGATTTTTCCCAGTTTTTGTCTTCCTATCTACATCTTTCATCTTGACTAGTCTAAATTCTTTGGGGGCCATCTGCTGACTTACTGCCTCTGGGCTCACCATCCTTTCCAAGTTATTATTGTATACACGAAACATTGGCCGTAATACAGAAACGTGTCAGACCCTGCTCTTAGGATTTTGTAATAATGAAAATTAATCACTGATAGAAATTGATTCCTTCCTGCTTTTTCAGCAATAACAACAGTGAATACCTAATTTTTTGATAGCTGCTGTCAAAGGTCTTTCAAAGTCTAAACAAATTTTATTAACTCATTTTAATTTATCCTCTGACCACTTCATTGAGAAAGTCAAAGAAGTCCAAGGATTTGCCCAGCACAATCTCCACTGCAAACACTCGTTGTGATCTTCTAGATTAATTTAATTCAGTAGTTCAAAGCCTTTTGTAAGGCTTGAATGTAAGGTTTCTGGCCTGAAACTTTCTGAATCATCTCTAAACCACTATAATATTTCTTTACAAAGTAAAGAAAGACAAATAAAGAAAATTTTCAAATAAAACCTTTTGAAAAAAATGTTAAAAGAAAATCTTGGTGAATTGCCCTAGAAGAGTTTATTTTCACCCTGGATTTTTTTTAAAAAATCATACTGTCTGTCTTGAAACAAACTTTTTTTTTTTTTTTTTATTGCTATGTTTCAGCCAGGGTGGTCTAGTCTAGGTCTGCAGACTGATATAAAATGATGATCTCTAAGACTATTATCTCTCTAGAGTACAATCCTTTATGTGGATATTGTCACATAAATACACATTTTGTAGCAAGAAGCCATCAGTAAGGTAAATAAAACAATGGGGTTTTTTTAAGAAAATACTAAAAAGTTGTTATTATGCCACTGTGTTATTTCTCATGTGACTGCACCTTAAACACCCTGTGCAGTTTTGTTCCTCTGATGCCAAAAAGGATATATTTGAACTGGGAAAGGTTCAGGAAAAGGTCACAAGGATGATCAAAGGTGTGGATCAGCTTCCCCACCAGGAATCACTAAACAGAATAGACTGGAAATGAAATGAGGGAGTGGAGGTAGGACAGAGGTCCATAAATCACACACACACACACACTCACACACTCAGTGTGTCACAGGGAGCAGACTGGGCACAATGGGAGCACTGTATCCTCAGGGCAGGAACCTCGGCACAGCGTGAAGAGAGGAGGTAGCAGGTGGGAAACAAAGGAAAGGCAGAGGCTCTTCACACAACGTGTCAGTAAACGCCGCAGCACTTTGCCTCAGGGTGCTGTGGATACCAGTAGTTTCCGAAAAGAGGCAGACAAATTCACAAAACCAAAAGTTTGCAGGGAACTGCTGAATTTTACAGATACAACTTCCAGCTCAGAGGAGGTTGAGCCCCAAATTGCTGGCTGGCAGGAGAGTACACCAGGCAAGTACTGCTCCCTAAGCCCTGTTCTCATTTTACCTGGCCATCCGCAGCTCACCAACACCAGAGAGAGGACCCTGGGTTAGGTGAGTGTCTGGTCTGACCAGCACTGCCATTCTTACACTCCTATTTTCTATCTCTGATGCTGAAAACTATTTCTAGTGATAGATTCTTGTTGACATCTAAACCATTTCATATCCAAGTTACCTGCCAACCCCCTTCTCATGAGAACAACAGCTTGATTTCAGCACCCTGCTTGCAACATTTCAGTCTTTCCTCTTTGCCACAGGAGAGGACCTTTCTGGAGACAAAACTTCTCTGGATTCATCTGAGGAACATCCCAGCAACTTATAGGGAAACACAATTGTATTGATGTCAAGGAGTAGTGCACAAATTGCATGACACACAGACTTTGGCGTTTACATTGCAAAGTACAGAAGGTTTAAAGAAAATAGATAGTTTAATCCACAGAGCACCTGATGCCCCATACTTTGGGCACTTAATCAGCATGACTTGTCAGAGAAGAATGACCAAGGGATAGGCTGGTCTGAACCTGATCTGTAAATCTAAAGCCAAAGCAAAATATTTCAACTTTAAAAACAAAAACAAAAACAAACAACAAAAAATTAACAAGACCCCAAATAAACAACAGAGAAAACTGAAACGAGCAAACAAACAAACAAAAAACCCCATAAAATAATCCTGCTTTACTGATATACATTATAAATGCCTACATTATATTTCAATAGCTACACTGGATTATCTTGTCCCCCAAGGTAAAGAAAAGCCATTAAAAAATGTATTTCAGAGAAAGCTTGGTATACTATGGAGGAAACAGGTGAATATATTTGATTGTCAAGATGAAGTATGGTATTTTCAAGCTTGTCCAACTGTGATTAAAAATTCAGGCTTGTGAACATTTTGTCTTGTTTACTTACAGGCAAACATTACACCATTTGTTCAAAAAAGATACTTTAAAATTTATTTATACACACTGAAAGCAAAAACACCAATGCAGCAACAACAGAACATCCAACAAAAATCCTTGTTGCTAAATTTGACAGGGTCAATCTAAAAATCCTCTGGGCTTAGTTAATAAATATTCAGCCTTAAAAGGGTCAGTAACACTTATCCTGGACTCATTCCAAATGTCAGCTTTTCAGAAGGTTCTCAAAATAGGCTTTTCATGCTAGTGAGACACCCTGCACTAAAAATTAGCTCTGCTTGGAAAAGTATGGGACAACGTGGCCTACTTGACATGAAGAACTAAATTTTATGTGTTTCATTTCTGCAACTGTCACCAAAGCATTGTATAATTCAGTCAATATGATGGCAGACATTTTTTCAATTAAATAGGGTTTTCTTCTATTAAAAAAATGTGATTTTCGTAAACATAGAGCTTTGATGTTTGTGTTTTTTAAACAATCCCAACTGATTCCTTTTTTATTGCTTGTTAAAAGCTTTGACATTTGCTAGATCATTAAAAAAGATAAAAAATGCAATCAATATTTTTACCTTTCTATATTCAACTCTGGAAAACTGACAAGACAACAAAGGTGTCAAACAAAAACCTGTTTAAAATGTAACTGACATGATGCACTGTAAGTCCATTTCTGGAACTCCCTGCACTCCAGGACTCATGGTGCTTGGCATCTCTCTTCTTTCTTCCCAAGGAGTATGTCCCTTGGGATACCACCTAATCCTTGGCCAGTCCTTCCTACCACTACACTGGTGTGGGCATGATCTCCTCATGCTAAAAAGTGTCTGGGCTGAGGAGTGCTTATTTTTTGGGCAGGTCAGGATCACCAGGTAACCAGAGAGCAGCTCGTGCTGGCCAGAAGAAGCAACTGCTCTCCCAGATGAAAACAAGCATCCAAACCCAGAAAATCCCCCTCAGTTCTCTCAGGACCCATTTGTTAAATTAAAGACCCCATCTCCAGGAAGGCTGGACCGAACTTCCCAGCTCCCATCAGGGCAGGGTAGTCCTGGACCCAGAGGTGCCAGCAGCCACAGAGGAAGAACAGCCCCAGGAGGGTGCCCTGAGGAGACAGCCTGTATCCTACCAAGAGGCACAACTGTTCCCCTTCTATGTTTCCATAGCCTAAAATCCCTGTTAGCAAAAGCAAATCCATCCTTCCGTGAGAGCACGGCTGCTGCTGGCCTCGCTGAGCGCTACGTGTGCACGCGCTGCATGCCCGAGTACGTGCTGTGTCAGAAATGGTTATGGGAGAAATTGGTGAAATTACGCACAATGTTAGGAGCTTCCAGGAGGGAAATAGCAATGTTTACAAATGTATAAGATGAGATTTCATCAGAAAGAAGCTATGTGGATATGGGATCTTGCTTCATCCCGCATTAAAAGCACGTGTGCCCCACTGTTGGATCCCATACACTTAACAAAGACAGGCAACAGACCTCACTCAAAATTAATTTAGCTGCCTGGCCTACAGAGTATGTGTGTGAAAATTTATGGGGTGCCTCATCTTTTCCTGAATGTACATGATAAGGCTTACCTACTCCTTAAGGTTATTACGAGAACATTTTAATCTGATTGAATTTAATTCAGTGCTTTAGTGCCATGTACCTACAGCTCTAACAGTGAAATAGATACATCATTTTATTCCAAGTAGCAGAGTTATTCACACAGAACCACATCCTTCAGGCACAGGTATAGACACTTCCCATAAATTTTAGATTATTCAGGAATATAAGAACATGCAGGAATGGAACCTAAACTTTGTCGGTGGTGCCTAGTCTATAGATTAGTATTTGTTGGACACTGATACTTATTATTCATTGGTTCTATTTTTTAGTTCTTATTTTTTTAATAGCCTGATTTATTTTGCACAGTGGTCCACCATGTCATAGAATAATTTGTCTTTTCTGAAAGGGATCACATGTTAAATTATTTTTCTTTTTTTCTTTTCAGTATTGTACCACTATCCTTTAAAATTTCAAATAAAAGCATGACTGGAATAAAAGACAGCTAAATTACATCTACATGGATACTAACAATCAGCCTCTAAAGTCTTAGCCAGTTGCCTAACCAAAACACAAAGCACATGGGAAAGAAGGGTGCATAAAACTGAAAAACAGCACTTCTGTGCTTTGATTGTTTAGTCTGTGTGGTTGAGGGAACATGAGAATAGGAATAGGAGTGCAAGCATTGGAAGCCTAGTGCAATTATTTGGATGCATAACAATGTTAAAGGATTCCCACCTGCATGTGTAGACTAATGTAGTATGCATTTAGACCTCTGCTCTTCTAAAAGCTTCTATTTATGTTTGTTTCCTCTATATCAGTGCACCTAAAAGGTCCAGGGCCTGATCTAACATAATTGCATCCACAGCCTTGTGTGGAAGACTGAACAGCCTCACTCCTGGAATCCCAGGAGATCACTAGGAGCTTGGAGGTGCTCATAAATTATGATCTTTCCAAGGCCCCGAGGTAGGGTGCAACAAGCCATGCAAAATGAGTTGTACAAAATGGGAAAGGCTGCAGGAGCCCCTCCACCTCACTGAGCCTATTTGCAAAAGGGAAGTGCACACAGCATTGACACCCAGCCTGCTCCATGCTGAAATGTCCACACAACTGGATCGCTCATGCATCCCAGTTTGTGCATTTTACTGAGGGACAATTACAGCTGGAAAACTGTGATAGTTTTCACAACTGCAATTTGCTGGTTTTCTGCTTTCATTTCTACTCAGGCAGATAAAGTAAAAAAACTTTTCCGAGCCCACATTTCTTTGCTCTGACACAGATTGTGGTATGTTGATGAAAAGACAACAGTTTTCTTTGTCCTTGCCCTGCTCCCAGAGCAAGCATTCAAATCTGAGCTATCTCATCTGAGGGGAATACAGAGAGGAATGAGAAATCATGGTGCAACATGAAGGGATCTGGTTTCCAGAGCAGAAGCAGGCCTCCACCCGCTGTGCTGCTCCATTGCTGCTGAGCAGTACATCAGGCAGCCAGTCTGTATCAACAGCAGTAAGAAAGCAGGGCAATTACAATGTGTTTTTCCCTGGTAGATCATAAAGGGATTGTCCCAGATGGGTAAATACATCCTCTGCTCACCAGGAAACAGAACTGAACAGAATCTGGAATCATTTCAGCCTGAGATGCAAGGATGTCTTGGAGACAAAACACTGCTGAGCATCCCAGAAAGCTGGGTACCAAGACCTGATTGTAAGACTTGAGATAAATAATGTAGATCATTTTTTAAATACTCACTAATTTTAATTCCTCAGATGGAGTCATATTTTTCTGTATGCTTAATAAATATTTCCCAAAGATGCTTGGTTGTATAAGAAGGGCTGTGATCCCCAGGTCCCCTGCTTTAACCCCAGGCCTCTTCACTAGCTTCACAGGCAGGATTTCGTGGTAAGTAAGGTAAATTTTTACTCTTGCATGTCACATAAGTGGTGAAAAACTAATCATTTCTTGCTTAAAACATTAAAAAACATATTTCACCTTAAAGTAGGGAGCTAACTAAAAAAGCTCAGAAAATTAGAAGCCAATGAAAACAACAGACTACCATAGAGAAAGCTACACAAACTTAACAACTGCAATTCAGGAGAAGCCTTTGCTTAAGTTCAACAGATCCTTTACCTTCAGTTTCTGAATGTATGTGATAAGATTATTTGAGTTGAAATAATTACAAAAACTTATGTGGGTTAATGTTCATTGAATGCAGATCCAGCCTGCAAAAAATTTCTTACAATGCCAGGGCCTTTCCAAACAGATGTTTTATTTTACTTTTACAAAACCAAGCTGTTTAATCTTGTGACACAATCTACAGTTCAGACATAAAAGGATTTGGCATAGATACATATATATATGTATGTGTGTGTGTGTGTGTTTGTATGTATATATATATATTTATATATATATCTGAGTAGACCTTAAGATACACCTTAAGTATTTTAACACTAATATTCACATGCAGCAGAGAAACAGCAACAGGAGAATACAGTGTAGTTACAGAATGACAGTGTATGATAAACTGTACCCCATTCTACCTAGCGTTTCTTCAGCTGCAGAGATTTATTTTTCCTTCACCAGCAGATAAATATTTCTTTCCAAACAGCTTATAAAACTTCTCTTGTTAACAGATCTCTTCAAGTGTTAAATGCCACCATATCTCTGAGGTGCCACTCCCTCTATCATTATAATAAAATGCTTTTTTGCCTGTGGATGTTTTGAATTGTCTTTGCTGTGTCCAAGTGTCTGGGGCTGCTTAGACAAGTAATGGTTCTTTCAACTTCAGCAGCAAGTGGCTGCTCTATTAAATAAAGCCCTTCTGTTAAGCAAGAGGTCAGCTTAGACCACGGGTCCTGTGGTGTTACCATCACAGAGAGAAAAAGGAGCCTGAGTACCTACAACATAAATCCAGGGCATGAAAAGAGAGGAGGTACAAAAGCAAAGGACTCCACTCTTAAAGTCCATGTTGCACTGCTGCAATACAGGCAAATTTCCTTGACACTTAGACTATGGAAATGTGCCCATTCTCACTCTCACTCATGCCGTCTTGGAGGCAAGATGCAAAGCTTCCAAAACATTAAAATTTTGGACATTGAAAATGAGCACTTAAAGCCACTTCAGACCAGAAACAGATCTGAGTCAGCATCAAGGAGGCATAAAAGTGGGTTAAAGAAATCCAGTTGTTCACTTAACACAAAGGATTACAATTTTGGCCTTGTTTACTAAAACTAACATTTGCATAGACAATTTTTCATTCCATGTCAAACGTGACCAATTTTAAACGCAGCCCACCACAACTCATGCTCAAGCCTGGACTGTTACCTCTTTTACTGCTACAGAAGTAATGCTTTTAACTTTCATATACACAGATAAGCACCAATACAACAACAGAGAAAGCTGAGGACATGGCCTCCTTTCTGTTGCAAACAAACACACCAAGAATATTTCTTTGCTGTTCTACCATATTAAACACAACCAAAAATTTACACAACAGCCTCAGGGAACATCTCCTCCTTTCCTTTTTGTGGGAATGAATCTCCTTCTCTGCTTGCAAATTATTTTAGAAGCATTTAATTTGTGGATATTTAAATTTTTCTTGAGTACACGTTTCAAAGTGAGATTCTGTTAAGTTTTGCAAGCAATAAGTATGCCTGAGATTTATGATTAAGGCAAGGCCCATAGAAAGTAAATGAGATAACCAGCATAATGGTAGTTCATGGCAGAGCTGGTACTGGAACTTGAGAGTCCTGCTTGAGAGTTCTCTGATGTTAGGTTGTGTGGATTTGGAAAGATAGACATCTTGGACTCCCAGAGGAAAGTGCTCCAGACGAAATCAATCACTGTCAGAAGTGGGTGAGATTCTACTGAAGTCATGCCAAGGGTGAGTTGAGCAATTCATCTTCAAAGAAGTCCATTGCATCTTATCTCCAGGAAGATATTAATGACATTAATAGCACATTTATGCAATGTAAGTTTCAACATGCAAATTATTAAGAGATTTCTTCTATTTGTTTGCACTTGCTTTCAGACTGAACTGTAAAGGGTTTGTCACTAGCCATATAACCTACCCCACTTCTGTTGAAATCAGAGGCGAAGCTCCCACTGACTGCGGTAGAAAACTTCTGAACTGTATAAACTGGGACAAAACCTGGAACAACCTGGTACTTGGTGATAGAGGTTTGCTGGGAAATTAAAAAAAAAAAAAAAAAAAGAACAAGTAAAAGGATAAATACTGTCATCATCAAAGAATCACGGAATCACAGAGTGGGTAAGGTTGGAAGAGAGCACAGTGGGTTATCTGTGTGGCAAAATGTGGGCTAATTGCCACCCTTTATTTAAGAACTGCTGTGCATCTCTGTTCCTGGGATATGAGCTATCCTGCTTATCACACTAGGAACCATTCCCAGTGCTTATATCTAGGGCATTTCGCCAGTGAAAAAGGAATGCACAGCTCTTCAGAGCAAGCTTCTCTGCCGTTAACATGCCCAAAACCAAGCATATGCACATCAAATGAGGCTTGGGAAGTTCATAAATAGCTACAGACTCATGTCAGACAGTAACAAAATGAGTAACAACAGCTTGGTGAAGGCCAACCAAGAAAGGAAGCATGTAAGCAATCAAATTCACTTCTTTTGAGTTCTTGGTTACCCAGCCTTAATGTTCTAGAGAGGGAGAGCCTGACAGTATTGGAGCATGTTGCAGAGGGCCCTTTACATCCAACTATCTGCACTCCTCTTCCCCTCCTCCCATATTCCTTGGAGGTGTTAGCCCATAGGTATGTGGACCTGTGGCACTGCTAGAAACCAGTAGCCATGTTACTGTCTATATTCCTAACATACAATTACAAAAATAGGCAGTAGCCAGAGCAAGACATTTTGTTTTACACTTTGTAAGTGAAATGTCAGCTCCCATTCACTGCTTCTGTCCCTCTGTGCCCCCCATGGAAGAATGAAAATCCACAAGATGTATATGGATATGAACTTCACCCCTTCCTCTTCCTTCCAAACAGTTCCATTCATCCCAGGCAGCTTGCTCCCATTTCACACACAACAATGCTCAGAAGAAAATTCTACTCCCAGGACACGCATCGATGCAGACTCACCGACCGGCTGCTCACTTTGACCACAACAGCTCCCTCCAGATCTGGGAGAGACCAAAGTGAAAGCAGCAGCAGCAGCTGTCTGCCCCTTGATTCACAGTGGAGGCAACCTCTGTAAAAGTCTCCTTTACAAATATCTCGGGGAGTTTACCACACTTGCATGATGAGCAGAGAACTCTGTGTGTAGACGTCTTCACATCAGACAATAACTACCAAATGTACTTTTTCTCCCTGTAATGTGATGGGAAACAGTTCAGTAATTAAAGAGCAGGCTGAAGGGGATATTTTTAGTAACTTGATAGCTTTACAATCACCGAATTATCTGCCAGGAGTAAGTCGCAGACACGTGTGGTTATAATTGGAGTAGCTGCAATGGGAAAAACAGTTCCACAGGTCACCTGCACATGGGGTGTTTATTTGTGCACACATGTGTCCGACAGAGAAACAGCAGAGCAAGGGTCAGCACACCTTGGCTACTTAGTCCATGGTCCACATCTTTGCCCTCTGTTTCCCTCCTGGAGCATCCCACACGCGCAGCCCCATACCACACGGGGCAATGCAGGTGTGAGTATGTCCCTTTGGCCAGTTATGTTTTATAACCCTCCACAGGTCCATGATTCCTGATGGTGGAAGGCCAGAAAGCGGTGCAAAGGGAAGGGGATGAAAGGAGGACTGGGAAAGGGGTACCAGAGCTCCCAGGACCACAGTGGATGGGATAGAGATAAAGGGTTTCTGTCCTGCTGTTATTTCTCCAATTGCAGGAAGACAAAGTACCTCTGTGTGCTGTTTGCCACAAGAGAATTGCAACTTCGTCCAAACATTAAAGCCAGGAGAGAAGGGAGGAGGTAGGACCAGGGCAGTGATTGTGCCCTTGTACTTGGCACTGGTGAGGCCACACCTCAGGTCCTGTGTCTGGTTCCAGGCCCTTCAATACAAGAAAGACATCGAGGTGCTGGTGCACGTGCAGAGAAGGTGGTGAAGGGTATGGAGTGCAAGCCCCACAAGAAGTGGCCAAGAGAGCTGAGGTTCTTGAGCCAGGAGAAGACAAGGCTTAGGGAAGACCACATCTCTCTCTACCATTATGTGAAAGGAGGATGTACCCAGGTGGAGATCAGCCTCTTCTCTGAGACAACCAGCTGTCATGAGGGTGAGAGGACATAAATGCCCATCCTCATGGAGAAGGTTGTTAAGCATTGGAACAGGGGGTGGCAGAGTCATCATCCCTGGAAGTATTCAAGGAATAAGTGGACATGGCATTCAGTGCCATGGTCTAATTGACAAGGTAGTGCTGGGTCAAAAGTTGGACTTGATAATCTTGATGCCTAAAGTTTTAGCTTTCATATTTTCCAGATTCTCTACTGCATTAGTATATAATGCTGAACTTCATATAAAGAGTTAGCAAGTTCTCTTCACAGCTTAGTTAGACATAACAATCCTTTTCTAGCCTGAGAACCAAGCACACCATTGCAGCTTAGGGCACAAAAAGTACAAATGGCAAACTGGGTGGAGGATGGGACTTCATTACCTGAAGCTGTAATTGGACAATTAATGTAAATGGACCAAAACTTGTAAAAGTGTGAAAACTCGTGATTCAGAGTCATCTTGGGTCCATCTTCAGTGCATCTTGGGTGGAGCCACAGCTGAGCTCTTGTACTGCCCAAGGTGTATCCTTTGAAGGCCTTTTAATAAATGCCGACTTTATTCCTTTAACACTGCCTAATCTCTGTCCTAGGTGGCCTCTTTAGGCATCAGTCTCAGAAGTCTTTTCCAACCTCATTGATTCTGTGATTCTGGACACAGACCATGCTTGGCACAGTTGTCTGGCACAGGCAAAGACACAAAAGGGGACAGAGCAGCCCTCTGCTACTCTGAGCAGTTACTCACTCACTGTTTTCCAGACCCTAAATAGCATCAGCCACAGAAAACAGAGACCTGTCATACAAAACCCTGGCTGTTATCTTCCTACATCTTGTACCAAACACAGACACAGGAGAGGAAATAAATCAGCCATAATTCATCTGATTGGTGCCTTTCCTTTCCTTCTTCTCTTCTTTTATTACCTAAAACTGTAATTTAGCCACTGCTCCGAGAAACTTGGAGCATCTCTCCAAAAAGATGCTGGTAATGTTTTCTTAGCAGATAAAGAGTTTTTCTTCAGGACCTGGCAGCTTCTAGGTAACCTATAGAACACCTTACAGCTGCAGACAGAATTATCTGGGAAAGCTGCAGTTTAATTCAGGCAGTCAGCAAGCTGGCTGGCTGCATATGGACTTGAAGCACATATGCATGGATAATGCACTATCCAGATGTTTCAAAGACTTTAAGCATATAGAAAATAGTCATATTTTATACAGATATACATATTGTATATGTACATACATCACCCATACAAATATATGTATATAAAACACATTTTACATTGGTAAATAGATGGAAATGATGGAAGGAATTCAAAACTTACTGCAGTTGATTTGGCATACCCTGAGACAATGTATGGAGTGTCCCACCTTGGAGACATACAAAAGCCATCCAGACACAGTCTTGGGCAACTGGCTCGGGGTGGACCTGCTTGAGCAGAGAAGCTGGAGTGTGTGAACAGTAGAGGTCCTTTCCGACCTCAACCATTCTGTGATATTTCTTACTGAAAGCTACATTAATGCCATTCTATCTGCATGTGAGCTCCCACCCTAAGTTACAGCCCTTACTGTACAAACATTCCTTTTAGTTAATGATGTTATTCACAGATTAGTTACTTTTTCCCACTGTTAAGGAAACTGAGGCCCTGAGAAATCAAGTGGCTTGCCCTGGCTTTGCACATCAAACCAGAGCAGAGGCTTGCCCCAGGCCTCTCTTCCACACCAGCTGCCAAGACTAGAAATCATAACTCTCCAAGATTTCTTGTTGCTTACTTCTTTTCCTCCTCCTTACTTGCAAACTACTTGGGATAACAAATGCTTCTACATTTCTTTGGAGTCAACTGTGCCCTTGGTGGCCATGCTGGCACCTTCAGTATGTCATTGCTGAAAATGTTGGTTAGCCCCCTTTGGGAAGGAGCTTTGATAAAATGTACTTGTCCTTGAGAAGATGAGTGGTTTTGAGAGCCTGAGTCTAAAATTCAGTGAATGCCTTGAACAAAAGTCAGCTTTGTAATGAACAAAGAAAAATTGCCTGGAGCATGGAAATGTTTGAGATATCTGCACAACACCAGGACTGTCAGACCTGCGATGCAATATCACAATTGAAAGTGGCTGCTGTAACATCACACTGAGAAATAACCAACCTTAGCACAAGGATGAGACTGGATACAAGCAGACCAAAGGGCTGCCCCAGGGGCACTGTAAATCAGGGTCATATTTTCAATATTTGGCCATTTGTGTATTTAAGGCACATTGCAAGAGACCCATCACCAAAAATAAACACTGAACAAAACCATGAGAGAAAATTTCCCACCTTCTCCCTCAAGGCAACCCTCAAGTTGCACCTAGTCCAGCTGGCCACTTGGCTCTGATGTGGGCAGGAGGGCAGGAGGGCAGGAGGACAGGAGGGCTTCCTCCTCCCCTTACTAGGGAACAGCTCTATTTTTAACAGGGCTGCCTGGAACAGGTTCAGTTTCCTACTCTTTGTCCATCCCCTGCTGCAGAAGTTTGCCAAGTGAAATGAAGACCATGGGCAGTGCTCTGAAAGGGATGAAAATCTCATTTCCCAAAGGCTGTTATTAACCTGGAGAAGCATTGGCCCCAAAAGGACTACAAGAAGAATACAAACTGAGAAAACAGCTCCCAGGTGCATTAGATGCTACTTGAGACTTTTAAACACAAGCTTGTTGGATCACATTACTCCATTTTTCAGTTTGGAAATGAAATCTGCCTCTCTAGATAGTTCATAAATAATTGCCAGAACTTCCATTTTCTCTAAGAAATTAATCAAAATCAAAGTTCAATTTCAGCCTGACAAAATATGAGCAGTAATGAACAACACTCTACATGCATTTAAATTTTTCCAGAAGTTTTCCCTTCTCCTCAGCAACCAAAATCATTATTTCTCTGACTCATTGTATGGCTCTTCAGAGCAAGAAGATATAGGAAGGGCAATTTTTGTCCAGATTGCAACAGATTTTCAATCTGCTGATTTAGCTGTTTGAGGTGTTTTTCTCAAGTCACAATATCACCAAGTCACTGTGCAAACAACAGGAGGTTTAAACAATATTTATGAAGACATTTTTACCACACCCATTTTCATGGTATTTGAGTGCCATGAAAGGATGGCAGTGCTGCAGAGGGTTAGGGTGGCTGCCCATATGCTGGGTGAAGAAATACCTTTGGCCCCTGTTTGCTGTGCTTCCAGATGAATGTCATCAGCATACAAGCACTGGCAATTCCAGCTGGTGTTTCCAATAGCCTCAACCAAGGCCTGATCCATCCCTCACTTTGGTCAATGGCAAGACCCCAGTCAAGCTCACTGGGAGCTGGACCTGCCCCTCAAGTTCTGGTTGCAACACCAGCACCACGAAATTCATGGTTGTAGTAAAGTAATTCTACACAGGGAAGTTCCTCTTTGCCTCAGAATAGTCAAATCAAAACCACATTTTAAATGCCAGAAGCGAGTGGGGAAACAAGAAGGAGAGAGCTTATTTTATGAGAAGCCATTGGCTATGTTTGAGGTCTTTACATCTTTCTTTGATTTTTTTTTTTTCGGTCTGGGATGGCCCAAGCTCTGCAGGGTCTACTCTTACATAATTTTATACCTTTATTTCCACCTACTTCTTACACCATTCGAGAAAAACTGAAAAAAACCCATTATTCAGATAACCAACCTCATTTTTGTGAAGCCATCAAGTCTATTCTAGCAGATGGGCTCTGTGTTTTTATGTGCATGCACATCTCTTTGTGTATCTGAAAAAAAAAGAGAGGAAAGAGCCTCTTGGCAATGGCCACGATAACTTCATTTTACTATGCTTGGTCTACACCTCCTATGCTTGTTTCCAGGTAAGAGGACTTCAACATGTGCATCCTGTCTTGGATGACTACAATAAATTCATTTCAAAAACACACTTATCAGACTATTTATCTACCTAAACAAGGAAGAGCAAATAAAGGATAGACCTCTACGGTAACCTGCTCCACCTCAGAGCCTTAGTTTCCAGGACAGCCTTACCACAGGTACATGTTTGACAAAACTAAACCCAGATTCAGCATCCCTTAAAACAACAATAAAAATCCACTGGCTTCAGTTGCTGCACTGAAGATCAAATCTCTGGTAGGGGAAGGTCAATTAGCCTGCACAATTTGGGAGCCAAAAATTTAGGAAATATTGCCAGAGGTTCTTTCAATTACTCTTTTAACGAAAGAATAAGGAAAAAAAACCAGCAGCCTAAATGCCTTGTTCTAAATATTTAAAACTGATGGGGGAAGTAATGGATAAAACCCATTTCTGCTATACCCCTATGAAAATCCCATAAACTGTGGCATTTTCAATACAGATTGAAAGAAGAAATAAGCCAATTACCATTTTTTTTTTACATTGTTAAACAGTTTAACTTCTTCCTCAAGCAGCAGAAGCCAAAATAAGAAGCCACACAGTAAATATTTCTCTGTATCAACAGGCTCCAGGCTCGTCTTGTGGATTCTAACTTTAGCTGGATGTGTAAAAAAACTTCTCTCTACTTATTTTGATTAATTTGCCATGGGCAATTCACAGAAATCTGACAGATGCTTGATTCTTTGCAAATTAGTCACTCCACTCCTTTCCAATAAATCTTTACGTCCCTTCTTTTAAAAAACATAATATAGCCATTAGCAAATCCTAGCTGTGCTTCCCCATCCTATTCTTCTCCCTAGCATAAAGTGTCTCACACACTCGCTGCCCCCATTCTTTCCCATCGTCTCCCCAAGTATCTTTCACCACCAGATTGGCATTGGCAGCCAGCCAGCCAGTCGGCACTTTACCTAGACAAGTGCTATGCTGATATGCCTAGATCTTTGAAGTGTCACACAACAAGTCCAACAAGTTAGTTTTCCTCCTATTTTAATACTTTTTGCAGAGGGCCTCAGTCACAAAGTATATTTCCCATCAGGTTTGGGGTTTGGGTTTTTTTGTTTCAAAACAGCGCCTTTCTGTGCAAACTTCTGCTGATGACTTCCTTTTTGAAATGCTTTGACCTCTATGGTTTTTTTTTTGAGAATATGCATGAGAAATGCTTTTGTGAATGATAATACATTATACCTAAATTAGGTATACACCCCAGGAACTCCAGAAAGTCATGGTTGGATTGGTTAATGCCATTTTTAATGAGTACTGATGTGATATGCTGCCTAGATCAAAGTGCAGAGAGCTGTTATTTGTCACTGCTTCCCATTACAGCACATTTTGAAGAGGGACACGGAAATTAAACAAGTAGGACTGGGTATATTTAAAGAAAAATAACATGCATTGGGCTGATAAAACACATAGCCTTAAAATGACAAATAATTTAGGAAAAAAAAAAGACAAGAATAAACAAAGTATACTTTGTGCTGATTTTCGCCAGTTCTCCCATATCTGAACCCACTGGGTATTGATTTAATTTTATTTCATTACCACATCTGAAGCTGCACTGATAGTAAATCACAAGCAGAGCCTAATTTACAGAGTTGTCCAGTGGAGCAGTAAAGGCATTGCCCTTTCCTCTTATGAAAAGCTGTTTGTGATGCTGCCATGGGGGCCTGTCACTTCCCAGGGGAGAAACCATGACCTTCTGGGACAACTGCTTTTTGTAAGAATTTTTTGCAGGTGATTCTCAGCCTCATCTTTTTGCAAATTATTATGTTGCTCGATCTGAGGATGGTAAAACAGGCTGTGCCTATAAGAAGCCTCTCCTTTCAGATGTTGCTGCTTTTATACAATTATACTCAAAACTCCTAATCCTTCATTATCGCTCACAGTGACACTTCCCTGCCTTTTATATTCAGGTAAATAGCCAAAGTTACATTAGGAGACTTCCTACATGCTAGATTACCCACGTCCATGCCAAACACATGAGACTCTTCAGGCTGGCTTCTTCCACCAGGCAGGACCCCTTAGTAATAACCTGGTCAACCAACAATAGGGCAATCCACCTTCCTACAGACATCCCCCTTCCCTTCTCCTTCTAACACCCATTTGCACAGCCAGTATTATGGTACTGAGAGCCCCGACAGGGACTTCTCTGAGGAGAGACAACCAGCACACCCAGATCTGAAGTGCATCACAGGTCCTCAAGATTCAGAAATGCAGATGTTTGTACTGCATTTTGAGTGGATATTGTTGCTTTCCTTGCTCACTCTATCTGACTCACTAAACCTACAGATAAACTACTTGGGTGTCTTGGGTGTACAATCTGCTTTGTAAGATTGTTACAAGTGGCAAAATCAGAATTTTGATCTGGATACACAACACTTTTTCCAAATGCAGTGCGTCTACAGCATGAATCACCACCCTTCACACGCTCACCTGACAAACACCTCTGTGGCAACTTCAGGAGAAGATGATGAGCAACCAATGTGGGGTAAAGGCATTTTTACAGCCTTACCCAGCATTACTTGATCATGTTCATAGACACCTCTTTCTTGGAGGATGTGGCTTTTCTCTGTCCATGTCTATCCAGGTCGTTGGGAGGATAGCTGATCACTACAGGCTTGTACAGACCACCACCAAGTGCTCTGGAAACCATCCTTTCCGGCTGGAAAGACTTTGGTGAGAAGGCACAAGCGTAACCCTGGGAATCCAAGGCACTGGAGCACTGACACTGAGTCATCACTTACTTGCTTCTGTCTCAGTTTCCTCCCTATATAAGTGAGTAAGATTAAGTTTATTCTTCTCTCTCAAGGGACTTGGAAGGAATCAACATTGTTTGTATTTCTTTCTAATTATGCAGCGTGTAAACACTTTAGCTCAGTTAAGCTGTTCAAAACATAGTTATGTTGATTTTCTCAACCTTTCCTCCAATTTGTTACACATTCTTTGCCATGAGGCCCCACAGCTGAGCCTTCAAGACAAACTGGAAAATATGATGACCCTATCCAGAGGACATCACAAATGAAAAGTCCCGTGACTAAACTCACGCGCGAGCCACCCACAGGTACATTAAGTCCATGCGTGTTTGCATGACCAGGGCCTAAGACTAGAGGAAAAGCAAAACTAATCAACAACAGACATGAGGGAATGCGTGCAGGAGAGCGCAGCACCAAAGGCGTCCTTGACAGACATTTTTAGTTTATAAAATGCCGGATTTACACGGAAAGCAGTAACGACACAGAGGTTTATTTTCGAAGAGAGGACGCACATAAACTTTCTTTCTCTTCATCTTATGGTCGCGAAGGCAAAGTCCCGCTTCGCACTCCCAGGGAGGAGCGATTCTGGCCCCGGGAGCCGCAGCCCAGCCGGCATCTCCCTGCCCGCAGCCGCGGGAGGACAGACCAGCCCCGCATGCTGTCCCACGCGATCTCCAGCCCGCCACGGGCACATCCCAGCCGCCGCCCCATGGCAAAGCCCCGGGATGCCCGGTGCCCACACAGCGCGGCGTCCGCTGCCCGGCGGGTCCCGAGCGCCCCTTCCCCCGCCGCCGGAGCGCTGTCCGGGGCTGCCGGCGGGGCCGCCCCCTCCCCGCCCCGGGAGGAGTCCCCACCTCCCGACCACTCCTCCTCCTCCTGCTGGAAGGGGAAATATGAAGCGGAGCCGTCGCCGCCCTGAAAATCTGCCAGAAGTGTAGAATGGGTTCTCACACAGTCAAACTCACAAGCATTTCAAGCATTCTTGTACAAAGCTTTTAATTCTATTTAAATGTTGTTCCGAGAAGAGAGGACAGGAAGTANGGGGTGCGAGGGGGGCCCCGAGCCTCTCTGGCGGCGCGGAGGGGCGCGGGTGGGTGCGCTCCCCCGTCGTGGCCGCGGGCACTGGGGGGTGCCTGCCCGGGCAGAGGTCGGGCAGAGGATGGGAAGCGGGCAGCCCCCGCTGGCTCTGCCGGACCGNCCCGCGGGGTTAAGGGCACCCCGGCGTGGGGGCGCCAGCCGCCGGCGTGGGTAAACCCACGGCGAAAGCGCCCCGCTCCCGAGTGTGCGCGCCGTGTGTGCCGGCGGGTTGTGTTGCAGCCTGGGACCGCTTGGATGGAGCGGTCGGTCCGGGCGTCTCAGTACACTAAGTTTCTTTACTCACCTCCGGGCAAGAGCTGGCGCTGCCGAACTCCGGCGCATTTGGCCGAGACACCCTGCGGGACCCGCGTTCCTCCTCTTATCGGGAAAAGTTTTTTGTCCTGGAGGTATCTCTTTGCTACAGAAGCTTTCGGTAGCAAAGTGTGCCAGCACGGGATTTTGTGCTCAACTAAAATTGTTTTTCTGTCGAGCGCAAAAATTCTGCTATTACACACAGTCCTGCTTTGACAGGCTCTCGGTTTAACTCTGGACTGACATCTCTCTGAAACTGCACAGTAGGCAAGATTTTAGTGAGAAAAGCCAGCGTATTTAAACTTGAAAGTTCAGCTTGTAAATTAATTTTTAGGCCCTTAAACAGATAACCCATCTTTCCAGAAAGTCAGTGTTCTTCAAGAGAAACTTCTGAAAAGGATGCAGTTTAATGAGCTGCTTAGGTATGTCTAACATTTGGCAGCCAGATTTGAAAAATCTGGGTATGATATCCTTCTGAAAGTGTGACTCAAGCTGCTCAGTTACAGCATCATTTTGAAGAGTGTTCCTAATTCTGAAGTCGTTTAGAGCATCCAGCATCCATCAGTTAAATTTCTTAGGACGCCAAGCTTAGTCGTAAAAAGAAGAATTTTTTTAACTGTTAAAATGCAAGTGACCCACATGGATTCAGTGGGAGATCTGTGAGCTGGGGTTAAGGATTTCAAAGCTATTCCTGGGGTTGATTTTGTGAAGCAGGGATTGTCTCTCTCTGTGTTTGTACAAGTGCTAAGCACACACTATGGTATTTAATAAATAATAAAGAGCATGGGTTTCTGATGGTATATTTTGTTTAGAGAAAGAGTAGGAGGCTCTGATCCCCAGGAGGGGGTTTTATACTCCTCTCACAGCTCAGCTATGAGATCCGGAGAGTGTAGAAACATGTTTAGCTGAGCCAGACCTGACAGGACGCCAGAGGTGTTCTTTAAACTCCCTGATCTGAGATGTAAAAGTTGAAATGGGAGACTTGAAGTTAGAGGGTAAAGAGAGGAGGTGTAATTGCAGGGTTGGACTCCCTGGCTCATCTGCTTGGAATTACAGAGCAGAGCTGAATGCTGGCTGGAGCAGGAAACTAATCAGGGCCAGTGATCAGATCAAAACAGCAGCTGCCAAAAGAGGATGATGAAGGAAAGTCATCCATTTCTTCCACCTGCAGTCACATTTCAACAAATAATACAGACCTAAGTTCTTGTAGCAAAATACAACTCACTGCCTTGTATATGAAGACAAACACTTTGGTAATATAGCAGTTCACAGTTTGGATCAGAGTTTCAATAGTTTGGAAACTACTGCCCTCTTACAAACTTGGAAATTATATCAGTGGCATATAATGCACTGAAACGTAGCCCATGGAAATATGTTTACCCTTTAACTTGGTCTAGAACTTTTCCATCCATGCCATCAGTAGAAGTATCCTTTGATCAGCAGCTATCCCGACTGCTAATGTGTAAGAATAACCAGCAATCCCAGGGGATTGCAGTGTTAAGCCTCTTTGCACCACACAGTGTTTTCTTTCTGGATTTCTATTGCATATGGCAATTCAAGGGTTAAAAGTGAGTGTGGGTGGGTGGTTGAGGATTTTTAGGGCTTAAAGCTTTGTGACACAAGTTAAAATGTCCTGTAGGGCTAAAGCTTCTGCTTTCATTACATTAAGAAATGCCTACTTTAACGTCATGGAGTTGAAATTTGGAAAAACTAGTCTTCATTAATCAAAATAAAACCTGTACATGTACAGTGTCACCAAAAAAAAAAAAAGAAAAAAAAAAGGTTTGCAGCTGGAAGTTGTCCATTATCACTGTTTTCTTTGCTTAGACAAAAAGCCACAGAAGTTTCAGATGTCAAACACTAAGATCATTCAACTCCAAAAAAACTGAATAATAAGAGCTACGTTCAAGTGGATTCGAAACAAATTAGGCTAATTTCTTCTGTAAACATAACCTTTTTTTTTCATATAAATACAGATACTAAAAAAAACTTTAGTGTATTTCTGATTATGCTACTGTTAGAGTAATGAGTTAGAAACTTTAAAACAATTAGTCAATAACATCATGGAAATGGTACTAACAAAGATGATGAAAACAAGACTGATAGGCTTTTCAGAGCCAAACTGTTTATGCTCTTAAAAGTTCTCTGGCGATGTTGCTTAAATTAGTTACATAGTAGTGTTTTATTTCAAAACTCTTTTAGGAAAATAATAAGTAAATGCACCAGGAGATATAAATACCCATAGCCATAAAATGAACATCTATTGTGCTCTGTGCTAGAGACATATATGATCTGTTTCCTCAGTTAAATAATGCATTTCAAAATCTGAAAGGCAATAAAAAGATGGGAAGACTCTGATTAGTGTAAGACTTGGAGAATTTGCAGGGAGAGTTAGAAGGTGGACTAAATTTTATTCACAACTTCATCAGCGTAAATTCCATTTCACTCATTTTTGTAGCTTGACTGTGGGCTAACACAGTGGTAAGACGTTGATGTCATCATCAGAAAGGGCAATTTTTTTGTGCTCTGTAGGGTGTCTGTAAAAAGAAAGCTGGCACACAATGAGGCCCAAAAGTAACCTCAACCACACTGGAGGCAAATACCTTCAGCAATTCAAGGCAAGGGTAGTATTTCATTAGTGAGGTGATTATTTAGGGCTGATAGAGGGTAGGATTATATGTAGTGAGCTTGTTTAGCACTGCCTTCGCCCAGACACAAGTCCCAGGGGAGCTGGGGGCAGCTGTGCATGAATAAACCCCAGTGCCAAGGTGTGGGTACAGGAGGGAGCAGATGTCTCTGACAGAGAGCAGATGTTTCTTGCAAAGAGGGCAAGACCAAACTGCCACTGACACTGAACTGTGCTGACATCCCAGCACTGCACCCATTCCTGGCAGGGGCAGAGTTCCCAGTGCCCTGAAGGAAGATGAGCCTGAACCCTTCAGGGTTTCATAAAGAAGCCCTCACTCCAGGCAGTGGCATTTCACCTTGCACAGGTAGCCATCCCAATTAACAGCTTCAGCTAAGCAGAGGTTGTGGGCTGTGTAACTGCTTGGCACTTGGTTCTCTGACCTCTTCCAAGACACAGCATTGGATCAGGACCAAGCTGCAGGGTATCAGGGGACCTCCATGCTGCCCTGTCAGCTTTGAAGGGGTTACTTTTTAGCTGTCCCATGTAAACATACTTTGGATCCCTCCTCAGGATCTTCCGCGCTCTGAAGCGTTCATTTTGCCTCGCTTCGAGAGCTGCACTTGGAAACCCTGTGTGCACAAGAGAGGCAATAGATACATGTGAAAGGGAGTCATTGTCCTGTCTGCTTCCCTGGCCATAAAACCCGGCTTTCCTTTCCCAACCCTTTTGTTTGTAGTAGCTAATTTAGGCCCCAGTCTTGCGAGGACTCTTTGAAGTTTCAAGTGCAGGGAAAACACTGGTAAACACAGCTCGTGCCTTGGTAACAGGACATTATATTCTCCATGGCAATTATGTAAGCTTGCACTGGAGCTAAAAGCCTGTCATTGGCATTATCTGACACTATCCCACATCAAGAAAGAGCATTATCCAAATGTCTATTTATTTAATTGTGCAGGGCAACTGCCCAGATAAGGAGAGCTATAAAGTTAATCCAGCCAATTATTCTTTATCTGTTGTAAGGTTTTTCCAGTTTCAAACAAGTTCTAACTTGAAAAGAGATTGCTGCAGGAGTAAAGCATGAATGTTAAAATGTTTCTGTGAGAGATGAAGCCATTGCTTATTTTGAACTTACACTATCACTCAAGGTTGTTTTACTTAATAATAAAATTTTGTTCTTCTGTATTTATATCACCAGAAATAAAAAAAAAAAA
>VYXF01011295.1:35420-69666 GCA_013397295.1 Polioptila caerulea
AAAAGAGGGATTGGGAATAAAGAGAAAGAACCCCCAAAATCTGAGTATTGCGTGGTCCAAATTCAAGCCAACTAGAAACTTTGCATTAACAGTCAGAAGTTTGCATTAACTGTTGAATATTTGAGTGGAAAAGTTCAGGACATGATCCTGCATATCCACAGTAGACCAGAGATCATGGAGTTACACACAGAAGCTTCTAGAGCCACTTCTAAGCCAGTTCTTTGTGCTGTTCCCCGGACATATGGCATTTCGCTTTCTGATGTTATCAGTCATTCTGCTAAACCTATCCTGTGAAAGAGAGCAATAGATTTTTAATAAGCTGATACTATTTTCAGTGGAGAATTGAGTCACATGAAGGTCCCTGGGGAGACCTTAGAGCACCTTCCAGTACCTAAAGAGATCCTGCAAGAGAGCTGGAGCGGGACTTTTTACAAAGGCATGTAGTATAGGACAAGGGGATGTAGTATAGGACAAGGCATGTATAGGACAAGGGGAACAGCTTTAAACTGAAAGAGGGCAGGTTTAGATTAGATCTAAATCTAATCCTTTCTTTTCTAGACAAAAGGCGAAATCAAAACACGATTCAAAGTATTTAAGCTTACAAGATAAAGCCTTTGGATATGATCACCATGAAGCAGTGTATCAATAGCAGCAGAGGGAATTGTTGGATAATGAGCAGGCCACAGATGCCTAGTTCCCATTTACCCCCATTCCTGCTGAAGGGATATTAGCACCCAGGTGTCTCTGTGGACCCATGGGGGTCTCGTTGCCTGTAGTATACATGATGCGCCACCTTGCTAAAATTTTGTTTCCGCACTTTCTTTCCTCCCACAGCTGCGAAGTTAGAGCAGGCCCAGAGTTCATCACAAGATCTTACGGGTTCTACCCCAACAGCACGTTCAAGGCCTATCAGTTCTATTATGGTGGCAATCGCTGCACGAACCCCATCTACACCTTAGTCATACGTGGCAAAATACGGCTCCGGCAGGCATCCTGGATCATCCGCGGGGGCACCGAGGCCGACTATCAGCTCCACAACATACAGATCATATGCCACAACGAAGCAGTAGCCAAAAAGTTAAGTGAGCTGGTGAACCAGACGTGTCCTGGATTTATCCCAGAAGACAGTCCTTGGGAGCAGGATGTGAGCTATGATTTGCTGAGAGAAGAGAACGGCTGTGAATGCACCAAAGCTCTGAATTTTGCCATGCACGAACTCCAGCTGATCCGTGTGGAGAAGCAGTACCTGCACCACAATTTAGACCACCTTGTGGAGGAGCTATTCCTCGGAGACATTCACACTGATGCTACTCAAAGGAGGTACTATCGGCCCTCTAGTTACCAACCTCCTCTTCAAAATGCCAAGGTATGTGTGTGTGGGTTCACATCTTTTTAAAATATGTGTGACAAAGCCCAAATCACTCAGTTCTTCTGAGTAAGTGCACTGGTGTAACCTAAAATGTAGATTTGCTTCTAATACAGGGGGTTGATTATAGCCTTAATTAACAGAAGATAACAGAGATAGGTAACTCTTACTTTGTGAGAACAGTAACTTTGCTGTGGTTTACGTGACTGCAAATACACACAAAAAAAAAGTAATCTCGTGAAGTAAACTCAATAAAGGCCACTCTGAAGATGGAATCAGAGATTTGTAGGCAGAAGTGGGAGTGGTTGGCTGGGACCATGGCTGTAGGCTAGCAGCTGAGAGGACTGTTTCATATAGAACTGAGGTAGCAGAAGAGGAACAGGCATCAGTGGATACTTCTATAGCTGTGGAGGGGGCCAGAGAGAGAGGAAATCAAATATGAATATCAGCATATGGAAGTTGCATGTTCCATAACCTGAAGAGGAGACAAGGAAATTGGAAGGTAAACACATGGAAGGGGCAGCATGAGGGGAAAAAACTGATGAACTGCGCCAGTCATGGATCCAGATGTAGGCACATACATTAATGAAATGAAAAACAGGTGAATTTTGAATGGGGCTCTAATTCCATTTGATAATTCAGTTTTCAAAGGGGCCTCAAAGTGCCCTCAGCTTCATGGAGAACTGCTCAACCCATAGTGAGCTAAATAAAACTCAAACAGGAAGCACAGACACTGATGGCCTGTAGCAGGAAGGCTGTCATAGATCTTTCCTGATGACATTTCAAAGGCAGGCAGCAATTGGAACCACATTGCCAAGTGCTGCTGCTGTCGGTGTGCTCCAGCTGGGCATTGCCACAGCATCACTTCCAGCTAATGGGTTACCACCATTTTTAATCCTCTCATCACAAATGGTTCAAAAATCAGTTACAGCTTATCAGCAATAGCAGGAAACACAACAGGAGAAGGGAGAGTTTTGATGAAAAAGCCTTGGCTTTCCCTTCCATTCAAAACCATCTGCCCTGCATTGTTTCTGTCTCCTGCGAACAAAATATTTTAGTAGGTTAGGTCCTTATGTGATCTGCCTTTAATTGCTTTGTAGACTGGCCTAGGGATCATTTTAATCCACAGTCAACTGTTTCACTGTATGAAAACTGTGGTAGTTTCTGTCATCCTTACGCTGTCTTCAAGTGACCAAGGACAAATTTGAGTCTTCTTTTCAAATTTACCTTCCCAAAATAGAGATTTGCAGCAGCAGAAGATGTACCACAGAATAATCCTCTGCAAAATCTTGGTTTTCTTTAATTGATTCAAACAACCACATCAACTTCCACTGATTTGGGAGTGAGGGGTCTTTGCTAGATCTCTTCCTTACAGGTATCTGTAGATAGAAATTATCAGACACCAGCTATATTGTATTTGATCTAGAAAATACTGTAGAGCTTCTTCCAACCACTTGAAACAGAGACAAAATCTTGATTTAAATCACTGTAGCTGAGTAGTTTTTCTGGTCTAATCTTAGGTGTCTTATTCTGGGCTGATGTATAAGATAGTAAATACAACAGTGTAAGATAGTACACTTCCACCTTATAGGAATTCCACTACAGTCCGATGTACTTTCGGACAGCTTTAGAAAATTAAGATTGTTGTCCAAGCCTGCTGTAATTTTAGGTAGTGATTTGCCTGTCTGTTCTGCTACTGTAGCATCCCTTTTTCTCTCTAAAATATGGTGGCTCTAAAACACAACGTTCAAATTTAAGGGACCAAATGTTGCGTAAGAGAGATGTGTTTCTTGAGACAGGCTAGCTAAGAGAAGCTGGGCCTGCTGATACTAGGCTTTCAGCATGGCATAAATAGCAATACCATAAAAAATGAACCTTTGCTTCAGCTGCCATGAAAGATTCCAGGATGTGGGCTGGGTTTGTTGGTTTGTACCTAAGCATGAAGATCCCTATACCAACAGGTTCTCAACAGGCACTCTGACCTACTGTTTGCCAAATGCAGGAAGAACAGTAACAGAAGTACTTTTTTTCTTCTTTTTCTTGAAGTCCAGACAAACATACCGTTGAAAGGTTATAACCCTTCCTTTTTGAACTCTTTTCCTTTTTTAATTGTTGCTCCACTGGGACCCGGCTGAAAATGAGTTTAAATGCTAAATTGAGTTTAAAACTACAAGTCACAGACTCCTCTGGAAACTGGACACCATGAATAAATAGAAACGTTAAATCAACTTGTTTTTTTAAGGTTTCTACAGTCATACCAAGAGGTTGGGGAGGCCAGGAAATTGCTTCTGAAGTGAATCAGGTGTATTGTGTGGAATCTTTCATTTAAGGCTTTTTTCATTTCCTTTTTATTTATTTATATTTTAGACTCATAAAGGCCTGCCTAAAATAAGTTAAGAGGATTCACATTTTGAGTTAAATTTATAGTTAAGCCTCTATATAGAAGAAAGTTCCACCCAGCCCAAGAGTTTACACAGCCTGTAAGTTGGATGTGGTGGCCACATTCATTACTTATGTGGTTGAAATGAACGGTAATTAAAAGCAAATGATTGCTGGATATGTTAGGAATGCCAAAGCCACATGATCAGGACTTTAAACAAATAGAATTGGACCTCAGCCAAATTCCTGCAGCGATTTCACCACGGGATGGTAAATCAGAAGGGCTGTCCAAAAACCAGACAGCTTTATGCTGAGCTACAAATCTGAATAAATTCACAGATTACTCTATCTCAAAGTGTTCGTATAGAATCAGGGAGCTTATAAAAACATATAATATGTCATCTCTTAAGGCTTTATGAATTCTCTTAGATAAGAACATACCTTAAACAAATTCCTTCTGTAAAATACGTGGAAGTTCTTGAGTGCAGATGATGAATAGGTTCACTATATAGATTTATCTTGGCTGTTTTATAGCCTGGCTCAAGATACTGGTTAGGACTGGCTAATGAATGGATATGAACATCTTTGATGTCTCTAGACATTGCAAGTTTATCAAGTGATTCAAGCTAACACATGGAGCTTCTTCAGCCAGCATAAGAGAGCACATGGGTGGGAAGGGCAGGATGGGGGCTTGGCCATCATCCCATATTTTACACAAAATGTTCCCAATTAAGACAACGCCAGGGAGGCTGATTGGTTGCAATATCACAAAAGTTTATAGGGACTTGTAGCATGAAGAAAGGTTTGAATGCAGTATTCGTTCTCTGTGCAGGGCAGAAAATGTCTTCAGAAATATCTGCTCTAAACTACAGATAATGTGTATAATAGCAGTACTGGGAGACTTGTTTCACATGTAATTGCCTCAGCAATATTGCTTTGTAAACAAAGAACTCCTTGTACTATTTTATCATGTGACAGAGTAACGGGAAATATCAGAGCAGGACTGTGATGACCGGTCATTCTGGTTAGATCATTGCTTAGGAATAAGGCTGACATGGTCCAGAACATCACAAGAAACCTAAAAAGTGCTAGGATAACCTTCACTCTTTGTCATGCTCAATCAGTTGCTGGACACACTCTTTAAGATGTTTTCCCTTTCAAATGTGACTCTAGTGAATCAATTCTCAATTACAACTTTATTCACCTCTGGGACCTGACTTCCAGCAGCGCCTGGAATTTGCAGCTGATACAGATTCAGTGTATGGAGACTGGTGCTTGGGATTTCCTTTAGCCAAGAAAGAACAAAGTGTGCAAAGTTCTCCGTGCTTTTCAAAAATTTGAGTCTTCATCTCTTCAAAATACAGTGACTTCATCTCTAGGGGAATGCTATGTCCTTGTGAAGCTCCCAGGGAAATGCAATCGTAAGTTAATAAATAGATGTTAAACATATGAAGTGTCTCAGAGGAATATACAAAACTCAACCAAAAAGTATAATTTTGGCAGACAAAACCCCTTTGTTTGCCTGAGTAGTGCCACTAGACTTCTAGATTAAGGCAACGATTGAAGGGTGTCTTTTGTCCATTATTACTTGAAAAGAGCTCTTGGTTAGGAAAATTATGAGGGGAAGCAAAGTAGGAATATTCAGAAGAATGCTCAGATGGGTTAATTCCAGGTTATGAACATTACCAGTGTGTGTGGTGCCCTACAGAGATGAGGAAGCAAGCAGCTTTTAGCTGAGGTTGGCCCTTGCCATGCTCAGCAGCTCTGTTGGCTGTGGCCCTGCACCTTTGAAGGTGCCACATCTGCACTTACCACTGTCTGCTCTGCAGCTGCAGTAAAAGCCTGTCCCAATTCAAATGCAGCACCAGGGATCAAAACTAACTATTTAGCCTAGTAAAATAAACCCCAGGCCTTCAGGTCCACTCAGCATGTGTATCTAAACTACTGATACCTTCCTTACGGCTGGCATCTAAGCACAGTGGCTTCATCTTTTGTCAAAGGGCAGGGAAGACTCAGTGGTAATATTGCATGGTTTAGAGGCTATATGGGATACTTTTTAAGGGCAAGAAAAATACATAAGGCAGATTTATTTGGGAATACTTTATTCTTGAAAAGAATTCAAGCTGTCCCTTTAGTTTTTCCACGAATTATTTTTGTTAATACTTCATAAAACATTCATGTCACCATAATTTAGTATCACTTTATTGGGATAGATGACATGCAAGCAACCTTCATTTGAGAAGTCTGGTTTTCTCTTAGTTCTTGTCTTTTGCCCAGGCTAAAGTCATTTATACCAGAAAAGAACAACCAGAAGACTTTTGCATTTCATCTTGGTTTTGTTTCAGTTTTATGCAGGGTTGTGCAACAGAATCAACATCATAGATCAGACAGTTGTGTAATGGTAGTGCCTTGAGATTCCTTCACTATCTTTCCCTTCATAAGAGCAGTTAATAAAAACCATTCCTCAATATCTTAGAATATATGGTGCGCATTTGCAGATAAATCTGAGCATATCTCCACCCTCCTTCCTGCTTGCAGCACCTCTGTTCCCCACTAAAAGAAATACCCATCTGACAACTCTGCAAAGGAGTTACCACTCTCTCCAGCATTTTACTTGCCTCAAGATTTTTAATTAAAGTTCTAAATCATCGTTTTTCTTCATTACATTTGTCAGGCTGAGTTATAACTGTGTCAGCCGTGCTTGTCAGCTCCCCAGAGCCAGGCTAATGCACATTAGTCAACTCAGCTTCATATGAGGTCATCCAAAGCCTGCAAATTATCACTTTTGTACTGGAGAGAATTTGTGGTCGTTTTTTAAAGTGTTGTCTTGGTCTGCAGTTATCTACAGTGGTGGAGGAGCGAGCATGATACTATCCTGAGCAATTCATAAATGTGTCCTTCCTGTGGACTTGGCTCCTTGGCAATGTGAAGCAAAGCCGTCCAACTATTTTTTTGAGCTGGAAGCATTTCCTTGAACTGATGTGCTCCCAAGAATTTCCATTTATATTCATCCTGGGAGCACGAGTTACTAACACTAACACCTGGTGCTGTTTTTACTTGGTGAGGTTTAAAGCATCCTGACCAGGCATGACTTGTTACAGTCCCACCTGGTTCTGCCCATGACACATGGTATTCGGGAGGTGTGCAAGACCATAGCTGAGTGTGGCTTTTCTCTCCCCTCTTCTTCAGCACTTCCCTTCATGGTAATACACATGTGCATTCACATGGCAGAGATTTCCTACCCCAGCTTTTGTGGCTGTTGGCCCCTACAATATCCTGGAATACTGGTTGGATCTGTACTGCACACATGGTTCAAGCCTGAGCTCATGCTTGAGGAAATTTGATGCCTGGTCCCTCATCTCACATCTCCCTGCAATAAGGTTTTGCTGGGTGCAACATGACAGACCCAGTCACATGCTATGTGGCATAGCCAATGTCATAATAATAGTCCTAGGCAGCCATAGAGTTCCACAGAACTTGAGAGAAGATTAAACAGAGCTGGGAGGTTTTATGTTTTTGACTATCCATAGTAATTCGGAAAAAGATGAAGGAACCTCACCCTTGTTGGCTTTTTTTAATTAGAAGACCCCTTGCTTGGCTCTCACAGCTCTCTGGCCTTATTACCACTTCAGCTGAGACAGCAGAAGAGAGTGGTAAGAAAAATGTTGGTGGGAATTCTCAGATACTAAGCTATTTTCTCCCAAACTACAAGAACTGAGCTTTCAGCCAGAGATTCAGGCTTGTTTTGGCTCATATGACTTTGTGGATTAGTTCAAAAATTGGCTTTAAAGAAACACCTGGAAGGATGAAAAATGGTGGCTTTGGCACTGCAGAGCTTCAAGGAGACACCCATCATGGGAAGGGATCTTCCAGCTATTTTGGGACCCAGTATTCTAGCAAGGCCCTGCTATTAAAAATATTGCACTTCGCACCTAAGGTAATCAAAACGTAGAACTGATGTTAATCCTGTCCTCTGCTCATTTTATTGCTTTTTAGTTTGTCATGCTCCAATGAGCTTTTTATCAGAGAATTCTTAATCGTGTTTGGACTCAAACATCCTCCGTCTCTGTTCCCTATTTTCTTTAAATGCCTGTTTTTAGAAAATAATCTTTCCCTGAAACATACGGAAAGGGAGTGATTTGCAGAGCCTCAGATAGCGTAATGAAGAGCTAAGAACAGCTGACCCAATAAAGCAAGAGTGAAATATACAGTCAATTGTTAAACATAAATTACTCCATAATTAAGTCAAATTGCCTCATAACAGAACTAGCTTTTTCCCTTGCCCATTACTTGGGCAAAAATCCTACTGAGGGAGTTTATACGTGGCATATTCTTCCACTAAGAAGTTTATAACGTTGTGAAAGATAGCATCACAGCAAAAAAGGTTTATGCGGGCTTAGATTCAAATGCTGATCTCAAGAAAGTGATGCACTCAGAGTACATCCGTGTGAGGGGCTGGAGCCAGTTGGTGTCTCACATCTGTGAAAGGGATGTTTCTGCTTCCTCCCTCACCACCCCAACCTCTCCCTGCTGCACTCGCCGTTGGATGCAAAAAGTGCCTGGTTACCTCAGTCCCTTTGTTTGGGCACACCGTCAGTGAGTAGAAGGCCATTGGGTTGGACATTCCTTAGCAGCCCAACTGGCCAGAGCTCCACAGCTGCTGCAAAGCCTTCAAATTAGAAGGGCTGCACAGAGTTACAGTAGTTCACGACCACAGTGGTCAAAGAGCTAGGTGAACTAAAGAGAAGTAACAGAGAGTTAACAAGGACCTTCCTAGAGTTTGCCAAAGGAGTCACCTCTGCTCACAGTGTAATGGTGGCCAGTGGTGACCAAAAAAGAAAACAGGCTGAGTTGTTGTTTGGTTTTCTTCAGATTTTGAACGATGGCAACAGAAATCACTGGTTCCCAGGTTAAATTGCCTTGGCTCACAAACTGTTTTTGGAAGACCGGCTCCTGGGAGGAAAATATGAATATAAACCAAACCAATATACTGCTCTGCCAAGGTCTCCTCTGGGAGATGATAGAAGCTTTCAAATTCACTTCAGTAGAGAAGGGATTGTACCAGAAATTCTCTCCTACTGTTGATGGATTCAACTTATATAAGCTATGTTTAGTTTTATAGCACTGTCTTTTTCTCGCTTTCTGCTTCACTTTATGTGAGTGGGGCAATCATAGCCATAAAGTTACTGTCAAGAGTGCCCTTAATGTGTCAGGGAACAGGGCAGCCAGTCTGCCCCATGGCAGGACAGAAATGTGTGGTTAAAAGGCACTGGCATCATGATCTCCAGGAAGAAAAGGCATTATTTCTATTACAATTGAAAGATTCTTTTTGTGTAAATATCTGCACTAACTTCACCAGTTGCAGTTAAATTACTCAATTAAATGTTCCTTGTATTTCAATAAGGTACTAATGGGCCTTGCACCTGCTCACAGAATTTAGCTGAAAAAAAAGTATCTTAAAATTTGGTGACAAGTTCCACAGTGGGAAAGGACTGCATGCACTTCAAGAGCATGCTGACATGTGGTCTCCAGAAGACCATGTGTTTCGGGGTGGAAAGACCCACAGGAGGTCACCAGGTCCAGCCTCCTTCCTCCTTAGAGCAGGGCTGTTGGCCAGCACTGCTTCATATTAACCAACATAGATCTTGTGCTTTCATCTCTCAAGGACACTCCTCAGTCCTTCCTGGAGAGAGGGGGACGTGCTGGTGGATTACTCACATCCACCACATTCAAGCTGGGAGGTGTTTTCCTGAGGTTCATCGAGTTAAGAGCTAAAGCTCAACATGCAGCTGTCTGGGGGATTTACAGAGATACTTTTTCTTTGTACACCTTTCCAGCCCTCTTTTCTGAGGCCTCTCTGAGTGCCCTCCTTAACAGAAATGTTCATATTTACTGCTTTTACTTTAAAGTCCACATGAGCTGCTATGAAGTCAGCTTTTCTCCACTTACTGCCTTCAGCTCTGGCTCACTTTAGGGGTGACATTCACACAATCTTCATCAGTGCCCTGAATTCCTTCAATAAAATGAGCATAGGTAGCTTCAGAGAAGCAATGTACAACATCCCCAATATATTTCTTTTACATGTATTAAACAGGGTTTATATTTGCCCCATCGCGGACCAGAGAATCAGCCAAAGTCTTTTCAGCGATAGTGAAATCAGTGAAATGGCTACTGTTCTATGTTCCTGGCATGTAGAATAATAGTTTATGCGCAAAGTAACTGTAAATGGTGTTGCTCAGGAGGTGGACGCCTCAGCCTGAAATTTGTCCACTCCTGCAACAGACATGGAGCCTGCAGACCCCTCCTAAGACACCCCAGGTACTCACATTTGGGGCCAGGGGTAGTTGGCTGCTTGAGACTGCTGCATGGCTGTGGTGAGCTACCCTGGAGCTCAGCACATACCATGGGCCCTGTTCCTGCTGGAGAGGGCTATAAAGCTTTCACCATGTCCAGCAGTAACCAGCCGTGTCACTGGTTATTATTGTCCCAAAGTGCCATCCGAACAGAAAGACGTCCTTATGACACCCATGTTTATCTACAGTACTTAAAGTTAACAACCAAAAGACAGACAAATAAGCATTCAGCAAATGTACTGATTCCTGACATAAGCATTGCAAAATCCCTATCATGGTAAATTACCATCTGCCAGCTTCTTGTATGATTTGAAGGATAGTCAGCCTTTTCTAGATCCTGAACTAAAGCGTTAATTTCAGATAAATGCAGACAAGGGAATTAATTTCTTACGTGCTCCTCTGCTGTTCCGTCTCATGAATACAAAACCAAATGGTACCACTAACAAGATCAGAAATGACAATGCATTCCTTAAAATGTGGAGCTGGTGTCACCTCAGCATGACGTGTCTGGCCGGATGCATTGCCCTGTATCCCAGGTGATGCCTACTGAGCGTTTCTCTCTGCTTTGTTTCAGAACCACGACCACAAGTGCATCGCGTGCAGAATCATCTACCGCTCGGATGAGCACCACCCACCCATCCTGCCGCCCAAGGCAGACCTGACCATCGGCCTGCACGGGGAGTGGGTGAGCCAGCGCTGCGAGGTGCGGCCGGAGGTGCTCTTCCTGACTCGGCACTTCATCTTCCACGACAACAACAACACCTGGGAGGGCCACTACTACCACTACTCTGACCCCATCTGCAAGCACCCCACCTTCACCATTTACGCCAAGGGACGCTACAGCCGGGGAGTCCACTCGTCCAAAGTCATGGGTGGCACGGAGTTTGTGTTCAAAGGTAGAGTAGGGGGAGGGAGATAGCTATGGACCTGAGCAGTTTGCTCACAATGACTTGGTTGCTGATTATTTCATTCTGTGATTTTCAGGAGATCGTCAGTTCTTGGGAAGTTTGTACGCATTGTGTGAATGCCCAGCCAAGCTTTACAGCTGCATGGCATTTCACACCACTGAAGCAATACTCATTTGAGGCAGAGGCCTTTAAGCACACACAAGAAAATAAGACTTCACGTTACTGAGTGATCTTGAAGTCCAGTGGCCAGACGTCAAGCCTCCAAGAGAAATGGTTAGATCTGTGCCCTAGGGCTCCTTCAGTAGAGAGAAAAAAGTATCTTCAGAAGGCATTTCAGATCTGAAGCAGTATAAATAATTTTCTGTGGAAGACAGATTCAGCAGCATGCATCTTTTCATGCGCTCCCAAGGGGCCCTCAAGCAAATAAGGGTGTCCCTAAAGACAGCTCTGATTAAAGACACCAGAGCAAAGACAAGCTATCCAACCTAAACCCATCGGGCACTTTGGAAAGCAGCTCTCAGTGGTGACGCCACCCACGGCTGAGAAGCTTTCCTGTGCAAACAGCCCCATGGCACTCTGCTTAAAAAGAGCTCAGGGGCCTGAACCACTCAAACAAACATCTCCAAAACACGACATTCCACCATGGCCCCAGCGGAGCCTCTGGTAGCCTCAAGCCCTCTGTAGGCTCTTCTCCTTATTTCACTCACCACATTAGAAGTGTAAAGCATCTTGCATGGGTCTAATTTAGAAAAGCATCCAACTAGAAGAAGTAATTTACTAATCTGAGACTTTTGTAAGAGGTGGGAGATACCCTTGCCTGTCAGAACTTTGGGTCTTTAGAGCTGCATGTGCAGCATGTCCCAGCTCAGCTCCTGGCATGAAATCCAGTTTCTGCTTGCATTTCTGGTTTATGGTTTATGTTGTGCCAATGTACCTTACAGATCAAGGTCACTAATTTGGCTTAGGTAGAACTTTCAGGTTCGATTTCTAAAAATTACCTTTTACACCAGCTAGAGTAAATAATGTGAACTGTAGAGCCATTGAGTCGAATGGCTGTTTATAAAAGCCCAGGAAAACCTCCCAACAAATCTTACTGTAAAATGATCTGCAAGAGAATTTGGGATTTTGGTATGTTGGGAGGCATGAGGGATGGTTATTTGCTTCTGTTTTGGTCAGCACCAATCCATTCAGATCCCCTTTTCTTGATATACAGTGTGAAACACACACCAGGAAAAATCTCTATTCAGCTTTGAAATACAAGCAGGTTAAAACTAAAGAAGCTCCAGGAATTCTGCATTTGATACTGCAAGCTGCTGCCAATGTTTAGAGATGAGAAAAAACATCTTTCTGTAGGTCATCTATATTTTATAATTGGAAAAAAGGACAGGTAATATAGGATGATAGTGTGACTGTGGTGTTTTCCAAATTTCCCAGTGGGAACTAATTATTGTATAAGTTTACAGGGTAGCTAGCAAAGGTTAAGAAATTATGAAAAATATGTGGAAAATGCTCCACTTACGAATTAATACAGATGGTAATAAAACATGAGTAAAGTTTTATTGTTTCCTCTTTTCCTTATCTCCTAGTGTAACCAACTAGGCTTTATCTGTAAAGGATTGTCTGGAATTTATGAAAAGCTCTGCTTAATCTCTGTCTGAGATTAGTGGCCATCAGGTTTTCTTCAACTGAGTTGGAGTGGGGTTGTTCTGTGCAAAAAGCAATTTTTGCACAGACAAAGACATAGAATAATGCTCACAGATTTGCTGGCCACACCTGTAATGTGAAAAATTAATTTAAGAAGGAACAAGAGGAGACAATTTTGATTTTATAGGTGTGCCCCAATCTGCATGTTGGCTTTGCTTTTGTTTTTGTCCCTCTGCTAACAGCTCCCCTCTTCCTCTCCCACAGTGAATCACATGAAGGTCACTCCCATGGACATATCCACAGCCTCGCTGCTCAATGTCTTCAGCGGGAATGAGTGTGGAGCACAGGGATCCTGGCAGGTTGGGGTTCAGCAGGACGTCACCCACACGAACGGCTGCATCGCGCTCGGCATCCGCCTACCTCACACCGAGTACGAAATCTTCAAGATGGAGCAGGATGCCCGGGGCAGGTACCTGCTGTACAATGGCCAGAGACCCAGCGACGGCTCCAGCCCCGACCGGCCCGAGAAAAGAGCCACCTCCTACCAGACGCCTTTAATTCAGTGCACCTCCTCAGTAGCCAGATCTGAAGAGTCACCAGAGGAGAATAAAATCAGGCTGTATAGCAGCAGGGCACCGGAAAAATATCCCAGCACCCCAGCTCTTGCCTTGTTGTTTATTTGTACTGTGTCATATTGGGACATTCTCAGCTAGAAATGGGGAAAACTTATTTTTCATGACTACAAAGCCAGGATTCCACCAGACTGGGGGTTGTTTTTCTTCAGACAGAAAAGGACATTTATTTTCTTGATGCACTTGAATGCCTGAGAACTGTTGTTCTTTTCCTTACTTCCCTCTTCCTCCTCGAATCCCGAACGGCACTCGTTTGATGTTTGTGCTTTGAACTTCATCCAGTCTGATCCCTGGCCTGACACGACTGCACAAAAGTAATTGCACTTTAGACTGCAGACTTCTGGGGGGAGGGAGGGGGTCTCCTTTTATTTTTTTTTTTTAACTGCTGGGATAAACTCTATGATCCTGCTTCAGTCATCTCTGCCATCTTACTGTTGTGGTACTCTTATCCCCAACGCCCGGTTTCTCATCAGAATTTAGCTCTGGGGAAGGGCTCGGTGTTGTGCCAGTACTGTGATAGCAGCTTCCCCCTCTGCCTTCACAGCTCTGATGTAGATATGTATATAAGGAGGAAACCCACAAAGATTTATCTTGCCATTATCTCACAGCTCATAATACAGAAAGAACCAGCAAATCAACAGCCCTCTGTTCAAAAAGTGCTAAATGGTTGATACCCCTAATTAAAAAATACTCCAAATAATTTATTTTTACAATCATTAAGTTGTAAAAATAACCAGTGGTTTAGTATTTTCTCATTCAATTAACTTAGCTGTGTAATTGCTTCGAGGCCTCCCTTTATATCTAGCGAGTAGTTACAACCAAGCCCCCTTAAAGCCAGCCAGCAGCAGCAATTTTCCTGTCGGATGCACAGAGTGCAGGTAAGCTACCATACAAGGCTGCAGGAAAGACTTCTCTTTCCATGTTCCTGAGGCCTTACATAGTCCACACACAGTACTTGGGTCAGCTGGGTGGGCAAAGTAAAGCTAATGGGATCTAATGTGTTCTGCAGCCCTCTTTACCAGCATCTTTATAGCCATGTGACCTCATGTAAAAGCAGGGAAAAGGGTTGCAGCAGCAAGCACACTGTGGTCCCCAGCAGAGCAAGAAAGCAGCTGGAAACACACCCTCAGATGGAGGAACACCAGCCCAGTCTTACAGAGGGAGGAGCAAGAGATGCACTACTGCAACCACGTCCTTCCTTTTCTCCTTGCAGAACTGTCCCAACACATGCCATGCTTTCATAGAGCTCAAATCTGCATTGGTTTGGGGACACACTGCTGGGAAGGTGGATAGACACAGCCCTCAGAGAGCATTTGTCAACTAGAGCCTGCCCTGGAAACGCTCAGGTTTCCCTCAGTGGTGAATGCATCCTTATGTGCACTGATGCAAATCAGAGCAGACTCTGGAAGCAGTAGGGGAGATGTTTAAGGCCAGCGAGGAGTTAGAAGTTCATTGATGAAGCATGCTCCCCTGCTTTAATGGGGAGTGAACTGAGGGCACAGCTTAATCTCATGTTTGGGCTGTGGCTTTTACCGATGTACACATTTTGGCTCGCAGCAGGAGCAGGAACATCTGTAAGAAACATAAGGAGTAAAGTTGTAGCGTTTCTTCACAGCATAAGCGGCTGCTAGCTGCCCAGCCCAGTACTGTGTCAGAAAAAGAACCTGTAATGTATTATTTTCAGTATCCTAGGAGAAGTATGTTTTGAATGAAGGTCTTTCAGCTTTACATAGTGAGTCCTCATACTGACTACTGTAGCAAAAGCATTCCTTGAAAACATGGATCTGAAATTCCTCAGAGTTAGAACAGAATCGGTTCTCCTAGTTTTGAGACAGCAGGAGGATAGAGGGAAGGAGCGGTATAATAGATAGATGCACTGCTGAGTCAGACCATATCTTTCATATTTTTTCCTCAGACAAATGAAAAGTCACAGAAAACTGTTACTTAAGAGTCAGGAATGGAGCTCAGGTTGGCTCAGCAGTCAGCAAAGGAAGTGTTTATCCATCCATCTGATGTCAGATCCCATTCAGCCTGTTGGAAGGATCTGAAAGCCAACTCACCATGGTGAATCGAGCCCCAATGAACAACAGGTGTTCTGATCAGCATTTCTTGGTGGTTTTCTGCTCCATGCAGTCTAACCTACTTGAAGAGCCAGCTCTGGATCAGTTGCTGATGGGGGGCACAGTTTTAACTACAGGGTCAAGAAGGGGACAGGATGCCTCTGACAGAGTAGTTATGAACCAGCATGGAGAGTCTGGTTTTCTCTAGACTGAGTTTTGTAGTCAGGAGAGTGACACCAGCATATCTCTACCTGGGTTACTGAGCTGTTACAGTCAAACAAGTCCCCTGAGTAGCTGCTTCATTTCTGACTCCTATTTGAGATCTAGCGGGAGGAGGATGGTCCATCGACCATTCCCATGTGGTCCTATCTCTGAAAAAATACCCATGGTTAGAAGCTGTTGGACTATGTCACTTACCTGTGCAAGTGTCACACACAGCTCAATCCCAGCTGAAATCTGCACATGCTTGAGATGCAGGACAAAAGCTAAGACCAAAGGAACTCTTCCACAGCACGATTTTCTATAAGCATCAGGACAATCATCTACAGTTTGTTGGCGCCTTGTGGCTCCTCTGTAAATTGTCTAATGTCAAAAATGTTGTAAGAGTTTCAAGAGAAAGATCTGTCTAGTTATAACCTCTAAAAGCACATCCATGTCTCAGCCGTTGTGAATCACAGACTTGCAAAGGTCTAGGTTTTCCATGGTTAGACTACATGAAAATGTGACTCACTGTACAAATTGTACAATAAATGCTCTTTTTATCCCTGTTATTTAAATGCACTTAAAAAGGAAGTATTTTTAAAAGGTCTTCACAATCCATTCTATAGTATATTTGTAGTGTTGACCAGAAACATAATTTTATAATCTGGGTTCTTAGCACTTGCTGCACCAGCTTCCCTCCATGTGCCTATATATTTTCATTTTTTCTTTCAGCCAATACAAGTCAAGTTGGACAAAGCTGTAAGTCTTCAGAGTGCATAGTTTATCTGCTAGTCCGTATTTTCTGCGAGGCTTCTCTCTGCCTGCAGGCACAGAATGAGGAGCTAAGCTTACCCCTCTTCTGGTTTCATCACTCACTAAATTAACTGCTGCACAGCACCGCATACATATGTGACACAATATATTCCATTCATTTTATTTCTCCAACCTGACCTCATGTGCTGGCAGCCCTGGCTGCTAAAGAAGTTAAGCTGCAAGTGCTTTAGCAATGGAAGACCTGCAAACTGGGTGATTTGTCCCTTGCTGAAATGGAGAAGCCTTAAAAAAATCAATCCATTCATGCTGGTATCTTCAGCTGCCGCCAATGTTGCCAAGACAGATGAAAGCTTTTCCCTCAGTAATAGACTACTCAAGGATCCACCTGACAGAAGAAATGGCAACCTAAAGAAATTCTTAGGCAAATTGTTTTAAGAGGCTCTATTCAAGAAATAGGACAAAAGGGATGAGAAAAGTCAAAACAAGTGTTCTTGCTCTGTTTCTGTACCATTTTCATATTGTGCCTGCTGTCCTGGGGTAGAATGTCATTTCTATGAACAGAAGTCTGTATTTTAGGATATAATGTCAGTCTTGCTTGAGTTGGAGCGTGCTTGCCTAAAGTGCAGGATTTTAAAAGAAAAAAAAAAAACTTTTTATTTTTGTAAAGTTATAGAAGATATTTTTCTTCTCAACTATGTTCCAGATTAAACTGCTGGGGAAGTTTAAGCACTTGTTAAACTATTGATTGAAATAAAAAAAGCCTAACTGTAAAATTAAGGATTTTTTGCCTCCTTTACATGTTAGTTTCCTGTTCTGTTGACTTTCTAAGTGTAAAAAAAATGTTAGGTGTCTTGGAAAGAAACAGCCAAAAACCTGACTGATGGGTAACTTGTGCACAGAAAAGCTCATTTTTTCTTGCATACACAAGAAAACATTTTCTCTTTTAGAACATGTCTGTCACTAGGAACAGTTCTGATGGATACAGATACGAGATTTGGGGTTCCCAGCATATCTTCAGGTTTTCTGAATGAAATCGTGGCTGGAGGTGCCCAGTAACGATGGTGTTGGCTTGCAAGGAGAGTGCAGTCAGTCGAGCTGTGTCAGGACAAAGGGTATGGTTCAACAGAAACCAAGTATTTTTTGTAAGTGAGAGGTAAACAAACAAACCAGTATTGCTGCACTGCTATTGCATCCCAGTTGCTTTAAGGGCTACAGCCTAGGGCAAGGAGCAGGGAGGGATTAGAAAGGGCACTTCTTAAAAAGAAAGAACAACCAGAAACAAACCGTGAAGGGAAAGCAAGACACAGGATAAGAGAAATATCTTTGCTCAGTGCTCTGCAGTTTCACTCCTGCCTCATGCACAGAAAAGAGGTGAAATGCAGTCTTGAGCCTACCACCACCACTATCAAAAGCTTTGGAGTTTACCAGTTCCTGAGTTTTTCCAAGTGATTCAGGAGATCCTGAAAGATGAGTTCTGTTTTCAGGAAGTATGACCAAAATTACAAGGTACTCCAAGTGCAGTAGCCACAGCCTTGGAAGTGGCCTCCCTTCCTCACGAAGCAGTGAGTATGTGATAATCCAGGCAATTTATTGCAAAATTCTTCAAGATCTACTTGGCATAATTTACTCAGTCCTGACAGAGTGGGGAATGACAGCCCCACTCATTCTGGTTCAGTTTCATTAATTTTCCGTAATTTTTCCTCTTTCCACAAGTATTTTTTGTCCTTTTAGTCTTCTCCTCTAGTGCAATCACTTTAGATTTTTTTTCACTGCCTTTTGCAACCAGCTATAAATAACAAGAAGAAACTCCACTTCTGAAGCAGACAGAGACAAACAGAGTTTTGAGGAATCATACCATGGGTACCCTCATCAGCCAAGGCAAAGTGCTGTTGGCCTGAACAATTATTTACCAGGCACCCTCTGCCCATCCATCTTCTTCACAAGTCTGTTCCAGGGCGTAGGACGAGTCCATGGGATGGTTTCTAGCTAAGGTACTACCAAGCTCTGAGGAGAGTAATTAATCCCTGCATGTCATCCAATAATGGGAACTGGCCATGATCACCACTCAAAGCAGGCAGACATCCTTTCCCTTGGGAACCACAGTGCTCCTTGTCTGCTGCCATTTCCAAGACGGTCTGTTGGAAAATGAGAAAGCAAACCGCACAGGGCACTGCTGGCTTCAAATAAATAAATGAAAAACTCTCGGAGAAAAAAGTTTCTACTTGGGAATGTTGGGCATTAAATCTCCTAGATTAACACACAGTAAACAATAACAGAATCAGACATATTGACTTTCATCCAAAGGACAGATGCTTGCTAGACAGACACATGCATTATTAATTTCTTTTAATAACTGCCCAACTACTGAATCCCTTTGCTCTTAGCGCCAACCAAAGACCAAAGAAATAATCAAAATTATGTATGGGCATCAGCTTTATTAACTGCTCAATATGGGACCCCACCTGTGTCTGGAGTACTGCATCCAGCACCAGAATCCTCAGCACAACAAAGACATGGACTTGTTGGAGCATGTCCAGGCAAGGGCCATGAAGATGATCAAGGCTGGAGCCTATGAGGAAAGGCTGAGAGATTTGGCACTGTTCACTTCAGAGAAGGCTGCAGGGACGCTTTATTACTGTGTTTCAATACCTAAAAGAGGTCTGTAAGAAAGATGGGTATACACTTTTTGGCAAGGCCTGCTGCAATAGGAAAAGGGCCAAAGGCTTTAAACTGAAGGAGGGTCGATTTAGATAAGTTATTAGGAAGAAATTCTTTACAGTGAGACACTGGAATAGGTTGCCAGAGAAGCTGAGGATGCCCCATTCCTGGAAGTGTTCAAGCCAGGTTGAATGGGGCTTTGAGCAACCTGGAAGCAGATGATCTTTAAGGTCCCCTCCAACCCAAGCCATTCTAGGATTCTCCAAGGCATTTCTGGAAACAACCGCATCTTCCAGCAAACACTACAAACAATAGTTTAAATACTATGAACAAGAGACACACAAGCCCCAAACATTTTGCCGCTTTCTGAGAGAGCGGGAGCGGGGTGAGGAGGAGCGCCCGGCCGGGAGGGGGGAGCGGGGTGAGGAGGAGCGGCCGGCCGGGCGAGGCGGGAGCGGGCTCTGGATCCGGCCGGGAGGCGGGAGCGGGCCCTGGATCCGGCCGGGAGCGGCGCGGGCCGGGGGCTCAGCGCCATCTGGCGGCGGGAGCGTGCGGGACAGCGGTTCCCCTCACAGCGTCCTCCCGCCAAAATCCAGCGGGAACGCGGCGGGAGAGCGGGGAGCAGGGAGGGTGCTCAAACTCTGCCAAGCCGTGAGGCTCTGTCTTCTTTATCGAGCACAAGCAGCAAAAAAACCCCAAAAACTTGAATGGGTAACGAAGCCAGTTTCTCTACGGAGGCCCTGGTTTTAGTGTACAGAAAATAAAACATCCATCTTTTAAAGGCAGTTCACAAGTCTTCCCTGAGGGTCAGACTAGCACTACAATTGCATTCCACATGATGCGTGATGGTGCCTCCTTACCAGAGGGGCGCAGTATCCATGGGAGCAGTAGCGATAACAGAAATCAGGAATTACTCTCAGAAACATGTAAAGTTACGCTTTCAAAAGCTAGGAAATGCCAAAATGAAGCTTTGCCCCTGCAGCCTTCGTTAAAGCCCCTCTTGCATGCCCAGTGCCATATGATCAGGGCAAAACTTGCTGAACATATGCGCTAAACAATTCCCTTCTCCACACTCTGCAAGGAAATACAGGGGAGATGGTTACATGGTCTAAGCTGTACTAATCAGTTCTGCATTTATGCATTTCCCATAGAAGGAAAATACTGTTACTAAACCGCCAGCATTGCATTGCCTCAACATGTGACCATCTGTCCATATTCCAAAACTGACCAGAAATGTATATATAGGTAGCAACCAAAAATTGTAATGATATACACACAGCTCATATGAAAGTACTTTATCCAGGGAATTACTGAAATTTTTAATGAGAAGTGTCACACACTCAACTAAAACGAAGAGCTACATAAACTCTCAAATACACTAAATATGGGGGGGGGAATTACAGAATTTTGACAGATACACTATAATTTAAAATCTTACATTATCTCACCCCGTTATAAAAGCAAGTGCTTTAGTTTCCATGATTAGGAAACAACTATCCATGTATAGTGTCTATATCAACTATCAGACATGAGACTGAGAAGAATCTCCTGTAAAGGTAAAAAATATCTATTTAAATTTCTTAAATATGAAATTCCTTTTCCATTTACAGCAGAGACCTGTGCACTTCACAAAAGCAGTAGCAATTGCTCCTGGATGTTGGAAATTCGCCATGTGTGAGCTTTCTCCTGCTTAAGCCTCATGTTTCTCTTTGAAGGTCTCAACACTTGCAGAGGCTCAGAGTGCATTTCAGAGGGGTTTCGGATGAGATGGCTCCAATTTGGCAAGAAAGAAGGAAGTGCTTTTGCACGCAGCCACCCTCAAAATCAGCAATTTTAAAGTAACTGAAAAATTAGGAGCAGCTGAAGAAAGAAAATGGATTAGAAGCCATTACAAATTGAAGCAGTTACAAATGTATGTTACAATGCAAAGCCCTCTAGAAAGCCAGTCTGCTGTAACCACCAGCCCACATACAGGCACCCCANTACAATTGCATTCCACATGATGCGTGATGGTGCCTCCTTACCAGAGGGGCGCAGTATCCATGGGAGCAGTAGCGATAACAGAAATCAGGAATTACTCTCAGAAACATGTAAAGTTACGCTTTCAAAAGCTAGGAAATGCCAAAATGAAGCTTTGCCCCTGCAGCCTTCGTTAAAGCCCCTCTTGCATGCCCAGTGCCATATGATCAGGGCAAAACTTGCTGAACATATGCGCTAAACAATTCCCTTCTCCACACTCTGCAAGGAAATACAGGGGAGATGGTTACATGGTCTAAGCTGTACTAATCAGTTCTGCATTTATGCATTTCCCATAGAAGGAAAATACTGTTACTAAACCGCCAGCATTGCATTGCCTCAACATGTGACCATCTGTCCATATTCCAAAACTGACCAGAAATGTATATATAGGTAGCAACCAAAAATTGTAATGATATACACACAGCTCATATGAAAGTACTTTATCCAGGGAATTACTGAAATTTTTAATGAGAAGTGTCACACACTCAACTAAAACGAAGAGCTACATAAACTCTCAAATACACTAAATATGGGGGGGGGAATTACAGAATTTTGACAGATACACTATAATTTAAAATCTTACATTATCTCACCCCGTTATAAAAGCAAGTGATTTAGTTTCCATGATTAGGAGACAACTATCCATGTATAGTGTCTATATCAACTATCAGACATGAGACTGAGAAGAATCTCCTGTAAAGGTAAAAAATATCTATTTAAATTTCTTAAATATGAAATTCCTTTTCCATTTACAGCAGAGACCTGTGCACTTCACAAAAGCAGTAGCAATTGCTCCTGGATGTTGGAAATTCGCCATGTGTGAGCTTTCTCCTGCTTAAGCCTCATGTTTCTCTTTGAAGGTCTCAACACTTGCAGAGGCTCAGAGTGCATTTCAGAGGGGTTTCGGATGAGATGGCTCCAATTTGGCAAGAAAGAAGGAAGTGCTTTTGCACGCAGCCACCCTCAAAATCAGCAATTTTAAAGTAACTGAAAAATTAGGAGCAGCTGAAGAAAGAAAATGGATTAGAAGCCATTACAAATTGAAGCAGTTACAAATGTATGTTACAATGCAAAGCCCTCTAGAAAGCCAGTCTGCTGTAACCACCAGCCCACATACAGGCACCCCAGAAAGATTGGTGGTCACGACTGAGACGTAAATATGAACATACACAGCCACACAAAATGGTTTTGCATAACCCCCTTGTCACACCTGCCCACAGGGCACCTAATGCTGGTGTGGCTCACCCAATGCGCTGTGCTGTGTGCACAGAGCACCAGAGGACTCTGATCACACACTGCTGTTCCCTGCTGCTCTCCCTGAGTATCTCCCACGGAAATCAGGAGGACCCTTGACGTTTGATTACCTGCTTCATTTCTAAACCTCTGCTTCCACAAATGGAACCTCTACACACCTCACAAAGTGAATTTAGAAATCCACAATTTATAAAACAGCTCTGGTCTACAAGCTTTGAGCTCAGTTTTGGCTACTCTGAACAGCAGACTCCTCCTATCCGTTTGCAATCATTGAACTATGAGTGTTTCTGAAGTGCCTGAGCAGAGTAGAGAAGTGAGGATGCATAACATGCAGGATTATACTTTCTTCCAACTTTTAGCATTTTCCAGCCCATTTCTTAGCAGGTTTCTTGGGTCACCCATCCCCGCTCCCTGGTAGATCAAGCAGTCTCACCTCCACACCCCCTCCATGAGCTTAGGCTGGTGACAGCTCTTGCCCCAATTGTTCCTGCCAACCTGCTCCCTTGTAGCCCACTCATCTCTCACCCCACTGCTGACAAGAGCAAGGCCACTGCCAGCAGCTGCCGGGGTGTTTGATCTCTGCCCATACTCACAGCTTGGCAAGGATGCCAGCACTGACTGGTCCAACAGCAGCAAAAAAACAGGGACCTTTCCAGCTTGCCAGGCAGCCTTGCCCAGGCTGGGAGACTCAATTTAAATGTCTTTCATCCGAGCTCTAATCTTCCTTTAATTGGAGGTAATTGGTATCTGTGGAACACACACCTCTCTATCAAATGTGGCTTGAACTACATTTCAAATTCACACAGGGAACAGCAGCATAAAAATGCTGCAATCAAATAAATCTTGTCTCTTTGTATCTTTTAAGTCAGGTTTTTCCACAAATACACTGACCTTCCTTTGCCATTGTAACCTGGTTCCTGTGGAGGCAGGAAGAAGAGATTATTTCACCTAATCAGGAAGGCAATCTGTTCTCATTTTCTTGAGGCTGGGATGTGAAGTGAGAGGCCCAAGGGCTAATGTATTCAGTGCAGTGAGAAAGCACTGCCATGAAGCTGAAGGCTGCACTGGAAATATGAGGTTTGACAATCCTGGGCATGAATAAAATGAAAATCCTTCTCTTGGCATCCTCCTGTTTATAAGGGCAACCACCATGTTTGAGACTTTACACCCTAAAATTGGAGAGAAATTCCCATGCCTAGAGAAGGTACAGCAGTTTCCAGCATGTCTGGAGAGAAGGCAGCACATATAGACCTCTCTAACAGTCCTGGCATCCTGGGACTCTAAAGCCATCACAAAGCCACTTCTGAAGCAGTCCACCTCACTTTTGTCATGGCCATCTCTTCCTACCATACTCCCATTTTCTTCACTTGACACCAACCATTCCTGAGGTGTACATGTATCTCATATATCTCATATTTCAGATGTACATGTATCACATGTATCTCATATTTATCACTTCAACATTTTAAATTAACCAGAAGAGATTAAGGCAAGCAGTGAAAAATAGCCACTACATAAGCTGCTTCTTTTAAGAACCGCTCCACTAACAAAGCTGCACTCTAAGTACTTATTGCAGTTCCAGAGGGCTGGACTCAAGGGTCAGGTTTTGTTTTCTGTAGACTTTCTTCCTAAGCCTTTCCACAACTTGGTTCTATAAACTACAGAAGGATTTAAAATGATGTCTCTCAACCAACAGATTTTTATCAATTAAGAAACAGATAATTATTCTCATTACTAATATTCCTCAGATCAACCTTCATACCAGTGCAGAAATCTACTGCAGTCTGAAAAGCAGTAGTAGCAACATTTACTAATTTTGAGTGAAAATCATGATTATCAGAGGGCTTAACCTCTGAGTCAAATGGATTCTGGAGCCTGTTTGCTTGCAAGAGTCAAATATGTTTAGGCTTTAAAAAAAGAAGTGCTTGGCTCTTCTGAGGTAGCTGTCTGTATCATCTGTGTTTGGGCTAACAAAGCAGCAAGGAAAAATACTTCTCCACTTCCACAGGCAAAGTAATTGTAGTGAGTTGACCATGGTTGGATGTCAGATATCCACCAAAGCTGCACTATCACTCCCCTCAGAGACAAAATACAATGAAAGGCTCACGGCTTAAGATAAAGACAGGTAGAGATTACTCACCAATTACCATCATGGGCGAAGGACTACTTGGGCAAATTTCTTTATTGTCAACCACATCAGTGTAGGATAAGGAAAAAGAAAACCAAATTTTAAAACACCTTCCCTCCACCCTCTTCTTCTTCTCAGGCTCAGTCTTATTCCTGATTTCCTCTCCTTCCAAACAGTGCAGGGGGATGGGGAATGGAGGTTGTGATGAGTTCATCATACATTGTCTCTGCCACTCCTTCTTCAAGGACTCACACACTCTTTCCCTGTTCCGGCATGGGGTCCTTCCCATGAGAGACAGTCCTCCACAAACCTCTCTAACGTTGAGTCCTTTCCATGGGCTGCAGTTCTTCACCAACTGCTCCGACATGGGTCCCTCCAAGAGGCTGTAGTCCTCCAGGAGCAGACTCCTCCAGCATGGTCACAAGTGTTGCCAGGAAACCTTCAGCATTGGCTCCTCTCTCCATGGGTCCACAGCTCCTGGCAGGAGCCTGCTCCACTGCAGGTTTCCCACGAAGTCACAGCCTCTTCAAGCATCCACCTGCTCCAGCGTGGGGTCCTCCAGGGGCTGCAGGTGGATTTCTGCATCCCCGTGAACCCCCATGGGCTGCAGGGACACGGCTGCCTCACCAGGGGCTGCCCCACGGGCTGCAGGGGAGTCTCAGGACTCAGGTGCTCAGGGAGCACCTCCTCCCCCTCCTTCTTCACTGACCCTGGTGCTGCAGAGCTCCTTCTCTCACATACTCTCACTCTCTGGCTGCAATCTGCTCTTGTGCAGCACCTTTTTCCCCTTCGTAGCCACGTTATCCCAGAGGCACTACCACCATCACTGATAGACTTGGCCTTGGCCAGTGTTAGGTTCGTCTTGGAGCCAAGCTGGCATTGGCCCTGTAGGACACCAGGGAAGCCTCTGGCAGCTTCTCACAGAAGCCACCCCTGCAGCCCCCCCTCTACCAAAGCCTTGCCACAGAAACCCAATGCAGCCATATACACCCCCACTAATAGGGCAGCTGTGCACATTTAGGATGGTTTGCTTTCTTTTACTTGTTAAGTGCAAACAGTGCTGGCTCCACAAAAGTTTTTTGCAACACAGACTGACTTTTATGTTTCAGGACTACAAACACAACACACCCAAATGTTCAGCATATTTTTTCGTCTTTTCTCCCCTCGACTATCTTTGGCTTAGGTCAGGCATTATAATCCCAGTGAGCACGTTCCACTTTTAAATGTCCAACAGTTACATTTTTTGTCTGTTCAACACTTGGCTTCAGGAACAAACAAAGCAACAGCTAACTCTTCAGGAAGCTGCTTCAAAAGACTATTACAGATGCCTAAGCAACACAAAGCAGCATTTTTGAAATCCAACAAACAAAAAAGACTTGGACATGGCTCAAGGAATACCTGACCAGAAACGGGACAGTGTATGCTAGAGAATAAGGGCTGTGCTTAAACTACCGAGTCATTTGCCTCAACACTCATGCCTCAGTTTCCCCATCTCAAAAGCCAGGATAACCCATCCTTGACAAGGCAGACCAAGACACACACGAAGACTGCTGTTTAACTACTACCCACTGTGAGAAAAGCCTAGCTACCGACCCCCAATAGCAGTCTCTCTAAATTCACCTTCGCATGTGAGCCTGCACCAATATGAGTAAAAACTTTCTGTAATATCCTGAATTAGGGCAATTTGTTGGTTGGTTGATTGTTGGGGTTTTTTTCCCTTGCAGAATTTGGACGATCAGCAGTCTAACTTTTTTTAAAAAAAGAACCACCACAACTAAACAAAACAACTCACAATGTTTTTTTCTTATCAAGAAATTCACAAGGTAACAATAACTATTTCGGCTACCCTTCAATTTCTGTTTCACTTCTTTCAAGTGACTGCTTTGCTGTAATTAGGCTGTCTGTCTCACACCTCTATGCCTGGTTACCACAAACATACGTTTAGTCTTTTCTAAGGAACACGGAGGACATCAGCCTTCCACCACTGCCAGCTAGAGAGTAGCTGCAGTACAAACAGGGATTCAATACCTTGCTGGCACTGCTACCAACATTACATAAACTGGTACCAAGTTTTAAACAAAATGGCACAGCAATGTGGCAGAGATGCTTATACCAGAATTCAGTTAAAACATAATTTGTAGGGCATGAATCAAAAATTTCATCCAAAGCAGTTTCCAGATCGAGTTCACCATAGAAACACATAAGTGCTTGTCCTAGCAAATGAGACACAGGCACTGACCTTACCAGTCCCCAGCAGTAATGACAATGCCAGATAAAAGGTAAGAATCAACTGCTTTGTTTTTGGACAAGACCTCCATTCTACACGATCATTTGTCACATACAGGGCAAATAAATAAGAGGTGACAACACCTCTGCTAATGAAGCCTTGTCAGAATCACCAATTCTTCAACGTACCTAATGCATTGAAACAGAAAAACACAACAGACCAACTTCAATCAGGTGCTTGGTTATTCTATTGGAGTGCCCCTGGGAAACACATTTGGACAAGGATAACCTACTTCATTTTATCATCATTAGTTTCAGTACTTCCCCAGGAAGCTCAAACCCTTGTGTAAACTGACTCCTGCATTTAGCACCCCCTCTTGTCCAACACTCCACTGTGCCACCACTCTAAAGCTGCCACAGCAGCTCTGGATCAGCAAAGATAGAGAGGCTTGCTAGCAGCAGTGGCAAGTGCTTCACAGAGGGGCCCCCCACAAAGCCATTCCACAGGAACTAGAGCAGCAGGCAAGGCAGTGAACTCTTACCTTCCCAGCAATGTGGCTAAAAAACAAGCTACAGAATTTCAATCCCGCCTGCAAACTTGGAGAGCAGGGCATTTCAGTATTATAGCAAATATTTATTTTTACAGGTTTGCTCTGTAACTGCATAGCTCATTCCATCTTTTGCTGACTGAAACAAATGTTTGCTCCAGCAGTCAATTCACACAAAAACCTGGGGACTCCCGAAAAGAAAATCATTTGTCAAGACAATTCTTATAAATCTGACAGACCCATCAAGCATCCTCAGTGCTGCCTGGATTGAGGCACCTGTTCTTCACTCCAACTGTGACTCTTCATCCAAGGCAGCCTCTTGCCATTCACCAGCAGAACCTAGAGCAGAGCAGTAACACCGCCCACGGGACCAGATACACCTCTTCACTAACAGCAGTCCACAGAATGGAGCCAGGGAGAAGTTCCAAAATAAAAAGGACACTGCTACATTTTTAATAGTTTATTAACACTTCAACCTTTAATAACTTTGAAGAAGGCCTGAAAGATAAGTTTTCCTTATTGACTTTGTATTTTCCCCTTTGGCAAAATATCACCTTTCAACTCCTCCCTCCACCCTCCCTCCTCCCAGGAGGATAATGAAGTTCCAAGCTAATGTTTGGTTGCTTCTTTTAAGTAAGTTGGCTTCAAACATAGCAGCAGAAACATGCAAGCCTGGGCAATAGTGTTTGTCAACAGCTTTTAGCGAATGAGTAGAAATGCACAAGTAATTTGCGCATTGATACAAATAAATTTTCTTGAATCAACTTTATATATATATATATATTTTAAGTGGGTTAAATTTGGTGCCCAGAATTACTACAGAAGCTGTATCTTCTAGTTAACTAGGTTTATTGTTTCCCCCCTGAACCATACTACTCTTTTTTAAAGTGCTATATTCATAAAAAATTTTAAATAACTACTTTGATACTGTATACTTGTATCATCTTGCCCTTTTGAGAAATCAGAAGAGTAACCTGCAACGTGTATTTAACTGAAGTTACGCATTTACCCTCACACAACTTTATAGGCATCACCGTCTGCTCATCTCACCAGGAGCAGGTGGAGAGACTGTATTTCCCTGTGCTTACATACACGAGTAAGCAGGCAGACAAAGCAAGAAGTTCTAACCATTTCAGGAATAAAGACAAACAATTTAATCCATATTACATAATTCACTGAATACAGTTGATCTCATCCAAAGTGACTCCTGAGAGCAAAATAGTTTTAGCATTACATTTTATATACAGCTATGAAGGGATTACGGGAAACCAAGACAGTCTCCTTAGAGCATTACTGAGAACTCTGGTTACAAGAGCGCTGTACAGTTTCACCTTGAAAACATCACTTAAACCATGACCAAAGTTTTACCATCAATTGTTTTCTTATTTATGAAAAAAGTTATTTCATTCTGATTTTATCGTTACTTTTACCATATTTCTGCTGCCAGATATCAAAACCTGAGTCAGCTGCATTAAGCAATTACTTGTTTTTCTGGTTTAAAGTCCTCTAAGTACTAGCACCTTTGAAAACCTCGGTACACCATGCTGTAAACATTTTAAGATCTTCCAGAGGGTTTTGTTTGGTTTTTCTCCCTTCAATGCAGGAATGACTGCTCTGTCTGAAGCAAGCTACATCCTGTACAATATTGCTTTCGTTATTTTCCACGTAATCAGTTTGGAACAGGCTATGAAAGTTTGATGTGGAAATGTTCTGTTAGGGAAAAAAAAAAATCAGAAGAAATACACCATTCTGAACCAGCGGAACCAAAATAATCAAAACCTTAACATAGTTTTTTCCAGTCACTGGGATGGAAGGAGACTTGAATGCAGACACTGGAACAAGTAATTGGAAACATCAGTGCTTGCATGCTTAAGTGAAAAGATAAGCAGTATTTGCATTTTCTCCATCATCTTCCTTGTACATGTGCAAGATTTTATAAAAAAAGTTTAGCACAGAGAGCTATGACAGAACACACGATGGAATTTTTTTTTTAAAAGCACTAGAAATCAAAGGCAACCAAGATAACGTACATCTTTCCCAGAACATTTTTCTCAGCTACAAAAGGTGTGCATATACCAAGGTCTAACACACTTAGCTGCACCACATCAAGTCAAGCTGTCCAAGAGCATACACAATTTTGCTTACAGGAGTATACCTCTTCCACAATTTTTCAAGTTTACAAGTAATTCCCTGTATTGGATTACGCTTACTCAGAAGTACAGATAATATTTTGTTTCAATACTACTGTTTGTTTTTATGACATATTCAGAGATGAGGCAAGACATAAGATTAAGTGCAGGGAAGCATTTCAGACCCCAAAAATGCATTTTTAAAAACTTAGCTATACATGGTTAAAACAGGTAGATCTGCCAAGAGTTGCATAAAATTATTTTTATTTCCCAAAGGTGAGCAACTGAGCAAAAGGTGAGCAACTCAGCAAATATCAACTCTTCTGCATCATGGAATTCACTACAGGTATCTGAATGATTCAACTTGCATTTTTTAATATTTGCTAAGACAGAATTATAAACTGAGTAAGTTAATATATGTGAATTAAGTACCCTTATAAAATCAAAGAATAATGTTGGCTCCTGGAAAACACCCAGAAGACCCAAAGATGGAACAGAAGGTTGATTATTACACTCCTGCACAATCCAAGCAAGTTGTTAAAATATTGAAAACATTAATGTCTGGCATTTGCACCTGCTGGATATCCAAATTATTCTATCCCAAAACAAGTTTGATAACCATCCTCTTTGTAGCTGGAAGCAGCCAGTTTTTTTTTTTAACAAATGGAATGGAAACTTTTTTTCCCCCCAAGCTTCAATTACAACAGTCAAAGCCAGAGACTTAAGCAAATAAACTTCAAAATAGCCATTTGTTACAAGTAGCAAATTACCATGAACAATGAACTTGTTAAAAATCCCCTCTAAAAGCACGACACACACAAACAGGCTACCCAGCAGAAAAATCTGTTAACAATTTTATTTCTTTTGTCATGTTAAATATTATGGGACAGGACTGTTAAGGATGAAGAACTCTCAACAATGCCTCACAAGAAATAAGAAAGAAATTCTGCCATGATATTAGCAAAGTAAGGTAAGGAGAAAATTTACACAGTAAGAGGCACCATTTCCCCCAGAATACCTCTTGTCATATTCCTGAATGAGTGGGATTAGCAATCTAATAAATCATTTGTCAAGAGGTAACAGCAACAGATAAAATTTTAAAGGATTAATAAAATAACATTTACAAGACTCTGAACAATTTTTGAATTCTTATTAAAACCACAGAAAGAGAGAACAATTCTTTATTTATGAATTTTCATAAAGGACTGACTGTGCAACTGATACCTGCTATTGATGACTGAATGTACAATTTTGTCCAGCAGCTGAACAGTTTGTCTTTTCAGATTGTGTTTTCTAACCGTGCGAGATCACTGAAGGCAAAGCCTGTTATGATGCTGTACACAAGGACGGCCGCTCGGGCCTTACTACCCATGATGTGGTAGGTAAACAAACCTTTTTCTGGCCAAGAGAAAACAAAAAAAAAACCAAAACAAAAAAAAAGGAAGCTGCACATTTGCATGCTTCTCTCACTCATTCTTTCTACAAGATGAACTTCCCTAGAAAGAATCCAATGAAAATGGCTGCAATTACAACAAGAAGTGAAGGAAGAGAATTAGAGCCATTATCTCTGAGGGCCAAAGCTGTGGGTGATCCAGATTTATCCGAGTGCGCTACCTTTCTGAGCCTCAAGCCTTCATCCTGAGGGGAGGAAAAAACACAGATGGAAAAAAAAACATAAATACATCATTAGGATAGCAAAAACTGAACTCAAAAGGCCATATTTACTGGTGAATATTTAAATAAAGTTGAAAAATAACCCTCAATGCATACGTTATATCACCAAAAACCAAAAGATGAATATAGAAAACCATATTTTAAGTAAGGACTGTAATTCACCAGTCTCTTTGCTTAAAAAATGTACCAAAAATCTTCCTAGGCCAAATGAAAAACTCTGTTCTTACTTAATATGTGTCAAAATTAAATAGCAGTAATTCCTTACTGTTAAGGAGAAACATCTGCTTTGTTTAGTGTCAACATCATCAGAATAACAGGTGTGGAAATATCCTATTATTTCATAGTTCTTTAAAAGGCTACCATGGCCAATGAAATTGTCAGAACTATTCCAAAAGCAAATATATAGAAAAGACACAAAATCATGTATTGACTAGTTACAGGTCACTGAAATGACACCTTTACATAAAGGTACAAGAAAGTAGTGTTTGCTTACCTCCTCTGGCCAAACAATTGCTCTTGTTCACTAGCTGTTTATAATACAAATTGTTACTGCTCTGGATCTCACTTACTCATTATTAATGAAAAATAAGCATTTTTTAAAAGCTACTAATACAGTAGCTTCAACTTAGACTTAAAGTAACTAGGATCACCTTAAATAAGACCACTTCACTTAAGAAGAAAATTATCCAGCTTCAATGTCTCATCCATGACAATCACAAAGTCCCAATCACTGACAAGTTCAAAGTATACATTATATACAGGATGGTAAAGTCATATTATGAATCAATCTTGACATTCTAACAGCTTTATCTACTTGCTGGATTACACATCTTTTGGCCTAATTACAAACCAGACCTTTCAATCAAGAAGAGTGAAGCCACTTCAGTACAAAAGTGGACACAGAACTTACTCTCAGGTGCCGATTTTCATCTGTCAGCTTCATAATCTCTGCCTGAAGTCTTTTGCACTCCTCCACGAGCTTCCTTGTTTCAGTATCATTAAGTGAAACACTATGTGGTTTTGGCATCGGTCCATCCTGCTTAGATGTGTTCAGTACTGGGGCGGATTTGCTTGCATCTATATCATTCTACAAACATCAAGAATGATTTGAGAATTTACTTACCTAGAGAAAAATCAACCCCAGCTTAAAAGTGAAACAATGAAGCTACTAATATAGTTCAATGAGGTTTACATTTACAGTAAACAGAACAGACACACTGACAGTTCATTTCTGATTAGCTCAAGTATAAAAAAAGCAAGAGAAGATTGCACTGTTTACCTGGTACTACACTCTACTGAGACATAAATTAATACTTTAGCTGCTTAACACTGACCCAGGAGGCATTCAAAAGAGGGCATAAAATACACCAAAGAGCATTTGAACTTGGGGGAGGAAAATAAAATCAAGAAAGTAATCCTGCAATAGTGAAAAATAAAACAAAGTAAAACCAACACAGGTCATGTCACAAATTCCTATGAAACACATTTGACACAAATGTTTTGCACTTATAATACCTTCTAGTGAAAGAAAATAAAGTGTAGCATAAACATGAAATTTAAATCTCAAAGCATCTGAAATACACATTACTAATTTTGAAAAGTCACAAAAAGCTGTGAAAAGAACAATATTAACTATGAAATTCCCACAGCTCTGCTCAAAATTACACAATCATAGAATAGTTTGCATTGTGTCCCAAACCATTACAGGTTGATAGGAACCTCAAAGATGATCTAGTTCCAATCCTCCCACACGATGGACAGAGACAATTTTGAGATCAGATGGCTCAAAGCCTGATCCAACACAGCCTTGAACACCTTCAGGGATGGGGCACCCATAGCTTCACTGGGCAACCTGTTCCAGGGCCTATCTATCTCCTGAGTAAAGAATTTCCTCCTAACATCTGACCCAAATCTTTCCTCTCTTAGTTTAAAATCATTCCCCCTTGTGCTACCAGTATCTGCTTGAGTTAAAAGTTGCTGCAATGAAATGTACATGGAGCCTTCTCTTCTCCAGGCTGAACAATCCCAGTTCTCTCTGCCTGTCTCCACAGGAGAGGTGCTCGCTGCAGCCCTCTGAGCATCTTCATGGCCCTCCTCTGGACTTGCTCCAACAGGTCCACATGCTTCTTATGCTGGGGAACCCAGAGCGGGACTCAGGACTTCAGGTGGGGTCTCATAAGGGCAGAGTAGAGGGAGGGAGAATCCCTTCCCTTGACCTGCTGGCCACATTTCTTGTGATAGAGTCCAGATGCAATTGGCTTTCTGGGCTGTGAGCACACACTGTAGATTCATGTCCAGCTTTTCAACCAAGAGAACCCCCAAGACATGGCAAGCCTGACTGTCAGTGAAGATTGACGCAAAGAACTCAGTGAGTACCTCAGCCTTCTCCATACTTGCCATCACCAGTTCTCCTTTCTTGTTGTTTAGGGGGGTTCACTCTCCCTGTCCTTTCTTTTCTGACATACTCTGTATTATGGAGTCCCGTCTCATTACTCTTCACATCCCTTGCCACACCCCATTTCATCTATGCCTTAGTTTTCCTGATGCCACCCCTACACACCCCCAAACCATACCCCTGTACTTCCCAAGTCACATGTCCCAGCTCCCACTGGCTGTGCATTGCCTTCTTACTCCTCAATGCAAGGAGCGGATCCTTGCGCAGCCATGCCATTTTCTGGCCTGCCTTCCTTGATTTCTCACACATCAGGATGGAGAGGCCCTGCACCTTAAGAAAAATGGCCTTAAAGAGTTGGCCCTAAAAGGGCCTAAAACCCCTTAAGAGTGGCTGTAAAGAGCTGACTTTTTAATTAAAGAGTAAGCTCCTCTGTCCCTAGGGACAGTTTCTTATGAAAAAGTACAAAAGGAGGTAGCTTTTGGAGGTACCCATTACATTACTCTCGCTACATTACATACTTTTTAAAATTAAAGCCAGAAAGTAGATAACTAAGGGCCTTGATAATAAATGCTCAACCTTTATGTTTTTAACACACACTTAGGAAGCTTACACCTTCATCTCATAAGTTATCATTTACCAAAAAGAAGGAAAAAACAACAAGCCAAACAAAAAAACCCAGACCACAAAGCAATCCCTACATCTCCTTACCCCCAAGATTAAACTGAGACTGCATCCGAAAACTATAAAGTATAAAAATAATGAAAAGATAGTTTTTTGGCACTGCTCCCCACTGCCGGAGTTTTTTAAGATGTGGTTGGACAGAGTGTTCCCTTTCAGACAAGATCTTGGACCAGATGGTATTTCAAGCTCCCTTTACATCTAGGCCGTTTCATGATTC
>VYXF01011295.1:70347-93378 GCA_013397295.1 Polioptila caerulea
TGCAGCCCTCTGAGCATCTTCATGGCCCTCCTCTGGACTTGCTCCAACAGGTCCACATGCTTCTTATGCTGGGGAACCCAGAGCGGGACTCAGGACTTCAGGTGGGGTCTCATAAGGGCAGAGTAGAGGGAGGGAGAATCCCTTCCCTTGACCTGCTGGCCACATTTCTTGTGATAGAGTCCAGATGCAATTGGCTTTCTGGGCTGTGAGCACACACTGTAGATTCATGTCCAGCTTTTCAACCAAGAGAACCCCCAAGACATGGCAAGCCTGACTGTCAGTGAAGATTGAGGCAAAGAACTCAGTGAGTACCTCAGCCTTCTCCATACTTGCCATCACCAGTTCTCCTTTCTTGTTGATTAGGGGGATTCACTCTCCCTGTCCTTTCTTTTCTGACATACTCTGTATTATGGAGTCCCGTCTCGTTACTCTTCACATCCCTTGCCACACCNGTGATAGAGTCCAGATGCAATTGGCTTTCTGGGCTGTGAGCACACACTGTAGATTCATGTCCAGCTTTTCAACCAAGAGAACCCCCAAGACATGGCAAGCCTGACTGTCAGTGAAGATTGAGGCAAAGAACTCAGTGAGTACCTCAGCCTTCTCCATACTTGCCATCACCAGTTCTCCTTTCTTGTTGATTAGGGGGATTCACTCTCCCTGTCCTTTCTTTTCTGACATACTCTGTATTATGGAGTCCCGTCTCATTACTCTTCACATCCCTTGCCACACCCCATTTCATCTATGCCTTAGTTTTCCTGATGCCACCCCTACACACCCCCAAACCATACCCCTGTACTTCCCAAGTCACATGTCCCAGCTCCCACTGGCTGTGCATTGCCTTCTTACTCCTCAATGCAAGGAGCGGATCCTTGCGCAGCCATGCCATTTTCTGGCCTGCCTTCCTTGATTTCTCACACATCAGGATGGAGAGGCCCTGCACCTTAAGAAAAATGGCCTTAAAGAGTTGGCCCTAAAAGGGCCTAAAACCCCTTAAGAGTGGCTGTAAAGAGCTGACTTTTTAATTAAAGAGTAAGCTCCTCTGTCCCTAGGGACAGTTTCTTATGAAAAAGTACAAAAGGAGGTAGCTTTTGGAGGTACCCATTACATTACTCTCACTATATTACATACTTTTTAAAATTAAAGCCAGAAAGTAGATAACTAAGGGCCTTGATAATAAATGCTCAACCTTTATGTTTTTAACACACACTTAGGAAGCTTACACCTTCATCTCATAAGTTATCATTTACCAAAAAGAAGGAAAAAACAACAAGCCAACCAAAAAAACCCAGACCACAAAGCAATCCCTACATCTCCTTACCCCCAAGATTAAACTGAGACTGCATCCGAAAACTATAAAGTATAAAAATAATGAAAAGATAGTTTTTTGGCACTGCTCCCCACTGCCGGAGTTTTTTAAGATGTGGTTGGACAGAGTGTTCCCTTTCAGACAAGATCTTGGACCAGATGGTATTTCAAGCTCCCTTTACATCTAGGCCGTTTCATGATTCTATGAATCCTTAAAAAGTTATATACTGAACACTCCTCCTTGTCTAATTTAGTACAAATTCTATCAATTCATTTAGTCATTAAATCAAATAGGTTATAAAAACCCTGAAATTTCTGTGAGATCCTACCAGTCAGCATACGACAGTTTCTTATTCCTTACTTACCAGTTTATCATTTTCATTGGGCATTTCAAACACACATCTCAATTTGGAGTCCATTAACTCATCAGGTTTTGCTTCTTTCCACTAAGAAAACAATTAATATAGTTATTTAACATGCTGGACTCATACAAACATCTCAACAGTTTATAAGCTTGCTCTTAGCACTGGCTTCCTATACAGCTGAACACCAAGCTTACCCCCCCTGCAATTTTCAGACTTGCTTTAAAAACAATGCTTTTTGTTTACACTCACTGAACAAAAGTTCACGATACTGCTGTGAAGTAACAAAAGCTAGAAATGGTTATTCAAGTCTGGAAATGAAAAAGAGTAAACTGAATCCAAGGATGGATCCATCAGAGGTTTGTATGAAAAAGGAAGGAGACAATACAATGGCTTCCTAATACACAATGAGAAACAAATAGCATCTGAGTCAGCTTGAGAAGAAAGTTCTAGCCCCATTATGCCTCAGTAAATGTACTTCTTGTATCCCATCTTGGAAGCACTGACTTCAAACAAAAGATTGAAAGATACCTTTTAGTGACTCCACATGTGTTCTAGAGTAAATTTCTTTAGTTCTTCAAATTTTAGACTTTTAACCACTTTCTCCTTTTACTGCATATCATGTGACAATTTGGGGCTAAAGAATTTTTCAAAGCTGTTTATAAAAAACATTTAAATCCTAATGGTTCTCAGTATATTTAAATAACTAAACCATGCTGGAATCTCTCTACTCAACTGACAACTTTCAAAGCATGTACTGGATGTAGTTGCCTTAAATTCTTAGGCTCAGAGACTGCTCTGAAGTCTGCAGCAATTTTTCTAATAGGTCCTCTACTGTTACCTTATAGATTCAAATATTCAGGTTTTTCATAACATCCTTCCTATTTTTTTCCCAGCAGCATTAGTTATACAGTAACTTTTACCTACAATTAGTGATTTTCTGCAAGATCTGTTCCTCAGTTTTGTATGCCTGAACTCACTAAGAAAGCAGTTATTTGAAAAGTATTTCTGAAGTTGGTTTTTATATCCTCATCAAATAGGCATGCTTAATTTACCACACATAACCAAGAGCTACTAGAGCATATGAAGAAAAACAAACCAGTTCAAAAAGGCAGACAGATGTTAACTTTCATGTCTCCAAAGCTTCACAAAAATCTAGGTGGTTTTCCACTGCTGCCAGTGAAGAGTGATACCACAGTGGTCTTTGCCTTCATATAAGGAGACAAAGCCCAAGCCTGAAAAGGTCTCTTGGACTTCAGCAATTTATAAAATCTCATCTTTATCCTTATTGTTTCCCCTCGCCTTCTCTGCCTTGAGTGAACATCAATGTTCACTCACTTGAAATGTACCTGTGTGAACCCAGGCATCTGTTAAAACAGTTTGTAGAGTTAGAAGCATGTGCAATGTTGACCTCCACCTTAGGACATACTTATGTGAGTCCACATACACCCTAAAAGGCATGTTCTGACAATTGAGGGCTTCGTTCCTATTGCTGCCAGCCAGTACAATCAGAAATAGGCATCTTACTTCTGAACTAACAAGTAAAAACCTACATATCTTCTTTCTGGATCTTGCATCAGACCAGCGCAGCCTAAGAACCAGAGCTACAACATGTTCTATTGAAACAGAAAACAAAACGATCATTTGTGCTGTGTTTAGCCACTTAGTATCTTGTAGGGAGACACAACTTAGTCTTGAAAATGTTTTAATTCATTATAATCCCATTCGACATTTTACTTCAACACTTTTCATACCAAATGAACCCATTTTCATACAGCTTCAGGCTTGTTGTTTGAATATACTCTTGATTCCTTAAAATTCAATCTGTTTATAAATTAGCTGCATATAAAGGTATAATATGCCCATATTTTAACACTGGACTGACCTTACTTTAAGCCCTCTACTATTTCCATTCAATAACCTTTAGGTTAATCACTACAGGCAAGTTCTAAGAACTGACCTAGTATTTCAGATTAAAAACTCCAAATCACATTTGAAGTCACACTTGTTCAGAGAAAACCCAAATCTTCTTCAAAAAAGAAATTGCAAAAACGTGATTCATTTATAGTAAAGATCAATTTTTTAAGAAAAAAAAATACAACAGCCATGTTACTCCATTTTTACTTACCACTGCCTCCATATCTGTAATATTTGGTGGTGCATAGGTTGTTTGTACCATAAACTTGTGTTTACTCTTCTCATTTGGGTCATAGTCAAAAGGCTGCAGCATTACTGTTCCAAATGAAAAAATAAAACTGTGATTCTTCAGCTAATCACTACAGCAAGCATGCACTTTAGGTTTATTCCTCATTGAACAGACATTGAAAGTTAAAATGCAAAGGCAGCGCATACACTGTAGAAAAAGGGCCTGAGAGGGCAGAGTCTGGTGTGGCTGGCATGATTATTTCTGTAATTACTATAGGAAAAGACATTTCATATAAAAATATGAACAAACAGGTCCTATAAAAGAGACCAAAAAAAAATTACATCTAAATATGTGTATATGAGGGTAGACTTGCAACTTAATCTACCAGAGGATGAGGACTCAGTGAACTGGAGAGATAAATTATTTGGCAGTGTACATATACCTGTCTCCCACAGAATGGGAATTCCAGTTCAGTGTATCTTTATACAAAATTAAGAGAAGCAGAAGCAGTTTCAAAAAAATATAAGAAAAATTGCATGGAGTCCTATAACAGTTATCTGCATATGTACCTATTTTATAGCAATGGAAAAGCTATGGCAGAGATACTCATACAGCCAGAAAAAATGCAAAAGCAGAAGGAATAACATTAACAAGTAACATTACTAAGCTGTGAAGGAACAAGAGTAATATGCTATATTGTGGGAAAAAAAACCCCAAAAACAAGTAATTGCTGTTAACAAGTTCATAACAAATTACATGACAGGATAATAAATAATAAATTTAGGGTCTCAAGGTAAAGATAAAAAGCTCTTATGGAATTTGTATTTTTGGAAAAAATGAAAAAACATGGCTGAAGAAGGTTACTAAGTGATTGATCACAACTGAGAAGTAATAAATAATTAAAAAAGTCAGTAGACTTCCTTAAAATGACTGTCAAATCACATCTCCAGCAATGAATTTTAAAACTGGCTTGGCTCTGAATCAGCATGATGCATTAAACAGGCTGAAGACAGCAAACACTACCTCAACATTCAGTTTTGAACATAAGAGCTTCAGCCCACGGAATCCTATAGTTATTTCTCTCTGCACAACAATGTGAGAGAAATGTATTTTTAATTATATGAAAGATGACTCAGCACTGAAAAAATTCAGTTGAGAGACTGATGAGATAAAGTGGGTCACTAGAAAAACAATCTGCGCACTTATCTTAGCAAATTACCCAAAAGAAATTATATGCCTAAAAACAAAAAGATGAAGCTGACGCTTTGGGGAAGAGAACGTAGGTCTGAAAAGCACTGTGGAATCACTGTAACTAAACAACTGCACTTGAAAACATCTTGAGGTCACTGTAGCTGAATAACTGCATGAGAATCCAGTAATACAGAAATAGGCACATCAAAGACTTCCTGCTATGCCGACTGAAGACTCAAGCAGTGTGACACTGATTCCCTTTATTGGGGATCCTGAAGCCGCAATATCATTTACAGCTCCAGTACAGACTCATTTTAAAAACCAAAACATTTAGAGCTTTAAAAAGATGATTTGTAACTATGAAAACACACAGGATGCAATCCCTCAATCTATTCAATTCCCCAAAGAGAAATTCCAGCAAGATCTTGATTGTGATATCAAACTACCCACTGGAAAAATCCCAGATACCAGATCAAACACACAGCTAAGGCAAAATGGCTGTTAAATTGTAGCTGAAGATGGAAATAAAGAAGGTTCTGACTACTTGAATCTTAAATCAATTCTCAGTAAAATGAGTCTCAGTAAAATGAGTAAAATGGTTTTTCATCCCCAAGTCACTGAATAAGTACCACATGAGTCCTGATGCTGGATTGCCCATCATAAGCAATAATGAAGTTTTAAAGGGCTCCATTCTACAGATCATATTAGATCAGAAAAGCCCTACAAGGAAAGGTTACTCTAAGGTTTTATTCAATCATAAACTCCTCTTGCATTCTTCTTTGCATCACTCAAATCTATCACCTGAAAATAGTTCTTCAGCTTCTTTTAAACTTCCCAAAGGATGCAAGAATGTGAACCTGAAAAGCTCTGAGGATTGTGCCATTATTTCCCTTTGTTTTGCTACAGAGGTCTCCAAGGGTTCTAAAATAATCAGTTTTCTGGACTTAGGAGATGTAGGAGTTCACACCTACTTGCCTGTGATCTCCACAACCTGAATCCCCCTTATTTTAGAGATTCTACCACAAAATGGTCAGGAGAACGACCTACAAAAATAATTTACCAAATCTGCAGACTACTGTCTAGTCTTCCCATTTTCTTGAGAAAAAGAACTAGAAAGAATTGTACACTAATTCTTTTCTTAAATGCAATGAACTATGAAATGTTACAGTTTAAGCACTTAAGTGCAGCCAAGAAATGCTCTACTTCAGGATACAAACATGAATATAGTAGTCTGAGACAAAGGTACTGTTAAATGTCACTGCCCATTTTCAACTTGCTTTTCCTCCTTTCAGAGAGACACAGATAAATGTGACAAAGGCAAGTATTTTGATATGGAGGATTTTTTCATGTATCATTGCAGCTCTACTTCAGGTTGCCATCACACTAATGAGAGGAATGCTTTTTATTTAAAAATAAAGAAGTTTTTAAAAGCTGACGTACATCAAACGGTCTTTAAGATCAAGCATTAGGGAACTGCATCAAAGGCCTTAAAAACACTTAACCTGCAACTATGTATATTTGTTTTTACCTGAAACAATTACAGATGATCCTGGATCAATAATTCCACTGTTTGGCCTCACACAGTATCGACGAGGTGCTGTGGTCTTCACTTTGAAGCATACTTTTCTATCTGATGGATTTCGTAGTTTAAGATTTGTAGTTACTACATCTGTAAAGGGACCTGAAAAAAAAAGTTGGCCTTTTTTAAATATACATGTACCTCTGGAGAAGATATCTGCCTATATAGCACAAGTAACTCTTAAAATATATGTTGTTGCCAACAAACTGCTAAAAGCAGGTTAAATCACACACCTGTTAGCACACACACTGTGTTACATGCAGAGTGCTCTATCACCTTAGTTATAACAATATACATTAGAGCAATCAAGAGCTCTTTAATATTACAACAGACTCAAGCTGCTGGCACGAGTGATTTATTTATGTATATGCTATTCCTACCAAATCATTCTTAATATTTGAAATACCTAGAAGGTACTGGTCACATGCAAAAGTAAATTTTGCTGACTTGTTCTTCAGGAATAGAAGCAACACATTCTTTGGAACTTTTTCAATTGTTTAAAGAAAGAAAACACTGACACTAAAATATAGTCACTGCTCTTGAGATTTCAACTTCTGTTGGCTTCTGAGCACCCATAGACTTGACAGAACAAGGCATCAATCTCCTCTTTTAAACTCAAAATAAGCAAAAGAGATGATACTCTGTTTGTGCATGTACTCGAACTGATTCCCAGAAAAGCAATAGGTGCTATTGTAGTTGTCCTTGCTATATTTAAGCAGTCAAGGCAGTGTACTCTCTAAACTGTATTTATATTAAACCTTTGGGATTGGAATTCCTTCCAAGTCTGGACAAGAGGCATGATTTCAATATCAAGCTGCAAAAGCACATCTTCCAGCAGAGATCACCTGCATGCAATGCCACACAGTAACAGCATGAAAAATAGGGTTCACAGCATTCTGAGCAGTGTTAATCTCCCTTATGTTTGTGTCATCTGAAAGCAAGACTGTAAGGGCTCTAGAAAAATTGTATTTCATATGAGCATGAAATTTATTTAAGAATATTCCATGTGTACATTAACTTCTAAGAACCTTCTTTATAGTTCTTTAAAACTACACATTAAATTATAACAAAATATTTTTCATCAGAATTGAAAACACAACCTTTCCATTAAAAAACTACAACAAAAGCAAACTTCAGATTAAATTGGATGAAAAATATAAGTGATACAAACAAATGGTAAGGTACAACAAAACCACTAATTGCATGAGACATAGGAAGTCAATTCTTTTCTAAACACCTTATTCCACAGAGGTGTCTGCACTTCTCTGAAGGAAAGAGCTCTGCCCACTATGAAACATGTTACTACACTAGAGGGCTCACTATTTAACTGATGCCTTTATTTCTATAACTAATTCCAAATACATGATTTTGAGAGAGCATTAAACAGTCCTAACACAAAACACCAAGATACAAATACATAAAGACTGAAAAGAGACTCACTGAGAACCAGAATACTGGGATGTAGATGAAGATACATGCGAGCTAGGTTTACATTCAGTGAGGTTCTTTTGACAAAATAGGAACTGGTATTATTTGTCTGAAACTTCACTTCTGATCTGACTTTATATGGTGGATGAAACGAGTCATCCTCTGAATCCAGGCAAATTTGACACAGCCCCCAAGGTTGATAAAATTACTTGAAAGTTTCCTGCCACTCATCTTTTGATGGTTCCTGCAGGATCCAGTTGTCTTTACCTATAGAGGGAGATCCAAAAATAACTCCCATCACCCATACCACAAACTGAACTAAAACCAGGCAGCTGAACACTCTTCTCACTCTAAGACTGGTGATACACTCATAATACACCAAACATGTATTTTTTTTCAAGCTACACACACATTTTTGAGGAAGTTATTCTGGGAGTTTTACTAACAACCACCTAAGCTATTAGTCATCTAATAACCACTGCTTTTGCAGTGCCCAGAGGCAAAAGCACCTTGAATCTGGCTTTCAAACTTGTAGGTTACTTTTTTTTTATTGCAACTCTAGGCAACCTAAAGAGCTCTGCTTCTCAATCTTTTCAACTACTTTTACTAAGGACATTGTGCACAAAGGAAAAAGAAGACACAGTTCAGAGTCTCATTTTGAAAAGCACAGTCATCAAGAAAAGGAGCTATACTATTCAAAACCAGCTAGTTTCAAGACAAAGCAACAGTGAACTTATAAACTGGTTCTTAAACGAAAATAAAAGATGTTCTGTTTCTTTTGAGACATGAAAGGTCTCCCCATGCCTGCCTTTTTAAAGTGTGCAATAATGAGACAGGATTCAAAATATTCTTCATATTACTCCGATATTTACTGTCAGTTTCAACACCTCAGATAATTAAAAAAATCTGCTTTTCTTTTCCAGGTACATGAATGCAGTGACCTCCTTTGCATTTCCTGGATGCGTCACAAAAAAAGCTTTTAGCTCGGGGACATTTTTTAGAATCAGACGTTTCTTTCAGAGGTGACTGAAATCTTTTTCAAGGTCTAGAGGATGCTTATGACAGCTTTACCTTTTACCTGCTTTCCAAAAGCTCTAAAGAAAACAGCTGTATAAAGCCTCTCAAGACTTGCAACCATCAGATTTAATAAGTAGGTGGTAAATAATTGGTGCACAAAAGGAAAAGATGACTGAATTTCACTGTTCCTGCAGAATCCAGGTGTTTGGCAGTTTAGTGGCAAACCAACAGCATGGATCTGAGCAGGGACAGGCAGAAATAGACAGAAGGACGGTAAATCAAGAAAAAAAACTAGTACCTTTCAAAGAAGCCACATGATTTAAGCTAGCATGATACACCCTTCCAAAAAGTAACTGCAACACCTGAAGAAGATTCTAGAGTTCACTACTACACAAACGTAAGCACCACCACCTTTGGAGGAGTGGGGAAATGAAGTACAAGCTGGCAATAACAGCCTAAGTGTAAAAGCCTAAACTATGACCATTCTTGAGGAAAAATGTGGGGCAGAGGCAGAAGAATCTGGAAGGAGAAATGTTTGGATTGAACTACACAGACTGCATGTAAACAAAGAAAAGAACGGGCAAAGATGGATACAAACGTTCTGCTCATGCATCAAAATGGACAAATGCACATCCACTTTATCTCAGTAAATATTCAGCTACACCAGGGCATCATTATAATATCAAAATTGCATCTCACCTACTGCTTGCATGACACTCAGGTCCAAGCAGATTTTTATTTAAGTACTTAAATCTCAGACAGGCTCATGTCTAACTGTACACACAGACGCTGCGGTAATACAAGGAATAAAATCCTCAGGCTATATATCAATGTAACATGATGTCTAATGACAAGAGGTCACTACTTTACAAACCTGTAATCTCAATCTAATAACCTCTGGAAGTCAAGAGTTACTTTAGAGGGGATAGTGAGTTCAACAACTCTCTTAGTAGTGTAAATTCAAGACACCAATTACAGCATCTTCCTGGAATGAAGGTTTTGAGAGCGCAAGTTTGTTCTAACTGGTTTAGAATGGAGCAGTGACAATTCATGCCACAAGTTTTCATGTCACTTGGACTCAGGAGGGCCTTAGAAAAAAAGGACAGACACCTGCCTAATCACACTCAGAAACATCAGACATATACAAGAACTTTATGTGCCGAGTTTTTATTTCAGCTATCTTGCAGTGCAGTTGCCACAACATTAATGCCAGGGTTGCCTCTGGCAACTACACAGCTTGGACTACAACAACTAGTGGGCAGGAAGAAATGCCACAGATTCTGCAGAGCCAGTTTCTACTGCTGAAACAGTGCCAAGTTTCCCAGCTTACCACAAGCTTGCCAGTTATGCTGCAGTAAAACCAAAATATGCATATTACTGGACAGGTAGGACCTGTACAGAGATCTTTTTCATTAATGGTGTCATTTTCACTTCAGATTCAGGTCTCCTTCATCGTCCCAGCCTCAAAACCCATTTTTCTACCATCAGTGATGGTCAAACAACAGGTAAAAAATTATGATGTGAACACACCTTCCTACTGTGGGAAAGACCTTAGACAAGCCTCCACAGGCTTGGTATCCCTGGGAAAGGAGAGTGACCCATGTCAGTATCTCTAGCTGTTTGCAGTACAAATAAAGCACTTCTGAGAAGGGGGCAGGTTTGGTCAACAAGAAGCTCCATTCAAAATTAGTAAGGCTGTCACATAATGTACACAAAAAGCCTGTCTTAAAATATCACCTCTACATATAATTGGATAAGAAGAAATTATAATTTTATTAAATTACACAAAATCTTTGATAATTAGAAGGCAGATCACTTTTAGAGTTGCACAAAAATGAGCATGATTAAACAAAATCAACAGCATTTTATGAAACAGTTTAAGTGTTAAGCATATTGCCCTCTTCAATTTAAGACAATGAACTGTAGTTGTCGCAAAAGCCAATATCTAAGCCAACTCTGCCAGAAAACACTGTAGTTCATGCATTGAAATAAAGTTTATTTAAACTGTAAATTGGCATAGCAAAGTGATACATTCAGCCACATCTAAAAACAATGTAAGTACACATAAAAAAAAGCACAAGGACTGGCAAAAGGAATACAAACTCCTTAAAATGCGTTACAGTATTAACTTCAAAAACTATGGGGATTATATGCTTTAAGCAGAATGCTGTTTTTTCACAGCTGCTGCATCACCTTTGAATTTCCAAGAGCACTTGGAACATACAGAACACTTCAGTGCACCTTAACTAAAACAAACTCACACAGGGTAGTTTTCTTTGGGAGCACAACACAGTCAGGTTGGGCAAACAAAGAAAACTCATTTACTGCATTTGACAGTTTGAGCTCTAATAAATGAGAAATGAGTTCAAGTAAGCAGAATAAAAACTAACAGTGATATTATAAACCAAGCAAGACAAATTTTGAGACCAAGTAAACTGACATTTCTCTTTCCTGAGACAAACAGAGTAAGATCTCCAGCAACACTTTCTGCCAGAATCAAATGTAACAATGGAGTAAAGAAAGAATAAGTTGAAATAAGAAAATTCCATGTAATCTATATTTGTATGATGTAATACAGAATTTTTTAATTAGGCCAAAATTTAATTGTTTTCCTTTCCCATCATTTGACATAGCAATCACAGGATAGTTGTGTCTGGAAGGGACCTCTAGAGGTCATCTGGGCCAAACTCCCTGCTCAAGCAGGAATACCCAGAGCCAGCTGCCCAGCACCATGGCCAGGAAGCTTTTGAATACATCCAAGGACAGAGACTCTACAGCCTCCCTGGACAACCTGTGCCACTACTTGGTCACCCCCAGAGTAAAAATGTGTCTTCTCATGTTCAGAGGGAAGCTCCTTTGTTTCAAGGTGTGTCCATTGCCTCTGGTCTGCTCATGGGCACTCATCTCTATCCTTCTTGCACTCTCCCTTCAGGTACTTTAAACATCAGTAAGATTCTCCCATGCCTTCAGTTTTCCAGGCTGAAGTAGCCCCAGCTCTCTCAGCCTTTCCTCCCAAGAGAGATGCCCCAGTCCATCATCTTCCTGGCCCTTCCCTGGAGTCTCCCCATTATGCCAATGTCTCTCCTGTACTGAGGAGCCCAGAACTGGACCCAGAGCTCCAGCTGTGGCCTCACCAGTGCTGAGCAGAGGCAAAGGATCACCTCCCTCAGCCTGCTGGAACACTCCTCCTAATGCAGCCTGGGACACCACTGGCCTTCTCTGCAGCAAGGGCACATTGCTGGCTCACGATCAGCTTGGTGGCCACCAGGACACCCAGGCCATTTCTGCAAAGGTGCTTTCCCAGCTGGTCAGATTCCAACCTGCACTGGTGCTTGGATGGTTGTTCCTCCCCAGCTGCAGGACTTTGCACTTTTTATTGAACTTCACAAGGTTCCTGTCAGCTTGTTTGTCCACCTGCCAGCTCCCTCAGCACTCGTGTGCATTCCACCAGAGTCCTTGGACTTACTATGTCTAGCTTACTTAAGTATTCCTTGATTGGGTCATCTTACACCAGAGGTACGGAAGGAGCCTCTAAAAATGAGAAATACTTGTGTTCTGTAGCAAGTCAAAACTACCTTGACTATCAGATAAGAAACTTAATCTTAAATTTACACAAAGCACTTTATTGCTCAAAATTAAATTTTATTGTACTTTCTGAAAAGGACATAGGTGACATAGCTGACACAAAAGAAAGTGAGTGGAATGTTTTTTGTTTCCATAAATTCATTTTAAGAAATTAATATTCAGAGCTCTATGAAAAAAAATCTGAAGAGAATACATAAAATGCATTGCCAATGAACATAAATAACTCCTACCTCTTGAAATACTAGAACCATGACCATTTAAATACCTTCTCCAACTGGGAGAAAAATCCCAACTCTAACAAATCACCTACATTAAAATTATTCATGGTCTATGAAGCATAATAGCTTAGGTTTCATGGATTAATACTTAAACACGGATATGAATGATCAAGAATAATCAGTGGATGAAGGTGAGAGATTAATTATATCTACAAATAACCATGGCTCTCAGGAAGATATTCATATATTAGAACAGCATTACACACTTCTTATTCTACCCTGGCACTTGAGGAATAGTTAAATTTTATCATCAACCTGCATGCAGAATATAGAATGCAAAAGAGGCTTTACAAGAAAGCTGACACACCTCAATGTCCACAACTCCCGAGGGCTGATTCTAGGCTACCACTGTTTACAAGGGGTAACATCAGATTTTATCTAAACTCCCCACGATGACATGCTGTCAGCATTCATGCTGCTGATGTGTCTATCACAGATTTTTCTTTCTAAAAAATGCTGAGGACAATGCCCATTTTTTAAATCCCAAAATAGCTCATCTTCCTCTGTGAAAGGGGCAGAGCCTGCATATGGCTACACAGCTTATAAGAGGTGCTGGTGCAGATGCTGGCACGCACACTTCACTGGGGGCTGGTGTAAGAGAAATGGGAGCTGAAACCTTTTGCCTGCCGTTCTGACAGAGAAAAGACAAAAATACAACAGTGACATTTCAGAGCAGACAAAATATTTCCTTACATATTTTTGCTGGATCAAAACTTCTTATTCACCCCAGCTTGTAGCTGAAATGTTGTTAGTAGCCAAGAAGCTACAGTAAAAATGCAGTAAGCATCCATCTCAAGGATAAAGTACAGCCACAGATCATTACCAGAAATCCTGGTCAAGAGAACATTATTTTCTTTATCCATTAGATAAAATACGGACTAAATGTCCTGTATTTAATGTTAAATATGGGCAATGGTTTCTTTAGCCTTAAGAACAACAAAACACCACTTGTAATAAGATGGTGTAACACAGAATAACTTCATGCAAAGATATTACTGCTGGTATTTAGCTTAAGCTTTAAAATCTAGTAGTCTAGGCCCAAGTCAGTCATATATGTCTATCCTTGGTATTTTTCCTATTGAAAAAGTGCCATTACTAAAGAAGTGTCTGGTTACTAACATCAAAGGGATGCTTGTAACTTAAACTTAACCTGCACAATATTGTGAATTTCTTACTTGCAATTTAGCTTCACTTGATTACATTGTTATTCTTGCCAAAGACATATTAAGAGCATATTAAAATTGGTAGCTTTTAATTCTACTAGGATAAAGTCTTCAGTATCTAATCATAAAGTATTATTCATACCAAAGCACTGCTGAAAAAACAAGAACAGTAGAAATATTTCAATGGTGCTAAACTTGAACATTTAAACCATCAAATTATCCCCTCAAAGTCCTGAACCAATTAATATATACATGCAATCTTTCAGTATATCACCCAGTTCAGTAAGGGCTATGTTATAAACCCTTCCTGCTGGAGCAACTATTCTCTTTGTTTGCATCAGGTAGGGTAACTAATGAGTTTGATACTTAGAGGTTCTTAGATTTCCAGAATACTAGTATATTTGATCAACAGAACTAAATAAACAAGTAACTTTTCCCTTTCATTTTTCCTTTTAAACTTGCTTTGTATTTAACGTGCTATAGCTTACAAATGGTTTCAGTGACGCTGAAAAACCCAGATGTGCTGCTTAAAATATTCAAATATCCAGCAGCTTAAAATCCTTATGCATCATCATATAAGAAACCTCCTACTGGATATACCTAACTGATCAGCATTGCAACATACAAGATACTCTTCAAACTCTATAGCAGTAATCAGAACACTTGTAATCATCTCAGATAACAGCTGTAGTGGCACATAGAAAATCAGTCTTCCCACAGAAGACCTGATCAAAAGCTCTTGCCTCGCACTTTTCCCAATGTGCACCAAGAAGTGGGTATCAGAGGCAAGGCACAAACATTGAACAGACCACCAGAGGTCTTGTGGTTTTCACTGGTTTCCTTGCAAACAGTATCCCAATGTAACAAAGTAACTTTAAAAATCAATCAAATTCGCAAGTCTCCCAGCACGGACAAAGGCCGAGAAAATTCTTTAAAAAAATACATGGTATCCAACCTCAACTCCTAACATAGAGCCTGGTCCAAACAGACTTGTGTATCAGACATTAAATCTCCTACAGACACGGCTAGCTGACACTGGAGTGCCTCCCAAACACACCAACAGATCACTGCAGTTTCAGGCTGACTTTTCAGTCTCTGGAAGCACATGCTACAGCTCTCCATTTCCCAAGGCACTGAAAGTCAAGTACAGTCATTTCCTACAATCACTCAGGTAAAAAATCACCTGCTTCAAACAGAAGTTGCATTTAGTCGGTATGGTCGATCAGGCAGGACCACAAACTCCACTTCCTCATCAGCTTCACATGCCAGTACTGAGCTGAGCTAATGCAGACACATTTCTCAGGACCAGCCAGGTCACTTCTACAGAAGCAGCTGGAGTTCCAACCTGAGCTAGAACACAGAACATGCCTGGTAGATAGCTAGTGGACATTCAAATTAAAAAAAACAAACAGTTTTTACTGTCAATGGGTCTACTATGTTTACTGGCCTCAATAGCACTTTATTGCTGTTAAATATGATAGCATGTTAAACTAGCATCATATCTCTATGGACTAGAATTATTAGGTTTATTTTACATATGGAGCAGTTACTCCCATGCATATGATCTTTAAATTCATGGATATCCCTTTTTACAAAGGAAAAAAAATCAAACATATCTCAGTCAAGCTATTCTTATGTCTTGGAATGTAACACAACACATGTGCTCTAGCTGAAGTACATAATTATGTACCATTAATGTCCTACCAAACTTTCAAGAACATTGCAAAATCATGACCTAGGAGAAGCTTTCTGAAGTCCACATGAAACTACTAATTTTGTAAAGATGGTATCTGATTAATTTAAAACTACTTTGCCCACATAATTTTTAGAAGGTTGGTTCAGATTGACATGATCCAGATTCAGCTAAGTTTCTAATGATCTGAATACATTCACAGCCACTTGAAGCAACTTCATTTTTCCACCAATCCTATCCTTTAGTCTAGAGAGATTTTCTTTTCCCCCGTGCTTACCCTGCTGATGTATATATAGATAGCAATCAGATTCCCTTTCAGTCTTCATTTTGCTAAGATTAACAAGCTAAAGCTATTCTACTTCACTTGTGTTAATAAAGTTGTCTTTGCATCATTCCCATTTGGGTTCATTTTATCTGACTAGGTGTAGCCAGGGATGCATTCAGATGAAGCTTCATCAAAGCCAAAAACCTTGACATTAATACTTGCCTCACTACAAAATTACAGTGCTATATGTGCCCCATTTCATGACTTGTCACAATCACAATAAACCCATGATTAAGTACTAGTCACTAGTTTTACTTCTTTTTCATCACTTCTAAGAAAATGTTTTATTATTAGCACACATCCAATTTCTTTTTTTGCATTCATCACACCTCCTAACCTTGCATTACCAGTGAGTTGTACCAGCACACTCCTGTCCATACCAAGGTCATCAATGAAAAATGGAACAGACTTTCCTCAAAAATGAAGACCAGGAGTCAGTGACAGCCAACATGGTTTTATCATGGGCAAACCATGTCTGACTCCTCTAGTGGCTTTCTATGGCGGACATCAACAGACAAGGGAAGAGCTAGGCATGCCACCTACCTGGCCATCTGTACAGCCTTTAATATGATTCCCCTCAACATTCTTACCCCTAAATTAGAGAGATATGGGTTTGATGCATGGACTGTTAGACGGACAAGAACTGATCTGGGTGGTTCATCGGAAGAGTTCCAGTAAATGCCAGAATGTTCAAGTGAAAACCAGCAAGTGGTATCCATATCCCCCAGGGATGCATTTTGGGATCAGCATTATTCAGTGTCTTCATCCATGGCACTGACAGTGGAAGTGACACCACCCTTGGCAAGTCTGCACATGACACCAAGTGAGCGCTGCACTGGATTCACTGGAGGGGAGGGATGCCATCCACAGGGACCTTGACAGGAGTGAAGGGAANGTGACAGGAGTGAAGGGAATGCCCCCTGGGAATCTCATTAGGGTCAGCAAGGCCAGGGGCAAGGTCCTGCACACGGGTCAGGGCACAATATCACAGAGAGAGAGGTCTCAGATCAGACTGCCACACTCTACCTGGGACACTGCACTTTATTCCATGTTCCATCTACCCCAGTGTCTTTATTCTTTCCTCTAAGGCTTTGCTGACTATTGAGGCCAGAACAATTCAAGCACTGAAGTGTCAGAATAAGGTTTTAATCCAAGACAGACCACATTTCGAGAAACAAAGGGGAGAAAATTTCTCATTTGACTATTTTTTTTTTAATTTTATGCACTTATTTTTATTTTCTTCCCCTTCTATGTCATTAAACACATGAAGTCCTACAGCAGGACAATATTCAGCAAACTATCTTAATTCACAAGACCTTGTTCATATAGGAATGAACTGAAAATATCTATTTTCCTTTACATAATAATCTATTTCTAAACATTTTAAAATACTAAAATGAAATATGACATCTACATTACTAAATAATTTAAAATTCCAGGAAATAACCTTATACAATCCAAAACAACACTAAAAGGCAAGAGAAGCTAGAGGCCAAGATAACCACACCCCAAGTAAAGTCTTACCATCTTAAGAAAAATGTTAGCAAAATTCTAACTTGTGTCTATGCATTTTTATTTTCAAAAATACCACATCAGAAACTATCTTAGTAGAGTCATTTTGCTGATTTTTTTTTTCTTTTTAAAGAAATTAGCTTACACTCCCTTATCAGGATCATCTGACACCCCACACCCCAAGCCTTGTAAACTGACAACTTCCAAACTGGAAAGTGTAATACTTATCCAATTAGTCAGAGTTGGTTTTCCACTTTTACTGCAGTAAGTTCTCTTCAGAAACCTTTTCTACTTGAATTCATGACTTATAAGGGAAGCATGTAAAACCCTTTAGTGACTGATGGTCACCAAGGTCTGATTAACAAACATTTCCAAAAGACGAAGTTGGTCAGAAAGTAAAACGTTCACAAACCACAGCCAGGCCAAAACAGGAACAATTTATATTTCCACAACAGACAGTCAGTGCACTACACATTCAGAGCTATGTACTGATGCAATAAAACAGCTCCTCTCAGTCCTCTCGAACTTTCTACTTTTCAACCTGGCCTTGAACAACAGTACACTGTTCATGCATAATACAGAATGTTTTTATAATATTAATAAAAATGTCTTGTGGTGATCTAGAACACCTGCTTATGCTATCAACAAGCAGCATGAGTAGGCACTTTACAGTAATTACAATGCAAAGGTGAAGCTTTTATACCAATAATCATTGGTACACACTAGAAGGACAAGATGTGAGGATAGTGTTTCACTGTTTAGTGAAGCAACAGCAATATTAAATAAAACAGAGCCTTATAAATTTCAGGTAAAGAAACACTTCTAAATCATCATTGCTATCCTCTATCACTACAGGAACATATTCCATTACTGAATTTTAAAACAAATGAAAAAATAGTTCTGCCAAAATATAATCTAACACTATAATACACCTGACTTCACAGATCAATAACCCCCTTTTTACAAGGAAGTTTCAAATGCAGTCTAGCACAGTGGTAGAGACAATTGTCTAACATAATACCACCTAATAAGGAAAACCAGGTAAAAAACATTATCTTCCTTTTTCTTCCTCAACACATTCCCACAAATCATCCTGGGCTTCAATTTTCATTAATATGTATAATTTAAAGAAATTAAAATACTAACAAATACTACATTTGAGACATGAAACAATGGATAGAAGTATACACATAGGAAGAGCAAACAATGCCAAGAATCATTCTTGTATTTAAAAGAAAAAAAAGTCAGACTACATGTTGAATACTGAGTCATTTTATTGCCATTATGCAATTCTCAGCCAGCAAAAATATTAACTTAAATGGAACCATTTCAAAGTATCAGAAAGTCACAACTATATTAGTAATCACAACCAGTTTTTCCTCGTCTAAACTCCCACTTTTAGTTTCAAAAATGTTCCTGAATGAAGAAAGCAGAAAATTGACATCCCAATCACCTTCTTTTTCTAACCTACCTTAAAATACCGGGACATCACAAATTTACTGGTACTTTGAAGAGAGTAAAAACAGGCATAAAATTTGACATAATCAAGATACATATAAGTAAGCCAGTAAGATCACATTTGAGGACTTCAAACTGCCTACACCAAAAGGCATCCTAGGCCAATTCTGGCAACAGACCTTGAGGGCAGGGGATGCATTTAACATGGAGCTATTTTTGCCTTTAAATTCCACCTTCTCGATTTGCAGCAACACATATCCCGTGGCTTTCAGTGTTACCAATAGCAGTGTAATGATTTCAAAATAATCTACACCAATATTTTTTGTATTATTTAAAAGGTTGTCGAAATCTGCATTTCAGAACAAGCTGCCATACTTGAGTGAAGAGCTCTCTACCTCCCATGAAAAGTCATTTGAACACACACCAGCTGATAGCTGATTTTATACACTGACAATTCTAGACTATGATTCAGATCAACAATCAGAAATTAAACATTCTCTGTCACACTGATCTCTCCCAGTAACCCAACCCATCAAAAAGAAAATTTACAGCACACAGATACATTCCAAATTTTATTTTAGTCTGCTAAAGGAAAAGAGTGGCTCCTTATTTTGAGATGCTTACAAAGGTAACATAATTGGACCTCACACACTTGCAAGCAAGAACTTCAATAAAAGATATCAATCTAGAATATTCAGGAATTTTTATAATCTTGTATTGCTATTCAGACACCTCTGACTCACATGAAATTCAAATTCTGAACACTGTCTACTAATCTTCCAAAGCTCATCAAATCAACTAGTGTTGATTTTCAATCAGGCGTTGCAAAAGCATGTCTTATGACCGATTTAAATATTTGGAGAAGGTTTTTTAAGTTGTTTTTTTTTTTTTTAAAGGACCATAATCCAAGACCAACTTAAATGCACATTACTGAAAATTGCAAAACTAGCTTCTTTGGCTTAAAGAAGGAGTTTCCATAAAAGTGCTACAAATTTTTGAACTTAAAACTTCGAATGTTGCAATTAAACTACACGACTGTGCACAAAAAAAAAAATAAAATTAAAAATATATTTACTCACAGGGCACCAACTCCAGATTCCCACAATCTTCACTAAACTAGAGCTACCAACAATTACATGTTTGAGTCACATGAAGAAGACACCAGTAAGAAGCAGATGTGCCACCTTCCAAATGGGTTGCTTCTAAGTGTCTTGAGTTTCAATTCTTCCTATCCAGTCCTAAATAAACTCCAACAACTTCAGATTAGAGAAGTTAAACAAAATACATTACAATACCAAAGAAAGCCAACCCACAGGAGCAACATGGCTGAAGAACCTGAGTATCAGACCAGAACTTTGCCATGGGGCAAGTTCTCAGTGCTCCATACTGAGTGCCTGAAAGGGATATTATGTAGTTTATCAATTGCCTCTTGGTTTCACCACTTTCAAGTACATTGTTTAACGTTTGCACAACACTATGAGAAGTACTTATTTGTTTTGTGGTTTTTCTCAAGATATTCCTCATAGTTTCAGAATGCAAAGAAACCTACCTACCAAAGGGGAATGGAGGGAATTAACCATGACCCAAACACTATTAATGACTGAAATTTCTAGGACTACAAGCATTACAAAAACAGGACAGCAACCTTGGACAGCAAGGGAACTGTGTAATGTGTTAGCTACCCCAGGAAATGCTCTTTAGAACTCCCCTTGAATTGTGCTGAATAAAATTCAAGGATAAATGTATTACAGACTTTATTTTTGCTGACAGAGTAAATTAGGTTATATTAATAAAAAAAAAAGCAGTTTTATCAGGTAATGATGAATTTAAAGCCTTGTTAACAACTCCTTAAGATAAGTAATATGTATCTTTTAATGAAATAGTTGTTTGTAAAGGGGCACACTGTCACATTTTACTACCCTAAAGGTCAGCAAATCCATTATAACTTCCTGAGGCAAGAAAACCAACAAAACAATCTGTTCAATTCTAATGTTTAGACTTAAACTGGATCTCTGTTACATATGCACCAACAGTATTAATACTAATAAAAATGAATGACTGTACCAATAAAATAAAACCTGCTGCACCGAAAAAAGGTATAGTTCTATTCTTTTAACAAAGTTTTATGCTTTTCCTACACTATGCCACATTTATTCTGAGTCATACATTCTCTTTCTTGCTAACCAATTACTTTTTAAAAGGTGACACTCAGAATTCCCTACTGCCAATATGATATTCTTCAACACAGTACTTTGGAACTGGGTTAGTTTGTGGCCCACAAACCTTTTTTAAACAGCTCTAAATAATCAGCAGTCAGGAAGCATTTCTTGAAAGTGCACTCGATGCTCTCTCAATTGATAGCACTTTCTGTAGTATATTACTGCAATAGTACAGTAATAGAGAGTGCTGCAGTCTCATTATGCTTCATATTTTTGTTTTTGCTTAGTCTGCTCTACAGAAATTTTCCTAATATATGCCTTATCCTGAAACCAAAGTTTATGCCTATTTCATGCTCTAAGTGCATAAACGCACAGCACAATAAAGATCACTGACTGACAATAGCTTCACACAGACAACATTTCTCACCTGGCATTTATTCTATCAACACACTGTTTCATATCACACCAATACGGCTTAGTTCCAACTCAAAGACATCTCAACATTTGCAGCTTTGAATTAGACATCTCATATTTTTAATTTAAAGAAAAAAAATTAAATTAATGCATTTCCCCCCAACCTGTTCTGAACACAGCATACTGAAACGTGAGTGCAGCCAGACCGGCAGCATTTTAACAACACAAAAACCAAGTGAAAATGACAAGTTCCTGCAATGGTTTTGACTCTGTGTGTGAAAGTGTAATTTAAAAAAAAAAAAAATAAAACTGAAGCTATCAAGAAATTAATATGCATAACTGGACAGATGTTGGGGTTAAATTGATTTGATGGATCAATAAAACAAGTATAGTTTGCTAATTTATCTAAAGCTAGGCCAGACTAAAAGTATTTTGGGGTTATTCAGTGTTCTTTTCTAACACAAACATTCGTTTGTTCTAGTTGTCTGTGGAAGATTTTTACAACATCATAAATTCCACTCTGTCCTCTAAAACGATGAAAAATGAGCCTACTAAAAAGGGAAAACAGAAGAATGTACAGGATTAGGCATGTACATGTGCTGACACCAGTCACAACATTTAAAAACGTAAATTCACATAATATTAAATACTTATTTCAAATTAAAAAAAAAAAATCTAATACTGATGATACCAAATCTGGCAGGTTTTGCGATTCTTCTCAATGCCCCTTACAGGTGCAAGATACCATCACAAAAACTACAGGTTCTGACACGCCTTTCTTTATGCCCTTACCTTTCAACGATCACTCATTTCTGACAGAGCCTTTCCTTTCACAACTGTCTAATTCATCAGGAGAGAAAACCACAGACACACACGATACCAGCACTAGCTGGGACCTATTTTGACAGCAGCACGTCAGCAGTCACAGCCATGCGGTCGGCACGCAACACACAGCACGCATAAAACTTCCGAAAGGCACGCATTCCATTTTTCCCTCATTCCCAGGGAAGAGGCGAGCTCCCTGTTCACGTTCCGATGGCCTGCCTGAGACATGACAGCTTCGGGGAAAGGGCGGGGAGCCCTTTGCCGGGCGGGGATGCACCGGGGCGAGGGCGCGGGGGCCGGGCACTGATGGTGCAGAGCCGCACCAGCTCCGCGCGGACACCGGGGCCCCCACACGCCGGAGAGGAAAAGTGGGACAAGGCCACACGTTAGGGCAACCTCGTGAAGCTTGGAACCCCGCAAGGCTTCCACCGCCCGCTCCAGGGCCTCTCCTGACCGCTGCTGCCAGAGGGAGCCCGCACCGCCAGCGACCGGAGAGCGACGCCCGCGTCCCCGGGCGCCGCTGCTCCGGGGCCGGGCCTACGAGCGCAGCGGTGACACGGCGGGCCGGGCGGGGACAGGGACAGGGGC
>VYXF01011295.1:94835-172558 GCA_013397295.1 Polioptila caerulea
GCACCACATTCCAATACCTAATCACTCTTTCTGTGAGGAAATTAGTCCTAATGTCCAACCTAAACCTCTTCTGGTGCAAGTTGAGGTTTTGTACTCTCATCCTAATTGCCAGGCTAATTGTCTGGGAGAAGAGACCGACCCCACCTGGCCAAAACCTCCTTTCAGGCGGTTGTAGAGAGCGATAAGGTCACCCCTGAGCCGCCTCTTCTCCAGGCTCAACACCCGCAGCTCCCTCAGCTGCTCCTCACTGCACATGTGCTCCAGACCCTTCACCAGCATGGTTGCCTTTCCCTGGACACGCTCCAGCAACTGTCTTTCCTGAACTGAGGGGCCCAGAATTGGACACAGTTCTCAAGTGCTGTCTCACCAATGCTATATATAGTGGGGAAATCACTGCCCCGGTCCTGCTGGCCACATGATGCCTGATAAAGGCCAGGATGCCATTGGCCCTCTTGGCCACGAAGACACACGCTGGCTCATGTTCATCTGCTGTTGACCAGCATCCCCAGACCCTTTCTGGTGAGCGCCTTTCCAGCCAGTCTTCCCCCAGCCTGCAGGGCTGCAGGGCTCGGTGTGATACGAGCGCAGGACCCGGCATTTGGTCTTGTTGATCCTCACACCATTGCTCTCGGCTCATCGATCCAGTCTGTCCCCCCGCCGCGGCTCGGCCCGGTCCGGTCCCCGCAAGCAGCGGCGGCTGGAGCGGAGCGGGGCGGGGAGAAGCAGCACCCCCGCTCCTCGCCTTCCCAAGCGCACACACACAGTTCGGGCGGGAGCGGGAAGGGTGCCGCTGGCTCTGCGCCTAGGGCAGCCGCGCCGAGGGAACTACAGCACCCGGCATGCCACGCGGCGGTAGCGGGGCCTGCCGGGAGTTGTAGTCTTGGGGCCACACCAGCGGGTGCCCTTCCCTCGGGCCTCAGGGGCAGTGGCTTGACCGGCCTTTGCCTCTAAACTGGAGAAGGGAGAGCGAGCCTGGGTGGTGGGTCCCGGCGGTACTGGTGGCTCTGACACGGGTCAGTGCTATTCATGGGTAAGGCAGTCCCCAGTTGCTGCCAGGTGCCATCGTTGGGATGGCTGTGGTCCACTCCAAAGGGACCTGGGCACTGATGGGGATAGACCTGACCCTCTGGCCTTGAAAACAGCCAAAACGTCTAAAGTAGGAAAATTACCATTACATTAAGCCTTAGGAATATTAACAGGGAATAAATGGGCCTGTTTAGTCAAGAGAAGAGAAGGCTGAAGGGGATCTCATTAATACATATAAGTATCTCCAATTTGAGTGTCAAGAAGATGGTGTCAATTTTTTTCAATGATGCCCAGAGACAGGATAAGGAGAAGTGGCCATAAACTGAAACACAAGAAGTTCCATCGCAACATGAAGAAGAACTTTTATGGAAAGGTTCACCAAGCACTGGAACAGGGAGGTCATGGAGTCTCCCTCTCTGGAGGCATTCAAAACCCACCTGGATGCGTTCCTGTGTCACCTGCTTTAGGTGACCCTGCTTAGGGAGGGAGTCTGGACCAGATGATCTCCAGATGTCTCTTCCAACTCTAACAATTCTGCAATTCTGTGAAAAGTTGAGAGAGATTGAGCTCTTGCAAACCTGAATGAAAAATAAGAACCATTATTTATTAGTAGGCAGGAACATGAGTTGTTTGCCATCCTCCTTGCTAACACGTTTTGTCAGATACAGTGTTGTCACAGTGGGCCTTTTCATTAGTACCATACTTTCAAGCAGATGGTGCATCCTGGGGTATTTGAATGTACCAGTAACAAACAAACAAACAAGAAAAAACACTTAGACAGTCAAATCCATCCAAACCTTGATGATTTCTGTGTCCTAAATCTGCTTCTGAAGAATTTGGCTGTAAAACATATATATTTGTATTCGTGCAAGGTTGAAGTACAGGTGATGGAAATTTAGTCAGAAGGACTAACACATTTTTCTCTCTTGCAAAATCTGGTGTAGGTATGCTAAAAACATGTATAGGGACATAAAAACCCATTTGAAAAATATGTCCCGGTAATAAATACATTGAGAGGACTTCAATGGTTTGCATTCAAAATCATCTCTTCATAGTAATACTTGCAGATCACATAATTTCTTTGGTGAATACCTCTAGGTATACCTCTAGGACTGTGGGGCCGTTGGGCTTGGGAGACCCTCTGAGTAATTTAGGTTGAGGTTCTGCCCTGGAGCCTCCACCCTCCATTTCAGCTGCCTGCCCCTCCTCCAGGCCTGCCATCGTCATTCCTGCCTAATTTCTCCACACCACTCTTGCCAACACCAAAACCCACATGACTTTTAATACCATCACTGACTGAAGAAGAAACAAGTAAAAAGACAAGTAAAAACACCTCAGAGCAGGTTTACCTGATTGGAATTGGCTTCAAGAGGTGGAGTTACATGACCTATGTGTGAAAATGTCACTAGAGCTCTGCAACTACTCTGGCTGCAGGTTTTTTCAAGACTTACTTTATGAGGCACATAAAACAGCATCTTAAATTACATCTTTTATTTACAGTGCAATATTTAGGGTTGTTATCTGGTGGTCTGCTGGGCTTTGTTAACAAAACCAGTGTTCCACTCTGTTTATGCATTCTTACCCTTGGGATCTGGAAGATAAACTGGAAAACAGAAGTTTTTCTTCTGTGTTAACACAGAAGAAGAATGTTAACTTTGTTATCTCCACTCTTTCTGTTTCTATTCATGAATCAAGCAAAGATTAAGCCATAGTGTACACTTCTCAGAAACAGTAATTCAGCCTCCAGAATTACCTGCTGTTTATGTCTCAGAAGAACTGGCTCTCAGCTTGCAAAAAATAAAGACATGGAAAATGGCTGCGAAATGCTGAATGCCATGAAAGTTTCTGTCTTTTCTCCTTTTAATGAGTTTAAAAAATAACAGTAAAGAGTACAAATGCAAAAGAAGCTTCTGCTATGCAGATTTAGAAGACAGATGTATCTCTGTTGTCTAATTCCTCTACACACCTCTTGTTTAAGAAAAACTGAGGAAAACCAGAAGTTCGGATCTCTCCTTAGTATGCTAACAGGACTTACAGGTTTTCCCATACAAACACCTTGTCAGACATGGCTGTGCAGTAGATGGGACTGACATCAGGGGGTGTGCACGGGTTGGGGGAAGACTGGGTTGATACTCATCGACAGCATAGTGGGAGGCAGTGAATGAAGGACAAGGCACAGCCCCAAGCTGTGGGCGTCGTCACATCACCACTGAGGCTGCAAAGGACCCCAGTAAGGCCAAAGTTCAATTACCAGCCCAAAGCTGATTTTTTAATGTGGTCTTTGTTGTTGTTTGAACACATTTTGAAGCTTAATAATGCATTGGTCTGTTTTATTGCATTTAGTATCATTTCTGATCTAATGCTTCTATTTCATCCAGACTGATGTAATTTTTTATATTAAAACAACACCTGTGCTGTTGATCAGCAATATCTGGCAACCTTCTCCAGCATCTGATTCATTGCATTTCATCACCTCACAGCACAGCTTGGGAATGAGACCTAGGATTTACTGCAGTCAATAGAACTCCTGTCACTGATTTCAGTGAGATAATAATGTCATTCCAGAAGTGCCTTTAGTGTATTCATCACTGCTTGCAAAAGGATAATATTTGCTTAATCTGAGATCAACATTTGTCCTGTGTATTTGTAGATCTTGATGTTTTTCACTCTGCAAATTCAATATTGTTGTTATAATATCTTAGTTTTGAGATAGTTGACATCTTTCAAAACTGTTTGCTATTAAATATTAAATAAGGACTCTCTGTACCCGAGAAAAATAGAATAGATTCAGTTCCTTAATAGCTTTTTCCACTGTTTATTGTGCCAGTTGTTTGGTCAGTCCCACAATTCTGAACTTGAAAATGCCTTGGAATAAAACAATATCACAACCTTCTTTGCTAGTTCTTGGTGTTACTGTCAGAAAGAGTAACCAAGTGCTGCATTACTTGTTGTGTTAATGGGAAAATTCTGGGTCTCACTCAGTGAAGTATCTCATGCGTCCTGCACTGATAAGTCAGTGAATATTGCAAAATGCAAAGGTATAAAGCTAAGAATATGTTCCAATTTCTCTTTAAGGAAATACCTGGCTTTTTGGTGCTGCTGTTTTTCTTCTGAAGTACAAAACAGCAGGCTTACAGCAGGCTCTAGTCATCATTTACTCGACTGCTAGAGGTCCATATATAATTTTAGGCCTAGTTCTTATATTGTAAATCAGAGGTTAAGTCACAGTCCTTACTATTATTGAAAATTTATGGCACTATTCAAATGTTGCCACAGAATAGAAAAGTAGATCTTAGTGAATATCTTCAACTTGGTTCAACTACAGTGCATTTCTTTACTCCAGTAAATTACTATAAAAGCACACAATACATGTTGAATTTTCATGATGGAAGAAGCCAATAACACATAATGGCATTCCCATAAATAGCTACAGCACAAATTTTAATATACTTTTCATGTTTTGGACCCAATTCTGTTCTACTGAGCTCAAAATTGCCCTAGACTAATAACTTCTGTAAGAGCAAGACAGAAGTACTGCCTTGTCTTTGTGTTTTAAAGTACAATTTAAAGAACTGAAGGATTCCTCAGACAATTTCAAATGTGCTAAAAGTCATTAGTGCTTTGATAAAGGAAAAAGTTATTAAGGAAGTGGAGTTTTGAATACAGTTTCAAAAATTGATTTTTACATTCACACTCATTCATGAAGGATGTAATGAGACAATTCAATATACAAAATACAGACTCTGTGTGTATGTGTGTTGGCTGTTGTTTGCTGATGATGCACATCTAAAAATCAAAAAAGACTTTCCTAAAAAGTTGCCAAAAATCAAAACTGTAGCTAAGTATACAAACATAAGTACATAACTGAGAAGTCTTAAAGCCTCCTTAAAGACTCTTAAAAGACTCAAATGAGTCTTACCTGAGAAGTAATTCTGCAGAAACAGCATGATAGTGCCCTATGGTCACCACATTCATCTCTTCCTCAAGCTGATATTCTTGCAAACAATGTCATGTTCTTTCTGAATCTCAGCTTGAAGAACTCGTCTGGCCACTGGGATTCAAATTCCCCCTCTCATTTGCTCTGTGGCAGCTCTGCATTGCTTGTTCTGCCCTCAGCATCTCCCCAGCAGTACCAGGAAGCCCTCAAATTGTATTTTTGAATAATGCTGAGTTTCAGTTCTAATGTGTCACAAGGTAGATATAAGCAAATAGTGTCATATCAACATGTGAAAGACAAGCACTGTGCTGAGACTGCCTGACACATGAACTGCTTCCACTCTACAAACTGCTGATAAAATCTGTGCTGAAGGGATTTGGGCACTATCTATCAGAAAATACACGGGATAAGTGAAGGAAGTCCAGTAGAAAGGATCTGTATTGACTAAGATCCAGAAAACAGATGGATTGAAACATAAGAACAGATTGAAATACCAAGGTTGTTTAGCCTAAGGAAGCAAAGATGGTCTCACATGTTCAGGAAGTCTTCAAATATATTCAAAGCTATTGCAAAGAGAAAAAAAATAGTCTTCTCTCATTTACTTTGAATACAACAGGAAGTAATGGGTGTAGACTAGATCAAGAATTGATTCAGAGCAGGTATGAAGAACTTTTTAAGAGTAAGGATAATTAACCAAAATATTGCCTGGAAGCACAACCCATGGTGTCCCAATCACTGACATTCAAGAACAGGTTAGACTTCTGTTGGGATATGTAAATTTAGTTGATTTTGCCTTGAGATGTGACCTCTGAAGTCCCTCCCAGCCCTATGAGTCTATCATTGCATGAATTCCAGCATGCTCAAAGATTAAACTGATCATCTGCAGTGGAAATGTCCACTTCCCAAGGTCTGGGCTACAGCCCATTAAAATCAGGGAGGATTTTCCAAGTGACTTTAATAAGCATTGGATCAGGCCCTAATTGAGTGTGTAATTTGGAGCTGCATATGGAATTTGATCCACAATTTTGTTAATGGTATTTGCAAATCGGAAGAATCCAACTCCTTTTCCCAGGGCACATTAGTTTGCAATGGTTTTACAAGAGAAAGTAAACACACTCTGAAGGTGCAGTGCTGGATTTTTCTTACAAAATTGAGTGGAATTGACTGAAGGCAGACACAAGGAGATCTCTTGGGGGGAATTAGCAACTTTTCTTAAGGAAGAACATTTTAGATAGCTATTTTTTACATCAATTAGGGAGGGCCAGACAGAGGGAGACAGCTGAAACTATGTTAACAACACTTTAAAAATAAATAGGTATCATGAACATGAGAACTAAATGTTTGTCTCTGCCAAAAGATCAAATTAGCTGAGAGCCTGAAAATGAGCAGAGCAAAAGAAGCGGAGACATTAAAGCTGTCAGTGGATTCAATCATTTCTGTAGTGACTGATGAGGAAATATCCATTTTCCCATAGTCTGTGACCAAATAACATACACATTTGTCTCCACTCTGAATGATCAGTTAAATCACAAGCACTTATGCCAGCTAAAGCTCTGCCTCTGCAATTGCACTTCTATGCAATTGAGAGGAATACTGGATACATTAAGTTCTACATAAAGTTAAGAGCTTGCGTATTTGCAAGATCACAGCTCCTGTGGGCATCCATAGCCACTCTTCTTTTGTGGATTGTGGGCACCTCCTGGAAATTCTTTCACCGTTCCCCTTGTCTTGTGGCAGGAAAGAGATCAGGGCTCCTAATGCTTCTTTAACTGGTGCAGGAAGCCCCTGCTAAATGGGGGGCTTGAAACACACATGAAAACTCTTTGCTTTTGACTAATTTATTAGGTCTAGGAGTAAAGACACACAAGGTTTCTAAAATCATCTCCCCACTCTGGGTTGTTTGTTGCAGATGTGTTCTGTGTCTGCACAGAAGGTTGTACACTCTACCTGAGAGATCATTTATGAAATATTTACTTTGCATTCTGGGAAGAAAAAAAAAAAAAAAAGGTCTGCATATTAATATGGATGGAGTCTTTGACTACCAAATACTGAATTATTTATCACTTAATTGTACAAATGATATCCATGAGCACCTGCTAGATTTCAATATGCAATTGATACACAGCACAAAAACAGGGCTGTGTCTTTCAGACTTTGTTCTGGTATTTGGTGGGTCACCTTAAAAGAGGTATGAACACTTAGCAGAGGCCACACAGGAATACCTGACAGCATTTTGGAAGCTGCAAGGGCTAAAAATGCCTGCAGAAAGCCCCATGTAGCAAACGATGCTCTGACTCCATTAGCTTCTGTGGGACCTTTCCACTCCTCACCCACGTGCACTCGCCAGCCAGCAATCTGTCATGTTTTTGTGATGCTCCCCTTCCCCGTGGGCAACCCAGTCCCTTCTGTTCTTCTGCACAATTCTACCTATGTGAGGGACACTGCAACCATGCACAGGGTTCTCCACCTACAGCTGTGAATATCTACCATTTTTCTTCTCCAGCACCAAGCACGAGCAAGGAAGGTTAGGAGACTGTACCCATTCACCTGCTGCTTTGGCCCTGTGCCTACATACCTGTTGCAGACAAAGATAAATATGCTTTCACTGTTAAATTCATAAAGTTAAATGCTTGTAAATATTTGGTGAGCATGCCTTTAATACAGACTTTAACTGTGCAGTCTCTAATTTAATGCCACAAGTTTCCTGCCTTCAGTTCTTCTCTTCAGTGGGAAACACATTACAGTGAGAGAGAGACTCTTCTGCTTCCAATCCATCATCCCAAAAGTAATTCTGTCCTCTTTCGCTGGGTTTTTTTCCCCTTTCCCTCTCTCGTAATTCATGTTGTTCCTGCCTCTGTGTTCCTACTAGCTTGCAGCCAGGCCAGCAAACTTCCTCTACTTTACTCTTCAAAGGAGGCCAGTGGGTTTTTCCCTGCTTTTCCCCTAGTATGAGAAAAAGAAATTTAATAGAAATTAATAGCAATCCAATAGTAAAACAGAGTTAGCCACTGTAAATATGGAATGTAATTTTTTTTTTTATACTGGGCCATTCCTTGCATTTTTTCCTTCCATGAGTAAGAAAAATAATAGAAATTAGGAAAATGGGAACCTCCAGTGGATCAGAGAGTAGTCTCTATCCATTAATCACCCTCCCTCTCTGGGTCAGCACCAGAAGCTTCAGAGGATCCCTCATTTGAAGACAGCAGCTAGTGTATCTTCCACATTGAGATTCATCCTATTTTTAAATAGTGGGTTAATGCTTAAGATCTGAAGCACCATCTTCAATAACTTTATTTCATTTTGTTCTCTTCATTCTTCCCTTTCCAGCAATTCTGGTGTAATTTGCAAAGTTATCAGCAGAGCTCATGTTTTCTTCCAGATCACTGATAAAGATATTGAGCTGTATTAGCTCCTTTGAAGCTGTTAAATAACCCATTAGAAGAGAGTAGAAACATGCTGATGTAGCTGCTAATTGGTTCCCAGAGCATTTGATATAGGTAAATTGATTTTGTATACTACTGCATTTTTTTTACCAGATTGTCATGCAGGGCTACATCAAATGACTTAAAGTAATCCATGTGTATTAACTCAATACATCTATCTTAAGCAACTGCATTTTAGTCTCATCTTGTTGCTTGAATGCATCTATTTTCCACACAAAAATATATTTATTAACATTACATAAGATACTACCGATGAATTAATTTCTATTTATTTCTGTCTTTTTAATATTTTTTCATTAGTCATTTGCCCAGGGTCTATATAATGCTTGTAAGTATCCAAAACTCCTTGCATTTATTTTTTATGATGTGCCACATTCACTTTTTATCTGTCATCTAAAATCTCCCCTGTGCACCAACAATATTATTTCAGAATGAAGATGAATTGCTCCAACAGTATTTCCACAATTTTTTGTCATACTCTTTGGAGAATTGAAGCCTGAACATTTAAATGTGTTTTGTTTTCACTGATGAACATTCTCTCACACATGCAGTGAGAGTAAAAAAAAGAAAAAATCACTTCATTATATTAACAGAAAAAAATCCAACTTTTCAAAGCAGCTTAGTAAAAACTGTGCTTTATTATCAAAAAACTAGTCCCTACATGAATTCATATCAAAGGCAAAAAGGAAGTCATTGCATTTTGTTCTTGTTGGCTATTCAGATACTATACAATTGTGACAGAGAGAGCTGAGCTGGATTCCAGACTAAGCATCAGTAACAAAACTTTACCCAAGTAAAAATATTGGATGTTCAATATTAGGGGTGGCTCAGCCCTAATAAGATTACTCTTTAGGCCATTTTCACATTCTATCCAGTTCACTGGTCTAAGAGACCAGTGTAAGATTGAAAACCTCATTTCATTTTTCAGTAAATATAAAGGGAAAAAATGGAAAAAAATGGTCGCACATGATGTCAGTGGAAAACACTGGCTTTCCCAAATTCATGATGGTTTTTAAAGAGGAGTCTAATTCTCAGATTTAATGTGTGACTTAGTAAAAATGTAATGATGGAGCTCCCTACTTTGCTCTCCATCAAAGCTATCCAGATCAATCCTTCTGAGATTTGCTGAAGATTGCACTCCAGGCTTGGAAACCCAACTCAGAATGTGAAAATAGCCTAAAGAGTAATCTCATTGGCTTAGCCCCCCCTAAGATTGAACATCCAATATTTTAACTTGGTTAAATATTTTGTTACTGATGCATAGTCTCCACAGACCTGCTCTGAGTATAAAAGATGCAAGCAAATTACAACTGTGACAGTATAGAAATGGTTGTGTTTAAAATGGTGAAAACTACAAAATTTGAACGAGTTTTTCCATCTCCTCTATGACATGGTTGTGTAAAAAATCGGATGGCCTAGCTTGAAACATGACCTCCTTACATTTCCAGAATGATCTGAAGATACCAGTAGAAAATCACAAGTTCCTGAACTCTGATTTCCTGCCTGTGGCTGCCTGGCTTGAAATATACATTTGACTTATCTAACATCCAGGATTTTGTTATGGCTTAGAGCTCCCACTAAATGGAAGGAAATTTTCCAAAGCTGGTTGAAAATGGTGGGGGTCGTGTCTTTCCTTGAACTTCTTGAGAAATGAGGACTTCTCATGGGAATCCTGGCACCATTTTTCCAGGAAAGCTAGCTGTCTTTGAAAGTAGACCTGTCAGAAAGCTGCCTCAATAACTTTAGGCTCTCCTGCACTACCAGAGACCTGGGCTGAGTCGTTTTGCCAAAGAGCTAAGTAACCACTTCCTTACAACTTTGAAACCTGTGGCTCCCAGACATCCTTACCTCGCTGTCATGGATGAGATGAGAAACAGGCTTCTCAAATGGCAGCTCTCCTTCTAATCTAGTAGTCGCTTCAGGCCCTGTAATTTTTTCAGCTGTGTCTGTCACACAGGGGAGGGTGCAGTTCTGCCATGGTGTGTATCTTTCCCTGGTGTGTGAGTCACAGTGAGATAAGGTGAAGTGTCTGAAAGACATGCCTGCTGACAGTGATGACTTGATGACTCAAGCCTTGCAGATTTTCTAAGGCATCAATTTCCGCCTGAGAGATTTAAAATAAAAATCCCTCCATTTTACCTTTCAGTGATGGATGTTGTGTTATTGTAAAGCCTTTGTACTGCCAGCAGCAACTACTTAAGTACATACTACATGCTGTGGTTAAATCAGTCAATATAAATCTACTTGGATACATATGTTCATCATCACCTCATCCTTTCTTCTTTAGTCTTCCCTGGAACAATTTGTGCAAAACCACCCATCATTCCAAGACATCATTGAGACAGCATCAAGCCTCATGAAAAGCTAACCCATGCAGGCAGGGTGGCTACATAAATGTCCTGGAATGTGTTAGCCAAAGCCCTTTGTCCAGACTTCCAACTCAGTAACTGGTGAGTCATGACTGCTTGAATGGGTATCATCTTGTACTCCATGGACTTTGTACTTGGTAGATTCAGGCATACCCACAGGTAAAGATATGGTATCATTTTTTAATAGGTGGAGCATAGGCACCTGATGTACTCTAATCTGGTGTTTGTTTGTGCTTATTTATTAGCTAGGGTTCTCAAGTAACAATGTGTTAACGTGGCGTGGCTGTGCCATGAAATGAGTGTATATGCACTCTGACCATTTACAATGTGCTACCCTTTTTATCCCAAATCTAGATTTTGTACTTCAGACATAGCTTTTGCTTCTTATCACCTCAAAGGGGTTGTGATCCACCATGAAGTGGATCTCCCACGGCAGGACATCTTCACGTTGTTTGTCCCATCTTTTCAGTTCTAAACATTATTTTCCCTCTTCAGAAATTTGTAATCAACAAGATATTCTGGCTCCATTCTCATTACAGGAAACCTATTTCTCCTCCAGAAATTTCACCACCTAAAACATTGCAGGGAAAAAAAAATACTGTGGTTAAAAACGTATATATATAAAAAAATTGTTTCCTTTTCTGGTATCTTTATCATAAGAAAACAAGTTAATCTGTTCAAACCTTTTCCTACATGAATATGAGTTCATATTTCCAGCATATCTCAAGACTTCTGTCCCTTTTTACTGAGATTATGGGGAGAACCATTCTGGTGTCAAAGGCTGAAGTGTAGGAGGGGTGCTGGTTGGGTGCCCGCAGGCAGTTCAGGTTGCCACCTTGAAAGCAGATTTTCCTTGAGAATTGGGAATGACTTACAGAGTGTGGCAAAACTCATAGGACAAACAGTATCTCTAAAGGGAATGCTGCCAGGAAAGCTATTTCATTCTCTTTTGTGTTTCTGAGTGTCTCAAGAAATAGCACAGAAAAGCTACATCTTTATTTAGAATGTCCTTCTTTCTGAGGGCTCTTATTAGATTACTTCTACACTTTTTTTCTTTTTTGGTAAATATGTATGGTGCAAAAATATGATGAGTGATGAACATACACAAGAACTTATATATTTGGTAGTGATGTGGTTTTTTGCAGAGCTAGAATATAGAAATGCATTGTGTCATCCAGGCTGCATCCATTGCTCTTTCTTATTAAACCCCTGTGAGAACTCCCAACCCATATTTGTCAGCAAAGCTGCCAGTGTCTTTGAAGATGACAGGTAACAGGGATTTCTTTTACAAGGTGATTAACCTACATTTCAACCCTATTAAACAAGTGAAGAGAAACTGTTACTATTCTCCTAAGCATTTTTTATTTATTTTGAGTTGGTAACAACAACGCTATCACTTGCCCCTCAAGTCATGTTATATTGACCAAGAAGAAGGAATCTGATGTTCATTTTCCTCAAGGGCATCTCTGAGACATGTAAGCTGATTTCCTTATTGATTGGTTCTTGTCAATATGTAATCGGAAGCATAGGGATCATTTCTGGTTTAGTCTGTAACAGATCATTTCCCCAGGGTACTCTACTTGATGTAGGGAAATAAGGATTTAGCTGTTAAGTATTTATCTTCTTATTTAAACATGTATTTTACTGCTGTGGAGGGAGCAGGAGTGGCATTGACTAAGTAAAATAAATGTGAATTAAATGGACTTTAGGGAAAAGGCATTTTTGTTTTCTAAAATTACCAGTGTAGCAAACAGAACAGTTGAGTTTTTCATCATAAACAAGGTGTGTCTCAAAAAACTTTTGACAGATGATGGGAGAGAGAAAGCTAGAGTTCTCTGGGAGATTTTGAGAAAACAAGGACAAGGTCAGTACTTTTCAAAGAAAGCTTTTTTTTCTAAGTCTTTCAGGCAGTCTCAGAGATAAAAAATGAGTAATTTAACAGACAGAAAGAAAGAAATCCTTCCCAAGCTGTTAAATGTTTAATACCTAACCACGAGCCTCAAAATTCTCTTCTCCACACTAAATAATGATATCTTATTAAAAACTTGTTAATTGGTGCAACACTAAATGCTAGTTTGTACAGGTCTCTTACACTTCAAGTTCTGTCAGTGTACTATCTTCAAGTTTTCACAACATCTATATTACAAAACCGTTCCAGTAACACTTCTACAGCTATGTCTTGAAAACAAAATGATTGTGAATGAGTATCAAGAGCCTGTCTTCCTATTTGAACAAAATACATAGCAGTGGTAGGTGATAAAGTAAACTAATCTGCATCAAGACCCACTTGGTAGTATCAGAAACACAGGCATTTTGCAATAAGGACTCTTCTTAACTGGAACACAAGAAACCCATCTGAAAAAGAAATGAAAAAAGCTATATTATGCCACATTATGCTATTACTTATTCTTTCTCATCTTAAACCTGCTAAATGTAGTTTACTATTGATTTTATAGTTTTTAGTGAAAAGTCTTACTGTTGGACAGTGAGAGAGCATTTATATCAAGCAATGATATACATTTTATCCCTGGCCCAGCTGGCAAAAAACAGTAGATCAAGAGAGGACCTTATTGATGGCCAAGAACCCCATTACACAATGAAGACATCCATCCTATCATTGATGTCAAGTCCCCAGGGAGTAACCAGCACCAATTAATAAAGGCATTTGTACAACACCTTTAGCTATTCTATTCTCTTATGAGTGTTTTAACCCTTTTAGAGAAAATTATTCTGTAGTCTTGTATAAACCAACACTGAGAGGGGATTAAAAAAAATACTCCTGCATCTTACTCTTTTCCTTTCAGGGAAGGGAGGCAAAACCTGGTAGTGGCCTAAACAGTTTTGCAGATTAGGTGAGGGGGTGGAGGTATGAAGTAGCTACACAGACTGTTTCATCAGCCTTGCTGTCCTGATTTCTGTGCAGTGCTCAGGAGATCACAGCAGGGTGTCCTATGATGCTCTTTGCAGAGGCTAAAGCTGCAGTGGCGAAGATTTTGAAGGCTGAAATGTCAAATACTTTTCCTTAAGTACCTCAAGACACAACCTTCAATCTTCAAAAGGAAAGCAGAGGAGATTTATTTTCCAGCCAATTATATAGTTCCCTTCTCATTGCTAAATTCAGCTCCAAGCTAACCTAGAGCACCACAAGCACATACTTCCAAGCCATGTAAAACATCCCACTGACAACACAAGGACTGATCCATTCAGGGGCACAACTCTCTTTAAAGACCTAAGGGCAGAACTGCATTCACTTCAGATTTTCCAACACACAGATAATAGTTAAGGGGCTTCCTTAGGCTTTCCATGAATTAAATGTATCACTTTATAGGTTACAATTACATACCTGCATTCCTTCTTGTTTATGCACAGCTGGAGGTGAGATACACAATTTTCTCAAGATAATTGTACTTGCTTTGAAGCAGGGAGTAGATCCTGCTGGGTATCTTCCAGCAGTAACTAAACTCATAAGGTATGAAACCTCTTTGCAATGCTGTTTTCTCATTACACAGAAAAGTGGTGTTCTGTGCTGTTGAGTTACACTGCTTCTTGTGCACTGCTGTGCTTTGAATTTATCAAGGCAGTCAGAAAAGTCTTAGTTCAAACACCTGTTTTTCCTTTAAAAACCCAGCTCTTCATTCATAGTCTTCATAGCTGTGGTAGCAACTTTAAAAATATGAACCAAACAGTGCAAAAAACTGCTAGTAGTTAGAGGTGTAGTTAAACACCTCTTGAAAAGTATCACCAAGGGGGAGGAAATACTGCATACTTCTTAAGAGAGTGTTAATTCTTAACTCCTAAACATGAGTCTGAGGGAGGGGCATAAAGTAGGGTGAAAAAATAAACGTACACCAAAATAAAAACATACAAAAGACAAAGTGTCTCATGAGCCTACTAGTCATTGCTGCTATTCACAGCAAGTGGTAACTGGAAGCTCACTTTCTACTGAAAGCTGCTATTCTAAATTTCTAAGCAGATTCTGGCCACTCAGATATCTCTCTTCTAATGGATAAATCAAATAACTTAGCAAAAGAATTTTCAGATCTTCTTTTTCTGGTTTTGGGGAGTTCATCTAGACTGCAGGATCCCCAGAAATGCATTCACTTTCTGCTAAAAGGCCAGCCACACACATTTCAAGCAGCATTTACATCCCAGGCAAGTAATCCACAGACTGCAGACTGCCCTTTTTCAAGAGCAAAGGACGTGTTAAATGGGAGCTATTTTGTTCTGCTTTATTGAAACCAGAGATATCCCCAATTCAGAGGCATTTAAAACATTTATTAGCGTTAATCATTGTAGGTTAAATAAAACACAAAAACTACATTTTAGGGAAAAAAAATATTATTAGGTATGATACAATTAATATGTAAAACAGAAGGTAAAGTATTAACAGATTGCAGCATCCCATACATGAAGCGAATGGGTCCAGCCCAATCAAAGCCCTTATATAAACAAAACAGAGGAAGAGTACCTAGCAGGTGATTTTACACTGGCAATTTATCACTGATTATGGTTTAAATAATTAAGGGTAAGGTTAGTAAAATGTATCACTGTAGTGAAACAGTCTGATGACAGCCAGAATGCTCACACATGTAACCTACCTAGCCACGCTTATTCCCATGTGCCATGAAGGATCAGTGAAGACATGGGATGACAAATAAGTTTTTTAGGTATTGATAAACACTCCTGTTACATTGCACCACTTTATATGGAAATGTTGTACTGTGAGCAAAACTAGTAAGTTGGTTTTTTTTCTGATTGCCACTTTATTACTTCTAAATTCCAATTACTGAATAGTAACAGCCCTTTTTAGATTTCTCAGTCTGCAAGACAAACATTTCCTAAAATATACCATTTTCATGCAGAAGAATGGCAAGTCAAAAATTGTACCTATGCATATCTCTATCTTCTTGCTACCTTTGATCCACAACTTTAAATTCATAAAGGTGAAATGATCATTACAGAAAAATTTACTTACAGAATACAATGTGTAGTATATGAGAACCAGACATAGTGAAAACCCACTAAGTGTCAGCAGAACAATATAAAACTGTACTTATATACACACATATATGCAGAGCATATACAAAACCTAGTTCCTTCATAATTTTTTTTTTAAACTAGCTCACAACAAGCCAGAAAAGCAAGTCACCCTCAACTGGACAGCCACAGTCCTGAGTCACGGTGCAAACAAGCTCCACCAAATATCCTTGGCACTACAGCCTACGCCTCAGTCCTGCTGCCAGCTCTCTTGAGAAAAGCAGTCTTGGACAAACCCAGCACCAGCTGGCTAACCAAGAACTGCAGCATTGATATTATTATTATTAATAGAGAAGATCAGTTACCCAGTCAGGTGCTCCAGTACAGTAATTTAGCTTTTCACCAGCCATTAACTACTAAGAGGAATTCCAGTTGCTGCTGAAACTTTCAACTCTGAGACAGGGGTGTTTCTGTCATTTTCTGGCTGTTTATGAAGGGTGGTGGCACTTCCCAAGAAACAGAGGCAACCAATGGAAGCAGAAGTCATTACTTTTACATTTTAAAATCATTGTTTTTATAACAAACAATTGCCCCATTTGAAGAGGCACATTAAAGTTGCACCTCAGCTTTGAAAAACAGTAGAGAGGCAACAACATTACCAAAGGTGAGCCCTGTGTTCAGAGGAAATGCAATATGCTCTGCACAGGACATTTGCCTGTTATTTTTCTTCTGGCTTTAGACTTCCCTGCTGAAGCTCCCAGTAACCCAAATCTCAAGAACTTATATAATCAGAATCCTTATTAATTTACATCCTTTTCTTGACTAAAAGCAGAATAAAGTGATTTAGATTTGCCCCACCAAAAGCAAAACCTATTTAGTCACCATTCAAACTTTAAAACCTGTCAGAGATCCATTGCAAAAACTTCCAATTCAAAACTTTTAACATAACTCATAAACCTGTTCTGATTCACCTACTGCTCAAAGCCAGCTGTAAGAGCTGGTTGTTCAGGACAATATCCCATAAAGATCAGCATCAATTGCCAGTTCTAACATAAATTAGAGTACACAAGTTACTCACAAAATTGTCTTTAAAAGCTTTCAGACATCTCAGTTAGGATTTGGTAAGTTTTGAGATGCCATGTTAAAAAACATAAAAATATGTAACTATGATTTACAAAAACTTAAAAATCAATTATGGATAACTGCTATATGTTGAACTAAAGTTTATGACACCTCCAAAAACATGGATTCAATCTCACCTTGTTTTCTGGGTAGCTGGTCTAGCCTCTTACTGGGTTTTACTTAGGAGGAATCAGATCTCTTCCAGCATTGGGTCACAGACCCCATAAAATGTGATGCTGGTAAGTTTGGTATTTCCTTAGCACTGAGTGCCACGTTAAGCTTTTCCCTCCCCAGCCAAGAGAAAGAGCCAGGCATCCCTGGCAGACTTGCCTGTACCAGAATGGAATTAAATGTTCCCTAAAGGAGTCTGTCTCCTTCCCCAGCCATCAACAATGATGATCACGGAATTTTCACTTAAATAACCCTAGAGTATCAGTAAAATAGTTGCTGCAATGAGTCAGACACATGGATCGTATATCAGCACAGCTGAAAACTGAAAGTTTACCCAAAATATCCAAGGCTGTATTTTCTAGAATGAGTGTCTTCAAAGGAGGTCAAAATATGTGAGAAATTAATTATATGTGAAAAAACAATGCAGCATAGGTTGTTAGATAAAATCCAGAGGGATATTTCCCACCTATACTACTCCAAGCCCTCTGGAGACAAAATGTTCCTGTTGATTTTATTTGGCTCTGTTTCAAGCCCTAACAATTGGTGACATTTTATCTAAGCAATCTCACAACCAGCCAATAAGGTCTGGTTTTCTATGTATCAACACGGAAACGACACTCTGGCTGCCTGCTCATAATTTATTGTGGAAAGTTATTTTTCCCTTTTGTTTGCTTTTCATAAGCCCTCCTGAAAATGTGCAGCAGCGATAATTTTCCTCATAAGAGAGCAAATTAATGTTGTGGAATTCAGGCTGGGCTCTGGTTTTGAATACAGCATTTCTTACTCTAATTCCCACTTCCAATGAAATTGATGAAGAAGATAAATTTGGATTTTATCATCTCAGTCACACACATTCATAAAAGATGGAAGTGAAAAACACATACGGTTTTACATTATTTCTAGTTCATAACCCTCTGTAGGATTTTTTTCCTCCACTGCATTTCCAAATGCATCACGCTTCAAAGCTATCACACGGTGTGCCTTCCACACCACATCTCCACACAATTGAGAAGACTACTCCACAAATTCAGGGAATTACATCTGTAAGCAAACATTCACGTTTGTGTCTTTAGATTCCAGCCTCTAACCTCAAATTATATTGTGCTCTCTTGTGCAGTTTTTTGTACAGAAATATTGTTCTTTGAATTCAAAGACCTCTTGGAGCACAGGAGTGGGACCATGAGGAGTGGGGCACTGGGGCACCCTTTTTAGAAACCAAGCAAAAACTCAATTTTGGACACAAAACTTTGGACTTTGGTCTGGGGCACAGATTTGGAGAAGCCCTGGTAAGCAATGGAGATTAAGCCCATATTTATGCTCTTTTTACATTTTCAGCAATTATTGAAACACACACCCTGCACAGGGAATCATTCCAGTCTACACAGTGGCTGCATTTTCACTTCTTTCTGGAGCACACTGGAACTGTATGGGGTCCAGCAGTTTCCTTCATGACAACTCCTTCTTCCACATACACAGCACTTCCTTACACAGATTTTGACTTCCAGTCCATAAAAACTGCATTCACTCATCCTTTGGATCCATTTTTTTCTTCATTTAGCAAATTCAGTCCACTTCTTGCTGATGTTTACTGAAAGTAGGAAATGAAGCTGCAGATTTGGAAAAATCATGAAGCAGAGTCCAGCTAAAAAGATGGCAGAGAAACTGTAAGCCAAAATTCAGGTTTTATGGGGTTTTTTCCACCCTGTTATTACAGAGAAAACTTTAAAAACATGCCAAGTCCACTTTGCAAATGTAAGAAGATAAGTTTTTGCAGCAAACCTGAATTTTATATATAAACTGATCTGTTTATTAAAAAAACCAACAACATTCACAGGTTTAAACAGAGAATCAGAGTACTTTGACATTGTAATTTTGACAGGATATTAGAGAGGATTTTCCAACTGGGTTTTGCAAAATCCTTTTGAAGTAAAGCCTTCTGCTTCTGGTCCTTGTGTTATTGCTCATGGGAAGTACTGGAATTACTGCCTTCAAGATAAGGAGCCACGTCACTGAGATCACGAAGTCCCTTCTCAGTGGGGAAAAAAAAAAAAAACAAACCCACAAATGGTGCTGTTTTTCAAGTAAATCTAAAAAGATCAAGTTGGGTCAGCAGCACCGCCTACCCATCTGTGAAGTCTGCCTTCCAAGTTTGATTGCTCCATTGTTACTGTTTTCATGAGGATCTAAGGGTGGAATTTGCTGACCTGAAACACATGAGGAGACATGAATTCAATTTTCCTGATGTAAGAACAACACCCCACGCAGGTAACAGTTAGAAGAATTTAGCTTGCATAAAAATTACATCTGTGAAACTTTACAAGAAAACAACCATACCTTGAATATTATTCCTTGTATTCTGCTCATGAAAAAAGACTTTCACATTAAAAAAAAAATATTAAATATGGCTATTGAGAAGGCATGAAGTACACTGAAATTATATTATCCATGTATTTTTTAAGAATAGTTGTCTTAACTGAGCTCCTTATGACTTAGAAAGAGAAAATTCTCATCTTTCTCCTAATTCCACCTAAATGTGAATTGTGCAAGTTTAATGAGATTGTGCCTGTCCTAAGTCTGCATGACATTTAGTCCTAGCACACTGTAGTTTTACAAAGCATTGTAACTAAACACATGGTGCCTATACTGGACAAAGAAGAACAGATCTGTTATTTCCATTGAATCCCTTCCTCTTTTTTAGGGGGACTCTCAGTTGACAGCTTTGATTGCCTAACATCATCATCATCCCTCCCCCCACAAACTCTCCTGATTTTTTAATCATCTTATGGAGTAATTATTTAGAGTGTCTGAAAGAATTTCAGCCATTACAGGAGAGCCAGAGATCTCTCCTGGGGCAGAAGGGCACTGCTCCAACTCCCTCCCCTATTAGCCCTTTTAGTACTGCTGCATCTTTTGTCTAACTGGCTTCCTATTAGTGGACAACATACAATGTGCTTAATAATAAGAATAATAAATGGAAAAAAAAGAGATTCTCACAGGTCCAACCCATCCTGTGTCTCTCTCTGGTGTGCACCTGACTTTTGCATTAAACCCTTGTGTGAGCTATCCATCAGTATCTTGAGATTTTGCAGTCATGGTAATGTACTTTCCCATCACTTGNCCATTACAGGAGAGCCAGAGATCTCTCCTGGGGCAGAAGGGCACTGCTCCAACTCCCTCCCCTATTAGCCCTTTTAGTACTGCTGCATCTTTTGTCTAACTGGCTTCCTATTAGTGGACAACATACAATGTGCTTAATAATAAGAATAATAAATGGAAAAAAAAAGAGATTCTCACAGGTCCAACCCATCCTGTGTCTCTCTCTGGTGTGCACCTGACTTTTGCATTAAACCCTTGTGTGAGCTATCCATCAGTATCTTGAGATTTTGCAGTCATGGTAATGTACTTTCCCATCACTTGGTGGATTTCCTAAACATTTTTTCTGAAGCTGAATCCATTTTTGTGAATTATTCCTGGGTTTGCCATTACCATGAGTTAAAATATTTAACATTTGTTTCTTATATACCACTTTCAGAGAACACAGAGTTCCTGTGAACAGCTCATCATAATCCAGGTGGATTTTACAGTTTAGATTTCCCCATCCTTTGCTTCAGTTATTCATAGCTCTCTCTTACCAAATGTTCTATGAATTATGTACCTATGTTGAAGCCTGAGTCCTACAAATTATTTGGGGGAGTGGTTGTTGGTGGGCGAGTTCAAAGCATTCAGGTAGACTCCAATCCCAATGAAATCAAACAGCAAAATTTGGTCCATAAATTACCTTTAGCCAAGACTGAAATTTTCTCTTATTCAGTTAGTTCTGAACAGGTATGCTGTACAGGAAAGGTGTGACTTTTAAAGCAGATAATCTTGTGCATTTGTACAACTGAATGAGAAAGGGAAACATCCTCACATTACTAAGGTGAAGATACTCTATCTGATCCAACAGAGTGAAAAATTAGTATCTTGAGGGCCAAAGCATGCATAAGCACTGACATTACAATGCTGAACTCTATTTGCATCAATAAAATATCAGCTTCACATCCTGCTTAACATTCTGTTCAGACATGATGTTTGTAAAGTAAAATAAAAAGCAGAATTGATGGTTATAGACCCAGCTGTTACATGCATTAGTTCTGTTGGCTTTGTTTGGAGACAAAGAGAATCCACTAATTCTTAAAACTCTAGAGAATATGAAGAACATGGTATCTGTGAGAGGCTTTCCAAGAAGGCAATGCTCTTGTCATAGAGACCTGCAGGGAACTTCTGCATTAGGTACCACTAACACTTCCAAAGGGTTTTCATCTCAGTCCCAGCGAAATAAAACCCTGTCAATCTGACCCAGACAGAGAACAATATAGCTAAAAAATTCTGGAATCTACAGACACAGCTTCCATAAATAATTTGCCATTAAGTAAATACCCTCTAAACATTTGGTTCTTCTTTTGGAAGAAGAGAGCTTTAATGTGCAGACTAGCCTAACTTTCATTTTAGAACTCTGCATTAAACAAAGACATTAACTCTATATGTTTCTCATTCAGCTTTTCATGTTTCCTATGAGTTTCAAGTCTTTTCTACAGTACTCCTGATGTGTATGCCAAGAAGCAGGCAAACTTATCTTTGGAGCAAAAACCTCGCAGGCTTCAAGGTCAGCAAGTGGTTTGTCCAGTTCAGACCAGGACACAATATGTGTTGTTAAGAATCACCCAGATTTAAGTAATTTCTCAAAACAATAAAACCCACACAGATAATAACTATAAATAATAAAGACAAAAAAACCTCTAGACCTATTTGCTAGTTACTTATGCTGGCCTTTGAACTTAAGTACTGTTTGTTAGGAACTAGCCATGTTTTCTGCTGTTTTGATACCACCACCCCCTCCTTGAACTCAGTGTAAGGAAATAAATGTTTAAACAGTGTAAACCTTTACTTTTTTTGAGTTTGAGAATATTTTTTCAGTAGGTAATTCTTCCCTCACTTATTATTTCTCTTATTACCAGAACTATTAAACCATCAAGTTAAATTAATTTAGTTTAATTAACAAGACATCCCTGCCCAAGCAGCTTTTACCATGAAGTAACTATCTTGGAGCATAAAACTCAGTCTAACGCCTGAGAACCAGCTCCACAGCAAATGATACAGTGATTTTTCATCAGGCATCAGGGAAAGTGAATAAAAAAATCAGGTCAGAAATCTGTCTGACTTACTGTCTTTTCCTAGGCCTCCCTGACCGTAGGCACTGTAACAGAAAAAGGCCTAAGCAGGAGCAGAATACTAAGGATGAGCAGCGAAATGCTGAGCCTGCATCTACACTTCCTGCTTCTAACCCAGCTCAATCACTATTGTCACCTAAAAGCACTGTGATCATCTCATCTTGTCATTCAGCTCCTGATAAATATGGCATCAATATTGCTGACACCAACTCAAATATGGCTGGCACTGAGTCAGGATCAACTGAGGCAACAAACTGAATTAATTTTGGAAAGTATATATTCATTTAAAATTTGTATCTCACTGGCATCCATAGTCTCTGTTCCAGAGTAATAAAAATATCCCAGTATTGAATATAATAAATTAAAAATGCTGTAGGTTATTTCCTTCATGCAGTTTATGTCAGAAAAAAGCAGCAGTGCTCTGAAATCCAGCCCTGCAATTCTCATGCTGAAGAAATATAAACATTGAGGCAATTCCTCTTCAAGCTGAAGACTGCTTGGTAAAGTCAGCTTAAAAGGACGATCAGAGATTGAACTCCTAGAATAATATAATGGCTTGGGTTGGAAGAGACCTTAAAAATCATGGGCAGGAATGTCACTCACTAGGTCAGAGTGCTCAGGGTCCCATTCAACCTGGCCTAGAACTCTTCCAGGGATGGGGCATCCACACCCTCTCAGGACAACCTGTTCTCATCTCTTGCTTAACTTAAGATGACAAACTAGACCACAAATAGTCTTCATCCTGTTTTGAAGAGCAGGACACAACTCGCCAGCTTGCCAAAGATCACCAGGAGTGTGTTTTAGGATTCCAGAAGAAATAGTTATTCACAGAGCATGCATGCACATTTCTCTAAGAATTCTCCAGCTGAACTGGTGAAATGAGGAACTCAGGGATAAAATATTACTGAGATGGTATAGAAGTCCCATATGGCTCCTATTGCTGATATTCCTACAGAGTAAATTGCTGACTGCAATTTAAAATTTGATTTTGCACTATTATTAAATATAAGATTATATATTTTGATTTCTTTTCACTAAGGTTCAGACCACGTTTCACAGATTTTGTGCAACAAAACTGTTTGTAACCATCTACCTCTGCACATTCCTGAAGAGGTCTTGGTGTCCTCCATTCTCTCATTCCAGTAAACACTGGTGTGTAAAATAAAAAGTGTCACAAGAGACTGCTCAAATGTAGGGCTACAGAAATTGTCACAGTTCTGAAGTGAATCATCCAGATTAACAGATGAAAAGCATTAAAGCAATTTCATCTCCTCCTTTCTGGCATGTTTGAGTCGGGCTGAGGCAGTCCAGGATGAAGGTCAGAGTCTTCTCCAAAGTCTGGTAGAGTTCCAACTCCTGCTACTGAATCTGAGGTTTGTTAAGAGATTAATCAGCTCTGTGGGCGTTGCTGTTCTAAGAGTGCCAGAGGCAAAGAGATTGGGAAATGGGAGGGTGGAACAAGAGATAAACAAATTGGGAATGAAGAAAAACGAAAAGTGGAGCGGAGAAGCAAGGGAGACAACAGGGACTGGGTAACAGCTCAGTGAGCAGAACTTGAAGAGAGATGGACAAGGATTGCTCTGCTGCAGCTGGAAGTAGGAGGCATCGTCAAAGTAATACAAGCTGCTCTCTTTATTCCTTTTTGAATGTGATGCTCCAGTTGGAAGCTGTGACATTCACTAGCTCAGAAAAATTTGGCTTGGAGCTGAGCTTTTTGCTCGTTTGGGTTTTTAAACATGAAACTAATTTCATCACTGACCTGTAAAAGACTGCACGAAAGGAAAGGTTGGGATCAGCCTTAAAGCTGAGCATAAGGCTCAGTAAACAGCTACCATGCTGACAAAAGGACAGACATAACAGTGCATTGAACAAATAACTCATTTAGTGTGGAAACAGAGGTGTTGTGATGAACCTGAGCTGGCACATCCAGATAATGCAGTCAAGTCCCAAAGACTCACAGAATAACAGAATATGCTGAGTTGGAAGGAACCCACAAGAATTATCCAGTCCAACTCCTGGCACTACACAGAATACCCCAAGAGTCACACCATCTGGCTGGAAGCATTGCCCAAATGCTTCTTGAACTGTCAGGCTTGGTGCTGTGACCACTTCCCTGGGGACTCTATTCCGGTGCCCAAGCACTCTCTGGGTGAAGAACCTTTTCCTGATATCCAACCTAAACCTCCCTGGACACAACTTCAGGCCATTCTAGAAGCAGAGGCCTGCTATCTAACACAACAACAATTACACTATGGATAAGAAGTAATTGGAGTCCTGTGCAGTGGCTTTCTCTGCCTTTCTTTCCATCTTCCTGAAAATCATGTACAACATAATTTTTAAGAGGCTGGAGGAAGGTGAAATCCATTTCATTATGCCCCAGAGCAGCAGACTGATGCCTGTCAGAGATCCGGTGAGCTTTTCTAATGGCTCACCTGAGAAAAGTTTAACTTCTTCAAGCAGTGGTACAACAGCTACACAATGGCCAGAATCTCCTCCTCAAACTGACAGCTGTATCATAGCAAGATGAGTTTGCAAGATGAAAACCTCATTAATAAAGAACAGCCATCTGTGAAGACATGGCAGAGCGAAGCAGGCACATCCGATCCAACAGTTTTGGCAGTTTTCTGCACCTGTATGACTTTAAACAGTCCCACTTCATATCTCCCCAAATTCTTTCATGTTCTGAAACCTATTTCAGTGGTATTTTAGAAGTTTCTCACATGGATTATAAATGGCCCACTAGTCTGTCTCTAGTTCTTTTTCCTCTCCATACTAATACTGATGTTAAGATTTCCCCAATTGACAGAGATGACTGTTTACTCTGTTGTAAGTTTTCATGCAACGGAACACAATAAATTTTACAATAAAACCTATTGCATAAGTAAAATAATTGCAACTTAACTATGTTTAATACTCCTCATGGCACAGCTAAGAGCATCTCTGTGCAAGAAAATAAAATCTTTGGTTTGGTTTGCTCTAAAGCAAAAGCACAGATTGCTGACACAAGTTCTTGCCAGGGGAAGCAGTGTTACAACTACATTTTGCTCATTTAATTAAAATCTCCAGAAAAAAACCAAACAAATATTTAAATCTTGCATGTATCAAAGTAAACAACAATATTCCTAATTACTTAATTACTAAGAGATCCAACCTTGACTCAAGGTCCTGCTGTAATTAACTTTGGGCTGTGTCAATTTATTACTGCTTTAAGTTGGAAGTGCTCTCCTAGTTTGGAGAGAAATCCAGTACCCCACATGTTTAGCTTTAGCAATAGTCCAAAGGTGATTAAGTTTTGCTCCATTCACCAAAGTCAAAAAGCAAGAGGGGAACTAATCCTGAAACATAGGGAACATAAACTGCAAAAAGAATATAATCTCAAGTATAAGTTTGGACAATGTTCTTCCCTCATTTCACGCCCCACACAAAAAACCATTATGAGTTTGGACTACCTTAAAAATTGGCATATGTGAAATTTCTCTGTAACCTAAACATACTTTCTTTTCTTAAAATATCTTTCATAGACCTCTTCAAAGTACTTCACAGATATCTGCAAATCAGCAGATAAAGAGATAAAACCACCATACTCATCACTCACAAAGCTTGAAGACTATCCATCTGCAATTCCACCCATCCAAGCCCATCTGAGTCAGGGCAAACATTGAATGTCTGCTGGAAAGGATTCCTTCCCCATTCCACAGGTATTTCATACCCTCCTCTTTAGTTTGTCCAGTATACAACTGGTTAAGCTGTAAACTGTAGAGATTTCATTTGATTTGGCTTTTTCAATCTCCCAGTATTTCTAGGAAACAAGCATTTGGGTTACATTAAATATTCAATATATGAGCTGCTGGCAAGGCATCAGAAAATCAATAGCTTCATACATTTATAACTGAGCATTTACCACATGAAAGATTGAATCCCAAGACAGAAACTGCTCTAATTAGGAAGCCTCATTGAGAAAGAATGTTCTTATCTGGATTTTAAACATTAGCCTGTCTCTCCTTCTCGTAGTATGAGCATCAGTAAGTGAGCCTGCTAACCACTCTTTGCACAGTCTCCATAGAGTGTTCTGATAATGTTCTTCCCACTTCCTTCTCATCCTCAACAGAGGATGCTGAAATGCTTCAATCTTGCCCCCCCTGGTAGCACACTGATCTCCAGCTTCTGTTGGATGGGGCCTTAAGCAACCTGATCTACGAGGTGGCATCCTTGCTTGTGGCGGGAGAGTTGAACTAGATGATCTTTAAGGTCCCTTCCAACCCAAACCATTCTATTGTCCTATGACTTGCCAGACTTTAAAGAAAATAACACATGGCCATCATGTTTGTTTTGTTGCAGCTCGAGTTTATCTCATGTTTCACTTAGCTAGGTACTCTTCAGTGGCTCCTGCTCCCCGCTGGAGCTCCTGATGCAGCCTGGTATTAACCAGGGAGCCACAGCCTTGGCTCTTATGTAATCTGCTCCTTCCTATCTGGGGCACCTTCACGCTGAGGTAGCAGGCAACACACACAGGCTGGAGGGAAACAGCTGGGTGTGGACCAGATTTGAATAAGGTAACTAAGGTTTATTTGCGCTGGTAAATGAACAGGTGTCTGAGAATTGCAAGGGTATGACTGCCACTAAATGATAGTACACGTGGGGTAGCTTGTTTAGTCTTTGAAAACCAGCCAGGCACAAGTAAAGGTCAGTGGGTTAAGGTCCCACAAACGAGATGGGGCAATACAGAACTGGTATGGCCCCCTGCACAGGCACAGCTTTATTATACTGCTATTGTATAATACATTCCTGGCATTTTTGCTGCTACCCAAAAAACAGCAACAAGGAGCCACTGTGCCTGTGATTCTTTCAACTTTTTAACATAAAAAGTTAATAACATTTGTTCCTATAGAAACTCAGCTGTTAAAAAAGAACTACTGGAACAAATGAAAGAAACACTGCACTGGTTAAGCCCTTTTTATGTCAAAAACCTTTAAAGAAAGACATTGGGAAAAATTTAGCTCAAGTAAGGGATATACAACTGTATTAAAAATACTCATGTCATGTTTACAGAGACATAAATCAGTCACGTGATATTTCACAATCACAGCAAGTCTTCAGCCAGGCACTGCTAAACAAACCCAGGCTAAGTGTAGTGGCTTACCATTTGAAATCCCATGGGTACAACAGAACCCAGGAGCTGCAGCCCATTACTCAGCTCAGTGCAAACTCCCCAGCGCAGAGAACACTGACTTTGCTGACTCTCGTGCTCAGTCTGCCTCCTCACCCTCATTTGCCCAAGTACAGCGACTGCAGAGTACCTCTCCTGCCAAATTTGACCCATCTTCAAAAAGTCAGAAACTTTTACTGATTCTAGTCTTTCTCACCTTGTATTTTCTTGAGACAAATTAAGGACGATAGATCTGTATTGAGACGGTGCTATCAAGATATCCCTCTAAGCAGCCAAATCCTCAAATTGTGAAACGTATTTAAAATATCTTTTAAGCACAGTGTAATATAATAACCTTAGAAATGAAGCAATCTTTCTATAATCTCTGTAATTTTTCCAAGATTTATCTGGCTGTCAACAAAACATACCAGTTCCCCTTTTTTTCTTTATGTCTTCTTCCTATCATTATGAGTACATTTTTTCCATTATACTATTTCACCCCATTCACAACATTGTCCCTGGAAAGAGACGGTTGTTAGACATTTCAGGAAGGAAAAATTTTTATGTTAAAATGCCCCTGGGAAATGAAAAATACAGGCAAGGAGGAGGTAAATTTTTTAGCTGAAATAAAATGAAGTCTACCCTTTCTGGACTATCAGTTTCAAGGAGCATTGAATAGAGAAATTCTCCACACATGTTGGAATATCCTTCCAAATCTAGATTGTAAAATAGATAACACATACAGTCTACCTGCAAAGTCCAAGGTAAACAGAAATTGCTGCTTCCTTGTTCAGAGGCCAGGGAACTGCACCATGCCCTTCATGAGCAGCACAGGGAGAAGGGCAGGAGCTCTCAGGCAGCATGAAAGCAAAACTAAAGCTGCAGCGTGACTTTTAGGGCATCACACAAACAAAATTAGCCAACAGGGTAGGAGACATTGCCACAGGAGGATTTCATACTCTGAAAAGGCAGAAATGTTGCTATGCAACTTGGGCAGAGACAGACTTTTTTTAATTGCACCAAAACTGAAGTGGTGTAAAACATCAGAAAGTTACTTATCAATACTCTCTGCTCAGTCACAACCACACTAATTAATTCTACTGCTAATCAAGAATTTTTCACTTGGTTTCCACTGTATTTCTATAAACATACTCTACCAACTCTCTCTCTCTGCTGAGTGCTTGATAAGGTCACAAGTAGATCCACTGAGACCAAATATTTCTATATATAGAAGTAATTGCCTGTGGAATTAAGTGCACTTGCCTGGGTATCTAGTTCATACTAAACTTAATTTAGCTGATTTTCCTCGTCTATTATATTCATTATTAGGGACAGTGCACACCGCCAGCTGCAGCAATGCCTATCAAAGATGGAAACTAATTATCTAATTATGTGGCAAGAACGAGTTCCTCTGCGAGAACATCTGCAACCATCAGAGGCAGACAAACAAGGGAACTATCACAGGGACGAACCAGTTCCCCCAGACAGCCATGTGGCACACACCTCCTTTTTAAAAGGAGGCAAAAGAATGGTAGTGTATTCTAGGAATACGGGTTCTCATTAACCATTTCAAATACTATGCCATGTAAGCACAGCAAACAGTTGAACAGGCCCCATCACAGGCAAAGCGTGCTAGACAATATCAGCTGATAAAAATATGTGAAATTAAAACGAAATAAAATAACTTCAGGGAAACAAGGTTGAGTGTCCGGACATGCTGTCTCCTAGGTCTCTGTACCCCAGAAGAGGACTCAGGGAGAGGAGAAAATAGCAGTAGAGAGAGAAGATCAGACCACGAAGCTCTTTAGAAATCTTAATCCATACAAGCCCGAGGATGCATAGAGAGCAACACTGTTCTTTATCATCCCTGTTGTTTTTGAAAAGTTGCAGAGAAAGGTGAATGTCTTCAAACAGGGACATAAGCCATAGGTCTACAGGCTAGTTAGCCTCCCTCTGCTTCCTGGGAAAACCACAGAGCAAATCCTCTGAGAAACTGCTTCTGAGCACAAGAAGGTTACCAGGACCAGTCAGCATGGACTTAGCAAGGGCTAACCATGTCCAGCCCTCCTGGTTGCCCTCTATGACAGCATGACTGGAAGAGCACTGGACGTTGTTCACCTTGACTTTGACTGATACCTCTCCCTACTGCTCCCTGGTATGCCCCAGTTGGGATGGCACAGCCTAGATAGGCAGACTGTTAGCTGTGTGAGTAGTTGGCTGGAACATCAGACTCAAAGGTCAGTGGTTAATAGTGTGTGTCTACCCACAGGCCAGTTACTTTGCTTAATACCTTCTATCAGAGCCTGAAGGATGAAAAAACTGGCACCCAATTCAGCCCTCAGATGACACCCAACTCAGAGGTGCATTCAGCATCCTTGAGGGCAGGGCTGCTCTTCAGAGCACCTCAGGCTGGAGGCAGATATGGGTCAAAAGGAGCCTTTACACTTCAGAAAGGACAAATACCAAGCACTACCTGTGGGGCTTGTGGAAAGAAAGAGCCCCTGGCTATGAGAGAGGCAGAGGACTGGCTGCCTGGGAAGCAGCTCTGCCCAAAAAGGACCCAAGGGAAGCAATCTGAGCATGAGCCAGCAGCATACTCTGGCAGCAGAGACAGCCAGCAGCAAGCCACAGGAGCCAAGACAGAACATTAGGCAAAGTAGTTACCTCCTTTTAGATGTGGTCTAACACCATGTGGATCACACTTGCTTTGGGCCCCACAACACAAGAAAAATGTTGACAAGCCAGCACAAACTCAGAGGACAGCTGCAAGACAAGTGAGGGCTGGAGGGCCTGTGCTGTGAGAAGAGGCTGAGGAAACAGGGCCAGCTCAGCCTGGAGACACAATGGCTTTGGTGGGCCACAAAGCTTCCTGTCAACCCCTGTGGGAAGGGCTGCTGAGAAATGGAACCAGGCTCTTCAGTGAGGTGCATCCAGGACAAGGAGCGAATTGAATGAGAATAGGTTCTGGCTTGATGCAGGGGTGTCACTATGAGGACTATCTGAACAACTGCCCAGGGAGGTTGTGGAACCTCTGCTCTGGGGCCCAGCCAGACAATGGCCTGAGCAATCTGGTCTGAATTCACTACCAAGTTTAATTGGGCAGAAAGTTGGACTCAAGTTCTCATTAGGTCCCTTCCAACCCGCAAGGTCTTTCCCATTTGCAAACAGTGACCAGCACTGGAACCCCTGGAAGGCAAACTGAACTAGACAGTTTTTCTTCTCCTCATGACAAGTGCCAGTTTCACCATGCTTAGAAGGCCTGGAGAGAAATGTATCTGTTTGGGGCTTTTTTTTTAATGTATTCCACTGCAATGACTACCTTCTACTTACCAATGCCCTCCAAGATCATTTATCAATGTTTAAGTTTTTTAGCAACATGAGGATAAGATCAAAAGTATTGCCTTCACAGCAGGCTTGGTCTGAAACAGCAGATGTGACCCAGGCCAGGATTTATATACAGATTTAGAAGGAACAGGCTTACCCTGTGTCTACCATCTACTATATTTTGCTCTGCTGTATTCAAAGTTGTTCTTAGTTTACATCTGCATAAATAGCAGCCATTCATAAAATTTATTGATGTCCTTGGGGAAGTCATTTATAGACCTGAAACAGACAGCTATTTTCAGAAAACTTCTAAACAATCAAAATTAATTAATTAAAGGGAATATTTACTTACTTATTCCTTGAAAGAGTTCTTCAATGTTAACAGCATTCTTTGCACTGGTTTCAACAACAATTGCACCTATAGATTCTGCATATTCTTTGGCATCCTTCATAGGAACCTCCCTGAAAAAATTGAAAACATTTATGAATAAAATAAGCCAAATTAAAAAAAAAAAAAAGTTAATTTTTAAGAAAAAATCCAAAACAACCTCAAACATAGCCTGATCAGAAAACCATCTGTATGTTCTTTGTCTCCATAAAAGCAGTACTATCTTTCTTCATATGGCATTTAAATCATTCAAATACATCAAAATTTCAACAAAATTGATCAATCTGCAGATTTCTGCAACTTTCTGTTGAATCCATGCCTTGAGAAAAGAAGGATAATCTAAAGAAAATCACATTTGTTTGTGTTTTATATTTGACTTTGATAAGAAAAGCACTCTCCACATGCCAAATGTTCAAACAAGATAGAATACAACTGCTGTGGATAAAAATGATAAGAGCATTGTATGTCTCGGTCTTTGCAAGCAGCAAGGAAACTCCAAGAGATTCTGAAATAAATATGAAAGCCACTGACTTCGAGAACATCAGCAACAGCAATCTGTGAGTGCCAGTTCACTGGGGAAAGACACAATTCCGTGCCATTTCACCAAAGTGACTCCATCTTAAAATCATCAGCAGAACACCCTCATCTGGCAATCATTACTTCATATGTCAAAAGCTGGCAAATGCGGTTTAAAGTAGTCAAAAAGTCCTCTGCTTTAAACAAGCTAGCCCCATCATGGCCTTGTATCTCCCTGAGCCAGGTGGCAGAGCTGGACCTGCCCATGTGTGCTGCTATCTGTAACCACTTCCATTCCTGATTTTGAGCAACAGCAGAATCTGCACCAACTACTTCACCCCGCAGCTCCAATACACCAATCCAGAGACTTCTCATTCAACTTCCTCCCAGTGTCAGACACGTCACCCAGCTTGGTGTCACCAGCAAACTGCTGAGGGTGCACTCGATCCCTTCGTCTGTGTCATTACTGAAGGTATTAAATAACACTGGTCCCAGTACAGATCCCTGAGGGACACCACTGGTGTCCACCAGGACTCTGAGCCATTGACCCTCTGGATGCGACAGCGTAAGCAACTCCTCATCCATCAAATAGGCCACCCATCGAATCCATCTCTTCCCAGTTTAGAGAGAAGGATGTTGTAAAGGACCATGTCAAAGGATTTAAAGAAATCCAGATAAATTACGGAATTAGGAAATATTATGGATGCATAGAATGAAGATCTGAGCGTGAAATTCGGTTGCATTCTCCTGACCAAGGATTTTCAGTAAACACAATTTGTTAAGAAGGTGAACCACCTTTTCAGGGAAGTGAACATTTCTTAGCTGCTGTTGCAACTATTGAATTCTATAATGCTCGAATAAGTATTATGGACACTTACAACATTTTAGCATTGAAGTTTCAGCTCCTGTCTTTGAAAGTACTTTTTAATGACCTGTCAGAAGAACAGGACACATCAGAAGAAAGCCTTATTCCTGTTACTTAGAAGTATGCTGAACATTCAACAGTCCTAAGAGTTGACAGTACTACAACAAAGATGAGGATTTACACATGATAAAATTGCTTGTCTATCTGTAAAAATTCCTTCAAAGTAGAGAAGAAATTTACTTCAGCAGAATACCAACAATTGCTGACAGCTCATTAACAACATCAAGGAAAAGCAGTGTGACCCCTAAGTCTCCCAAATACATCTTGGCAGCTCAAAACCAAATTTTAGATGCCAAATGGGGAGGGTAACATGGTCAATGATTATGAGAAATACATTAATTCCCCCTTACATTATCTCTCACACTCATAGAGATGGCAAAATCAAACCAACTTGAACCGGGTCAGCTTGACCTCTTTTGCATCTATCCACATTGGTCTTAAAAGCAGCTGTCTCTCTGATATCCAGCAGAACATCTGCCAAAAGCTCTACAAAACCAAGGAGAGATGCCAAAAATGCTTACAAACAGCAGCTTGCTCCTGTGCACTCACATTATCTTACTCGTAAATTCTGTGCCTAAAGGCATATGTATTTTCTACTCATTGGAAACAATCTGATAAATTGGTGACATGTTTCACCTAAAACCATTTTTAGTGGAGTAAATCTGAAGACATACAGCAGACAGAGAATGCAAACAGCTGCATGCATTGCATAAACGAACAGATTTCTGGAAGAACTGTGAAAATCTATCACATACAAGATAGTCCACTCTCTATTTTTCCAAGAAAACAACTTTAGTTGGACATTACTGGATAACTTCAGAAAGAAAAAAGATTGGGGGTTGCAGAAAGAACAACTGCATAAAAAAAATATTACCAAAACTATTCATAATTATGAGGAGAAAAAAATGTCCTCTCCCATAAAACCCAAGAAGATTAAGAGACATTAGCTCATGGAGTGCAATGAGGACCATTCACACAGCAAAACAATTTGTGCAAAGAAGAGCTATACCAGCTGAACAGGAGCAAGAATTGGATGATTAGCAATCAGTAAACTACAGGTAGTGGTTGATAATAGTATGGTGAGAAGACCACAGATCACAGCTGCGCTGTGAGGAGGCCCATGGACTTTCACAACATTTCTGAGATGCAAGACTGCTTTAAAGTCTTCAATTGGTGCAACAGCAAGCAGGAAGAGGGCTGGTTATGGACTCATTTGCAATTGCCATTTGTCACCATCTCCAAGCTTAAGAATTACCCTTGAGTTAAGGTGGCAACTGTATTGCTGGGAACACTTAAGCAATAAATTTAAAAGTGACTCCCAGGGCAATCAAAACCCCTGATTTATGCTAACTGGTTTTTGGTTTTATCTTTATAACCACCCTTCCCTTTTTTTTTTTTCTCCTTGGTATCTGGAAACTTTTGTCTCGTAGGATTCAGTTTCACCATGTTGACCAGTGTATCACAACACCGTGTAGGAGATGCCAATAAATCTGTGTCCCTGATTCTCAGCCCAACAGAAACCAGAAGTTTGTCAGAATTAGGGCTTGCTCACTACCTACAGAAAGCAGTGAGTTGCAACTTTGTGTTGGTTCATGGCTGACGGCAGCAGGAGGGAGAACAAAATCAAACCCACACATGGTCAAACCCTCACATAGGCCTTGACTCAATAATAAAGTACTGAAACACTCACTTGAAGTTACACACATGCTCCAGAGCTCTGGTGAATCTGGGCCAAAGTAACAATAAATAAACACAGGGGGATGTATTTGAAAAATCATGAATGCCTATGAGGTCATAGGGGGAAAGCATCAAATATGATCATTGAGTTTGTACTCATAGATGAGGAAAGCAAAGAAATAATAATCATGGACTGACAAACAGAATCACTACTGTACAGCAGAATGTGCTTCCATTTCCTGAAAGGATACATGAAAATCCAAAAAAGAGCTAACAAGCAGAAGAGTGAGTCTAGCTTCACTCTCATTCCAAATAGCATCATCTCAGCTTTTCTGCAGGGGTGTAGATTCAACCCTTCCCTCTTTTATCTAGGAGTTTCTTTGTTTCACACAGGGGACACAAGTTTTACTTGAGATTATGCTCCAAAAAAACCCAAAAGTACACTTTCTACATCCAGTATTATGAAATAGTTTCAGTCCTTGAAAACCACGAATTCTCAAAGTTCTGTTCTTAATATTTTTCTACCTCTTGTCTACCCTCCCGGCTTTACATTGCTGGCTTTGCTCATCACTTACTACATTCTGCACCTTTTAACAGAATGGAAGAGAGAAACAAAAAAGAGAATCTTTCCATTCCAAATGAGTCAGCAGATAAAGGATGTAGAGACTTTACAAATAAAGAGGAAGGGCAGGAAAAGAGAGATTAAAAAATACATAATTCAAATTGTGCTGTTGTTGTTGAGGTTGTGTATTGCTGGAATCACTGATTGTAGTACAGGAGGCCAAAATTGTATGCTATTATAACAATGAAGCAAAAACATTACCTGAAGGGAAGAAATAATACAGTTACTGCAATGAAAACAACAACAAGAAGTATTACCTGATATCAGAAAAATCACATTTGTTTCCAGCGATGGCCATTACAATGTTTTCAGGACCATGTTCTTTTAGTTCTTTCACCCATTTTTTCAAAGTATGAAATGAATCCTACATCAGAGGAATAACAAAGTAAGCTACCAGCACACTCTCTGCCAATGTATTTGCCTGTTTTTTAAAGTAGAGGAGCACAGCTTTGACAGTGTTAATGCCATAATGATTATACAGATCACAAGACTGGAAGATAATTTATCCATCTATCTGCAATTTGCCTTTCAAGCTTTAGGCCATAAGACTTCCTCAAAGTAATTCTTGAACTTGGATGCTTCCCTCTTTTCCACTTCTCCTCCTGCCTGCTCCGATGCAGCACTGAATATTAAACTTCCAGTGATGGAGAAACTACCCCAGCTCGTCTAGTAGCTCATTTCCTTCACTTAATGGGAGCTTCATTTGTCTAATTTCACTTCTGTCCAGCAGCTTACCGTCTCAATCACTGTCATATTTTTAGTAATATCCAATGGAGCTTCCACAGAGATGCCCACTTCCCTGCATTTCCAAATCTGTGATCTGGTAAACCTCAGTTTACTCATAAAACTGAAGAGAGAGGTGACAATTCACTTGTTTTTTTTCCTCTCTCGGCACAAAAATCAAACTCCATCGGATGCTACCTACCTTTCAATAGTAAATTTTCTACTTCTTTACACCAGTGAAGTAGTAGCTTTAAGATAACACTTCTTTCTGGAGATTCTAATTATAATGCACAGTTGAAATTCTTACTGACAAAGTGAATTCTCAAATAGATTATAAATAATTTTTTCCCCTTCAGAAATGCATGTAAGAGTTGTGTCTAAATCAGCAATAGCTGCATCAGTATCGCCAAAGGTAGAGCCTTATCAATCACTTGGGAAAAAAAATCCATTCTACTTTAATGATTAATACTGAATACTAAGCATCAGAAAGCAAAATACACATTGACCTTCCTCTCCTATTTCCCCCTCTTTATCCTGAGAGCTGTTCCACATAAGCTTGGAGAAAGGCTGGCAAAACAAAATTTTATTCTTACAATATATTACAAGATCAACTGTAAGATATTTTTTTTAAAAGTATAAATCCAGCACGATTCACTCTTCCTCACCTTTTCTTGGCAAATTAGCAGTGGAGAACAGCACAGCAGTGACCACCACCATCAGATCATTACACTAATGCACTGGGGAAAAGTGGCCAAACCAGCCCTCCCAACCTCATAGTGAATAAGTCAATTGGCAAGAAAGGAACAAAATGCTAGTGAACTCTCCTGGCCATCCATCCATTAGCACTGCCCCTAACTCAGCTATATCAGCAGGGGTTTCTTCCAAAAGGAGAGAAAGAGGCTTTCAGCTGGAATCTCCTAGCCTCCCCTGCCTGAGAAATGAGCCAGAGAAGTTAGGGATCTAAAAATACAAATTTCATTCCAAATGAATAATGTTGAGATAGAAGGTCAGAGACTGATGATTTCATTACCAGTTTCAAAATTAAGACATGATGCCTGCAATACAAACATGAAATGATAAATATGCTTAAATAAAAATAGTTTTAAAATCAGTAATATGCCAACAACTTAATTTCTACTCAGATGATAAAGCTAGCAGCTGCTTTTTGAAATAAAAACTCAACCCCACACAGAGAACATAGGTGGTAGTGGTAGGGGGTATTGCAGGTTATTAATCCTGTCTTCTTAGTAAAAGGAAACCCAAAGAAATGTTGACAAAATGCAGTCTCCAACCTTTTGTCTATGTGGAGTTGAAACAACACAGAAGCAGGACTTTTAATGTTTTAAGGCAGTTGGACACCTCCACCCAGATCTACACAAACTATCGAAGCACATACACACCAGACAAATTAAATTCTGCAATTGTGAGGTTTAACTCCAACTCAGGCCCAAACAGAGGAGTTAACACAGGCAAAAAGCATCCCAGAGGTCTTACCTGTTTGGTGATATCATACACTATCACGGCTGCTGCTGAACCTCGGTAGTACATTGGAGCCAAGGAATGAAACTGTTAAAACATAAACCCCCAAGAGAAAGTATCATTAATAAATCAGAATTATCACATGCTTAGCCAGGCCTCAAAGACTTGCCATGGCAGGACCACCCACTTTCTTTCATCCCATGGAGAACAGATCTTACCAGTGGTCACCCATCTCTTATTTTCCTTAAACACAAAGCAGCCAGACCTCCTTTATCTCATGGTGTTCTTCATCCCACTGAATTTACGAAACCAGCACTTACTGGTTCAATGCATCATTTCCACTACAGGGCATGGACTCTGAGGACGAGTTTTGGAAGGAAAATCACCTACACTTCAAAGCCTAACCTGATGGCATAGGGACCCCTTCCCCTGGCAAATCTGCTTTGCAGATATAAGTCTGGATTCAGCTTGGGTTTGAATTTTCTAAAACACTGCAAAAGATTTCTATAAAATTAACTTTTCAGAAAAATATGAACACCTGTCTCATTTACCTATCCTATACTATGATAGATATTTCAAAAAACATGGATTCTTGTGGTTACTCTTCAGCTTTTTGTTTCAAGGAAAACATTCTCTGAGGAAAAAACACATGAAATAAACATGTTTGTTATAACAACTGAAGAACAGCATAATTTTCGTAATTTACCAATGACTAAGCAGCTGATTTAGAATTTCAGCTTACAATTACAATTAGAGAAAGGAAGCAAAAAAAGTCTTTCTGCTGATTCAACTAAGCTTAGTCTCAAACAAACCAAAAATAATCTTTCTTGGAAAATGCATTCAGTACCAGTATGCTCACACAGCCATTTTTTCATTTTTGGGGGAGATGTTATCTGCAAAAGCTGCATATTGAGATGCACTAATAACTGAGGTCAGCACCTAAATCAAATACATCACTAGGGCAGGGTCTGAACCTCACTGCCCAGCAAACACACACGGATCCACGCGTTACTCTGCAAACCTCTGCACGCTCACAGCACACATCCTCTTCCCAGATCTGTACCTACTGACTGAGCATTTAGACCTTTAGCAGCCTTCACATTTCTTGCTGCTTCACGCCCAACGCATCAGGCAATTTATTTGCAGTGCTGGTTCACTTGCCAGTTTGTCAGCTATTTATCACAGATCACGCACACCAGCTCAAGGTCGGCGCTTTCTTTTGTAACAGTATGGATGCACAGCAGCAGTGACAGATGGTCAAGGGCTGAAGTGTTTTGGGGAGCGAGGCAGGTGGGAGAGCTCATTAATAAGAGAAAACAGCAGGAAAGAGGATGAGAAAAGAAAGAGGAATCAGTCAAGAAGCGTGGTCTGAAGAAATGGGATCAGCCAAGATCCTGAGGGAGTTGGGTAGATTTGTGCTTTCTGGGGTTTTAGTGTGTAGCTTTATTACTTGTATGCTTTATGCAATAAATGTTTTCCAGAGTTTTTAGGCTCCTAAATCACGACAGAAATTTTCAGTATGTTAGAACAGAACAGACCATTTCAGTTGGAATGAACCCACAACAATCATGCAGACCAAGTGCCTGATCAATTCAGGGCTGGCCCAAAGTTAAAGCATCTTGTTAAGGGCATTGTCCAAATGCTTCTTAAACACTGACAAGCTTGAGGCATCACTTCAGATAGCAAGAAGGGCTTTTTCAAGTATGTTAACAGCAGAGGAGGTCTAAAGAAAGCATTGGACTCATTACTTGTCTCATGATCACTGTGCCAAGGCACTCCACCTACTACCACATTCCCCAAGTCCTTCCTAATCACAAACAAGTCTAGGAGGTCATCTTGCCTGGTTGGCTCACTGAATGTCTGCAACTAGAAATTATATCCTACAATCTTCAAGAGCTTCTAAGACTTTCTCTTCAACATAAGTGCTGTGTTGAAGTAGCCTGAGAGTCAAGAACCTTAACTGTGGAGGGTACATCTGACCTTTCATGGTGTATGCACACTCCTCCCAGTCTGTAAACTCCAGGAAAAAAAACATACATCCCCTACACACATGCTGATTTGGTCTTAATCTAGATTCTGTTTTAATCTAGATTACACAGCATTTGTGAATTTACAAAGAGGTCTCAGATAACGCTAATCACACTTCACAGGAGCCATGCAGTTAAACTCACATACTCCAAATTCCTTCAAGACTGGCCCTGAAAGCACACTGAGAACCTGAACAATATCTTGGGAATTTCTCTCCCTTTTCTTCTGACCAGCTGACAAGAACGCTTCCCTTAATAGCTGTTTCACTGAAGAATATTTGCAGTGTTAGGGCCAGAAAGCAAAAATAGAAGTATTTAAAACAAAGAAACAAACAAATTGAACAAAAAAAAATGTCCTTTGTCATTCTCTTATACAGGCTAATAAACAAACATGACAATACACTGTGTCCCTGTCACAAGAAATCACTGTTTTCTACAAGAAAACAGAAAAAGCCTCTTTGCAACACTGAATGAATCGAGGGAGGCTGAAAAATTTTAACTGCATGAGTTTCAATCTAATGATAGACCCTTAACAAATGTGCTTTATGAACACGAATTTTCCAATATCGTGAAATAATTACGTTTCATTTTTCTTTTAAATCAGTGCCCAAAAGCAAAGTCCTCTTGAACATTTTTCTGGCCTAATTAATTGGAAAAAGAGAGTCACACCAAATTAATTAAAGGGATAGAAAATACTAATCTGCACATTTTTCACCTGCCAAGGACCAAATGTGGGACAGATGCCCAAAACAAGTGACACACAAAAAATCAACTCACAAAATGAAATCTCACGTGACTGCCTTCTGTATTATAAGTGACAATGTCTATGACTTTGACTTTAGCTTATGCCAATACTTGAGCACAGTATTTCTGTAACCAGTAATTCCCAAGAAAATTAGGAGAAACAGAAGCAGTTTGAGATTTGGCATAAGACAACTCTGAGAAGGGCCACCTAAAAATGCTCAGGCAGCCACTCCCAGCTCTGCCACACAAAACCTCAGGCTTTTCACAAAAATAGTCCTGACTTTCCAGGGAATCAGTCCCTCCATAACCTGCAGGCAAGAGCAGGGCTCTGACAGATGTCACCCCTTCCTGCAGCCAGCAGCAGCTCACATCCCCTTGGCCTAACAGGAAAACACAGACCAGAAAGAGACGTCCATCAGCTCCCACCATCACAAACAATCACACTCCTAAACTCATTTCAAAAGCTGATCAATGTTCTGCCTAAAATAATTAGTTTTCTTTTTTCATTATACTGCTACAGGGATCATATTAATTTGATAATTAATAACATTCTGAATTCCTAATTAATAAATTACTTGCAATTTGCTTGCACCTTGACTTAGTAAAATTTAGGGATCACTGTTTGCCTTTAGCAATATTAAATATTATTATATTTATCTTAATATAGAGAGCAAGCTTGCAGATTTAACTTTGGAGTGGGCTATTCCACTCTGAAGATAACATAAAAAAAGGAGAAATCAGGGTCTAACCACCTTTCCTTGTGCCTGGTCCAGCTTCAGTTCATCTTTCCTGACTGCTGTTGATCAGGTTTCTATGCAGCTTTATAGACACTGAACAGCCTTAACTGTACATCCCCTAACACTTTTCTCATGGCTGCATTATACTCATATGATCATCCTTTAATTGATGAATACATTCAGAAGTGGATTTTCTCCTCTGTTTAAAAAAAAAAAATTAAAAAAAAAATAATTAAAACTCACCTAAACTTTACTGCAGATATTTTTGTTGAGAGCAAAAAATACAGAACCTTGGTACTTACACTACCAAACTTCACCACCACCACCTTCCACCTTCTAAGCACTGGGAACACCTCCCATCTCTGTTTAATGAGCAAACTGCCATTAGCAGCTCACCTACTGTGGGAATTTAAGAGTCTCATGCCTCTCATTCAATGTCATCCAAGAAAAGTTTGCCTATTTGACCACCTGCATCACTCATTAGTCCCATTTCTCATTTGGAGAGGTTGGTAATACCTGGTGAGGCTGAGGTTGCTAATCCACACAGTGCCAAACTCAAGTTGCAGGGGTACATTTTCCAATCCAACAGCCAGGCTGAAAGGACCACTCAAAATATAAATAAGAAACTTATTTTACCAAAGACAAGCCAAAACCCAGAACCAATTACTTCATGCAGACTTCTCCTCTGAGAAGTGTGCTCCATACCACACCTGAACCCTGGTGCAATGCTGACTGGGCTCAGAGCAATTTCTTCCTTGTGCTCCTCTACCAACACCACTTGTGGTTCATCATCTCTGACTCTAAGCAAAGAAGTGAGGCCACACGTGCTTAATGAAATTTCCTCTGAAAGCAGAACCCAAGGGTCCAACTAGAAGCTGCCCAAGCCTTCACAGCTGTAGAGCCCCACAGAACAGAGAGAAAATTCAGCCTTAGATGGTGCAAATGCAAGCTGAGCATAACCAGAGTTTCTCTCATTGATTCCAGGAGTATTTTGGGATTCTGCAACCCCTCATCTGGCCATCTCGATGAAGTCAACAGAAGCTTTGCCCTTGCAAAGGACAGAAAGACAAAACCAAGTAGCCAATAAGGAATTCACCACCTCTTTAAAAGCAGTGTAGTATTTTACTTCTGCTTCCTGCACATCTCATCACAGAGGGGCGTATTTGGTCACAGGTAACATTTTACCACATTTCCTCTTTACTAACAGTGAAGAATGAGGAAGAAGGAAAACCATCACATCATACTTGGAACAGAAAACCAGAATCAAAGGAACACAGTGTAAATCACACCTGAAATGTGGTAGTGGAAGTGTCTTAAGCCTGTCTAATGTAATGCTGATTTAGAAAGTAAAACAAATGAACATAGAAATAAAAACTACCACGCCTGCTTGTTTATATACAGGCTGACAAATGCTGCTGAAGACAGTTGGGATTTATTCAATCTGCCAGGCACACCAGGGAACATTAATTCATGTCAGCAGCTCTTTGCACCATCCTGTGGTGCTATATCCCAGGACTGGCATACTGCCACAGCAGGGCTGCCTCTTCCCAACTCCACAGTCAAGAAGCAAAAAAGCAAAAGCAAAACCAATTACTACAACCACCACCTAACTCCTAAATTTGGTTGCTTTTACTATTCTAGACCGTAACAAACATCATTTGCTCTTACTGTAAAAGGATTACAATTCTGCCCACAAGCACAGCTGGAAAGGATGAGGGTGCACAGATTGAGCAGAATCACACCAGTGCTCAGCAACTGTTACACACTTTGAATTCAGCCACGATTTTCCTACACAGTGTCTTCTCAAGCACCTGCAGGTGCACAGCAGCACAAGATTTGCTTCCTGACAGCTGCGATCATTTGACTAAATTTCATTCCCTTTCCTATGAAGTTGCTCTCTGACAACATATGTTGCATCTGAGTGGCCAAGACCAAACCATTTCTTTCCTCTCAAGGTCAGAGGTCCTTACTCTTACTCTTTCTCTGGGTGCCACTAATGGCAAGGACAGCCACTGACTCTGGCTCAGCTACTTGCTGACCTGTGCCCCTTCCTTTCCCTTCCTACTACACACACTCACACTTTCTGGACCCTTATCTTAAACATGTATCAGGTCCCTTCACTCAGCAGGCCATCCCCACAACTCTGCTGTCAATTTTGGGTGTCCTGTTTCTCCAGCCCTTGGCCCTTCCTGCCAGGCCACTCCCACAAAACAAAACCCCTTCAGTCCTGTCCCAAAAACCACCTGAAGTAAACTTGCCCAAGTCTGGGCAGTCACATGTCCCACTCCTGCCACCTTCAAGGAAGTGGCTGCCAACAAACAGAGTTGTGGTGGTGCAGAGAGAAGCAAAGGCAAACCCCAAAAGCATTAAACAGATTATCCTGACACACAAGCTTCTCAAACAGGGAGGGATTCAAAATTCCTGACATTCTCAGCTGGCAAAGAGCAAATGGGAAAAATGTTATGCACGAAAGCCACTTTCAGATGCCATTTAGCATTTTAAATCCTTGAGTAGTTTTTCTTACATGATTGAAGGCTGAAATTCCAGTTCTCACGATTTGTAAGATGAGTAAATCAGGAAAGATCTATATGTCTCTGATCTATAAATATATATTATATATATTATATATATTTATATTTATATATATAAAAATATATATAATATCTATTATATATTTTTATATATATATAAAAAATAATGAGCATTTTTTTCCAATGCCTAAGAATTCTTCAACTGAAGAAGGAAAAATCTCAACATTTTAGGTTAACCTTTTAAAGGTATTTTAAATAGGCAGAAAACAAACTTTTGCAACATCACAGAAGTAACCTGTGCTTAGCAGTTCTGAAGTTTACAGTAATTAAGCAAAGGATGCAAAAGACACAACACCAAAACCATGACTCACCATCAAACTACAAGTGCTGCAAGTTTGCTGAAGCTTAAGAAAAAACATATTCAAATGCATCCCTTAAATGATTTACCATGCTTTATGTCCACTCTGAAAATAGCAAAAATACCATATTCACTTGCTAGCTCTAATGTCTCTTGTGCTCTCACACACTGCCAAATCACCTGTCAATATTTGCAACCTGCAAGGGGTCCTCACACCACACACAATGAACCACCCCCACTCTGACTGAGCTGTGGGAGACCATCAGAGCCATTTATGACACCACAGAGCAAAATTCAGGCTGCGTTTTGCCTGCAGAAATAATTCCAGTCATTGATAGATGGTGTTGTGACACTGTCCCTGAATCACCAGGACAACTACTGCCACTCAGAAAAGAAGGAGCTATAAAGAGCTGTGGACATGTCATCAGTCAGCCTTCCTGGAAATGGAGGAGGTTAAAAAACAAAAAAAGAAAAAGCTCACAACTAAGGATTAATTCCTATTGAGCTTTTAACTGGGCTCAAGTAATTGAGGCCTCTTCTATTAAACAAAATTAAAAGTCCCAGAGTCCAAATAGTAAATTTAAAACGGACAGAGATAAATTTTCCTGCCCTAGAAACATGGCCCTCAGACTCCCTGTTTGCTTCAATATTCCTCAGCTGGCAAAATGGAAAGCTGGCAGCCACCCAAGGTATTCAAACAAAACATTGTAATTAAAAGCTACTTAGGGCACCGTGAACCAGAATATATGCAAATAAAAACATCATTAACTACCTTGTGAGGAGACTCTTCTTAGGGGAGGGAATCTTTGCTAATAACAACATAATTGTCGGGCATGTCAGTCCCAAAGTCTGTGGCAACAATTCAAAGCTAATGGGAAAAACGTGAGTTAGGAGGGGGAAAAGTGACATGTGGGAAATACTAGTGTGGAGGGAAAGTAAGTGACTGTGAAGAAAAAAATGAAGCGAGTTTGTTGGATAGCACACCAACACAAAGCAACCAGGTCCTCAGAGACCAGTACTTAGGCACAGAAGATAGGGGGGATTTTGTGTGCTGCCCGTTTGCTTCTTTCTAGTCAAGAAAAAGGCAAAGAAATAAAACAAGATAAAAGGATTAAGAAGCTCTCTCTCCTTTTGTAATCATGTACTGTGTGCATTTTTCACCACAAGCCACATACCCCTCTCCAGGGTCTCCTCCTAAGAAACACACTTAGCATTCACCCCCACCAGGGATATGATAGAAAAGCCTTTAATCTCCATTTTCTGCTGCATTATTGTCACTCTGCAGCACTGACTCCAAGCTAGCAGTTTCCCAGAGAAAATCACAAACAGGGAAGTGAAAACTCCCTAAAAAGGACAAACTCATGAACGAGGATTACAGAAGTGCCACTACTGCTCTACCCAGGTTAAGGTTTGAGCTTCACTTTCACAGCATAAGGGAGGCCTCAGTTAAATCTCAGCCAGGGCTCTTCTGCTGTGAAGGCTCCACATCAGCAGGAAGACACAGCTGGCACAGTTGGGGAGGCACAGGGTACCCCAACTCCAGAATAAGCACAAGCATATGTTTGGCCTTGCATTTAGGAGAGCAAAGCCAAATGAAGGCAATGTTGGAAGAGCAGGGAATCCTAAACACTGCTCTCAGCAGTACAGACTGACAAAACTGCCAGGCTTCAGCAGTGGAACACAAAGCCTCAACAAAAATTGCAAAGAACAAGGAAAGGACAATTCTCAAAGCAGAAACAACATACAGAAGACATTTATTAGTACACTGTGAAAACAGCAATAGGCCCAGAGGATGGGACAGGCTGGAAATGTTGGGTCATCATTGTTGTTCAGAGGATAATTAGAAAAAATGTAACAGAGGGGAGATATTTGTTCTTGAATAGCAGATCAGAAGGAGCAACACAAAGCAAAGCAACCAAAAATTCCTGATTAAAGTAAGACATTGAGAAGCACTATGTGTTTAGCTGTAATGTAAAACAGGAATGTTCTAGGACAGAGAATGACCTGGACCAGTATTGGGCCTCACCTTGGGAAACTTGTCTGCCTCTATAGCTTGCACTCAATACCAATGAACTTTGTTTACTATATCATTACACTTCCCTAGTCCTAGTGAAGGACTGGGAATACACTGTGCAAACACAGAACTGACACATAGTCCCTGGACTAATTCATAATTACTAATTAAAGAAAACCTTTAACATGTCTTATCTGTAATAAATTCTAAGCAATCTAACAAAGTTTGTGGCGCTCACTGCTCACCACAGTTTGACACATACACACACACACACACACACAAAAAAAAAGAAAAAAGGAAAGCAGATGTGCCAAAAATGATGAGCTAAAAAAAATTGAGAGGAAACATAAGGGACTGGTTGGGAAGGATGGATCTTGTGTCCAAGAGCCAGAGCTCAGTCACAGATTTCCTGCCTCAAATGAGGAATCATTGTTTCAATAAATACTAATATTACTATTCATCTACTTTTAAAGGGCTTTGAGAGGCTTTAGACTATGTAGGAAAATAGTTAAATTTTTATATAAGTATTAATCCAACTGATTTTTGTGTATAAAGTGCTAGAAGGAAAATAAAAAGCAAGGAGAGCAGGGCAGTGGAGGGAAGAGTGAGAATAAGCAAGGAAACTAAAACCATGGAAAAGAAAACTGAACTTTTACTACCTCTTGCAATTATTAGTCAGTTATCAGCTCCAGACCATGCAGAAATGGAACAAACAAGATTCAAGGGAAGGAATTAGGCCTCAAATATGTTTTTCAAGGTCCATTTTCCCATGATAAATAACCTACTGAATTGTTGTGAGCCAACAGATTTCATCAGAGTCACTTTACCTCATGCTGTGCATTGTAAATTAAAGCACAAGCATTTCCTGCAATTAAGAGTAAAAATCTTCTTTGCTCACAATTCACAAAGAAAGTATGGAGAATACAGTAGGATGTATCAGGACTGACATCCCAGTCTGTATAAGCATCTCATTTTATCCCAACCTAATGTGGGCATAGCTACAATTTCCTATGAAGAGACACTGTGCCATTTCACAAGTTTGAAGATGTTCTAGAAGTGTGCAAAGGTTTTTCCATTTCTCTCATATTTCTCAAGACAAACGTGGGCATATGTTAAGAGAAAGCTCCAGCTCTGTGGTCTATTACTGCATACTACTGCCACTGAGGCTATTAAAAGAAAAATAAAAGATCAACCAGACCTACATACAGTCAAGATGAACTAATGCCCAAAAATCCATTATGGTTTTTTTTTTTTTTTTTTTGAAAAGTCAAAGGAAAAGCTGCTTGATCTGAGCAATTTGCTTCACACACTTGGAAAAAAAATCAGGACAAAACCCCAAAGTGGTTCAAGTTGACAGTGGTAATTTCCTAAATAATAACAGCAGACACAAGCCATGTCCATGTTCACTGTCCCAATCCAAGACAACCCCAGAGTCACCACCTAAGTTCAGGCCATTCCCAGACCATGGGCTGCAAGCCAAAGCCTTTCCAATGCCAATGAGGGCTGCCACACACAAACCTGATGAAACCAGAGGGGAACTGGATGTTGCTGGGGCACTGCTCAAGCTGTGTTGGGCAAGGTGGCTGACATTCACACCATGGTTTGGGGGGGTATGGTCAGCCTGTCTCTGCATTTTCCCCATCCATTGAAAGGGAACCCACATACTTGGTGCCTGCTGACCACCTGTATTGCAGAGCCTTGCAAAGATTCAGGAGGTTGATACTTACAAAGTCTTCTGAAGACAAAAGGTTTAGAAAAGGTACATCAACACATTAAGAAAGACCAGGACAATAAAAGCATTCTGCAAACTAATACTCACCCGTTCCTGACCAGCTGTGTCCCAGATCAGAAATTTATGAAGCTCATTCCCACACGGCACAGTTTTAGTCATGAAGGATGCTCTGAAAATAAGGAAGAAAGAGGAAATTTGTAACATAACTGACACACTGAATATGTAACCTGTAGACCTGAGTGAGTTCTGCTGGATTTGACCGCATTTGGGGAAAACTCTAAAACCTTGATAAAATACCCACAGAAGAAGACTCAGATAGGACATATGCTACCTACAGATGTATTTTTTTAGAAGTGGGGAAAAGCCTCTGAAGCTCAGAGGCCATTTTTTCATGGGTCCAGGAACACAAATACTCCTGTCATTCACATGTGGCTTCTGCTGCTTGTTAGCTCCATCTTCTTGGAGATACAGACCTGAGAAAGAGGCAACAGACAACATCACGTGCCACTTTTCACTTTAACATATGAGACTGGATCACCAGGGAACAGAGAAGCCACCTACTAGAGTGCACATGGTAAACAAAAGAAAGTTGTTCTTCCTTTCAACTGAGATGAAGAAGTCTTTGTGGTTTCTTTTGTTTTCCATAGGAAATAAGATGGGTCTGTATTTTCAAAGTTTTTTCTTTTAGAAAAGAAGGCTACAAATATATAGGCTTTTTCTGTGTTACAGTAGTTCTTTTGAAAGCTGGTAGGAGAGATTGCCAAATTCTGGCAGATTTCTATTTCCCCCATCCTATCTGGGTACTGCTGAACCATTTTTGTTGTGGTAACATTTTTCCTGTCTCATAAAGATGCATTTGATACAATGCACGGTCGTTACAAAAGCATTGAATTACATCCAATGACAAATGACTGAACAAAATATTTCCTGAGAATCATATACCAGAGTTCTCCCCTACAGCCATCTGCAAATTGCTTGAATTTAACAATGCTGCATTGCTTATGAAAATACTAACTAAGGGAAAAAAAAAAAGGCAGCATTTCTTTGGTTATTTTCAGGGTGTGTTCTCTTAGTTGTCATTCTCCTCAAACCAATAAGCAACACTTCTCAGCTTAAAAAATTGGAACTTTACAGATCCACAGTGGCTGCTGTTGATTGCAAGGATTATTTACTTGAAATAGTTGAATAATTTGGAAGGAAAAAAAACTTATCTGTGCAGATAAAGAATATCACCTGTGTGAAGCTCGTGTTCACATTTTAATCTCCCAATGGAAAAAAAAAAAATTCCTTTAGTTTTTCATAATTATAATAGCAGAGGAAAATTGTTTTCCAAATTGAACAGAAGGCATTTACTTAGCAACAACAACTGCTTGGGGAAAAAGGCTGCTAACGGTTTAGAAGTAAAAAAAACCAAAAAACCATCAATTCCTTTGCTGCAAACAAGTGTCCTTCAGCCAGTAATTTTATTCATGACATGCTTCCTTTCTCTCTGTCCATTTTTCTCTATTCATCTCATTCAGGAATTCAAAATTGTCTTGGAACTTCTATGTGTAGCTTCCAGCTGAGACTCCTCCATGCATTGAAAGGCAGAGCTTCAGAAGGTGCCGTCCAACCCTCTGAACAGCACACAGCAATCAATACCAATCCTTCACAGACAACTTAAAACACCTCTGACACACATGCCAGATCAGCCCTTTACCCCCAAATTACTCCTTTCTGCACATTCCATAATAACTTCCTTTCCCATATGACATCCATAAGTTTAAAAGTTTTCCAGGTCGCACTGGACTTGGAAGATCTGTCCCTAAGATAAGATATTAAAAGAAAAAAAAAAAAACAAACCTGAATTAAAATCTACTACAGGACTACTGGGATTCTGATGGTCTGATACATGGAAGCTCAGTAGTTTTTAAAGAAGAGATATAAATTAATTATACTTAGTTTAAATTGTATTGTTCCTAATTTAAGAAAGGACAATGTGACACATCCTAAACTTAGACAAAAGCACATCCATATGGGGAAACAGACACTGTCCATGTTCCAGCCCAGCCTACCAGGACACTCAAGAAAGGTACTTTAAGGGCTTCCCATGGTCTTCCTGCCATTACTCAGCTATGGGCTGACCTGATCTTGCACAGATCACAGCCTCTTGGGTGGTGGAGTTCTGTTTTTTGTCTCGTTAAGAGCTTCCCATTTTAGACTGTTTTGTCTGTAGGACCTTAGGACTTTAATCACTCAAAGGTCAGATTTGAAACCTCACTGGCCAGTGAAAACCAAAATTATATTGTGTGTGATACTTACCCAATAGTAGGACTAATATTATGATCAAAGTGGTCCTGGACAAACCGACAAACGATGCTCGACTTCCCAACCCCAGTATCCTGAAAATCAAAGAAAGCAAGACAGTGAGTCATGAAGTCTTATCCAGGAGACCCTATATGTCAATATTTCACTTGATTTATTTTCAAGAATTAATATTTGACTCTTTCTTCTTGTCTTGTGGCAAGCGGGGCACATTATAAATTTCAGAAGAAAAGTGAGGACATGGCTTATCCTTCTCTAAGATCAGCCTTGTGCGTTAATCTCCCTGGCCCTCTTCCCAGGACTCCCTTCTCTCCAAGCCATCTATTTTACTGGGTGGATTTTAAATTCCTGTTGCAAGGACTGCAGTCCATCCAGAATAGCCATTTACTTGTACAAGCAAACCCCGTGCTTTCCAACACACGGCACATTACACAGCAGAGCCAGAGAAACAATTTCATTCAGGCCAGCACAAGCAAGCTTCCAAAACAGACTAATAACACCAACATTCTAGCACTCTGACAGCACTGACTTAGTGGAAATAACCTTTTCATGGCAACACAAACTAGCCTGTTCAGTGGAAACTTTGAAGAGGCTTCGGGTGGTTTTGAAAAGTTAGGAATCCAAAGATCTGGATCCCCAGAGAAGTGCAGCTCTCCCTGTGCATGACATGTTATGCATTACCTTCAAGGCAACACAGCTTACTTTCTACACTGCAACATGGCAGGCTGATTCCATTTGCAGGAATAGTCTTTTATTTTTTCTTTTAACACACCCAATCAGTGGGGGAAAATAACATCAGTACAATACTGGAATAAAATTCAAAATAGCCTGAAGGGGCAGGAGAAAACCTGAAATTATGCAGAAATACTATTTAGTTATTTAAGATATAAACAACTTCCTTAAAATGCAACATTTTTCAGTCTGTCTGTTTTTGCCCAAAGCCTTGGATGGTAGGTAGAACTTAAATTATACAGGGAATTATCAAGGAAGAGGAATAACATTATCGCTATGTCTTCCACAGAATTGCAAAGAGCCTCCTTAGAGACAAAAAGGATACCAGGAAATCAATACTGACCTTTCCAAAACATTAACAATGACAGCCCAGGGCCCAATCTAACTCATTAAACAGTCAATGGAAAGTTTTCTATTAATTTCATTGAAGTGATTGCAGAATTACCAGATTGTACCTGGTAGCTCCATTTGTATCAACATTTTAAGATGACTAATTTACACAACACTCTTGAAAAATGCTGAGATAAGACAATACAGCTTGTTAACAGCACGACACACATCACTATATATTAGAAAAAATAGAAAAGTAGCTTTTGCCCACACATAACTACGTATTAAAAATAGCACTTATGCCTCTCCTATAATCAATTTTGCAATATGTTCTCTTCTTTAGGAATAAGAAAGAAAAAGAATGCCTGTATTTACATTTCCTTTCACCAAGCTGACATGAAACTGCATTGTCACACCAGTCTTTATAGACAGCACTTATTAGAAAACCATCATTTAAACTCTCATATTTAATTCAATGCTGTCCTTAGTCAGCTTAAAAGCCATAATAAATGCTCATGTTACACAGACAGTTGTTTATCTACTCTGTTCAATCAATACGAAAAAAAGATCAAAGAGAGGAGCAGTGTTTAAAAACAGTCCTGTAGCCTTTGATCAATAGCAGTAACACATCCTGTTACTATTCCCAAATTCTGCCTTCATTATTGATTCCAGCTGACATCGCTATATAATTACTACACCAGGATGGCAGAACACGCTAAAGGAAAATAAAATTAAAGAAACCCTCTGCCCTGAAATTGAGGATCTAATTATTTTTCCGGATTTTAAATTGTGTAGAAAAATGAGAGTTACCACCCACTGGTTGCAAGGAATTACATTTCCCTCTTGTGGGGACAGCGTTTCTGCCACCATGTTCGAAACTAGACATTGACTCCAGTGACCTGATGATGGTTCAGTTTCATCTGCTTCCTCCAGCTCCCCTAATGGGTCACTCAGAATGGCAACTGCAATTACAAGAGGAGCCAGGGTCTCTGGCAGGGACGTGACATCCACAAGCATGGATTAAAGCTCAGCTCATTTTCCTGGAACCTCTCCATCTTTCAGTTCGTGGCTCTTACTAATGTTTCGTGATAACGTTAAAAGGACCTTCCAAAGTTTTCTATTGCTTTCACATCTCACAATGAGCACAGTTAAGCTTCAGCATAAGCCAGGCACACCAACAGCCCTCCAGAAGCTTAAAGGCATTCCTGCACTTTGCTCCTGGGGTTGCTTGCACTACCAAGGGCTAAATACCCTCCCCTGAGTGACTGGAGTGAAACCAATGGGCTTGGACCACAAGTGAGCCTGTTTCTAGGACGAGCACTGCTGCAGCCAGCGGCTGGTGCTTTCCAGGAGCCAGGCAATTTATTGCACCAGGGGGGCTCACTTGAAACCAGCACTCCCAGCTTCCCTTTAGTTGCCTGGAGGGTGCAAACCACCATCTATAATTAGAGCACAGAGGGGAAGGAAGTAAAATAGAAAAAGCTTCCTACTTAGGGCAGTGATTATCATTCCATCATGGGATTTAAAACTGCTTAGACCATGTTCAAGTCCACGTTACTGAAAACTGTACTGACACCCATCAATCAAGACATTCACCTGCCTGAAAGCAAAGCAAATCATGGTGTATGAACATTATACAACAACTTGAAAACAGCTAATGAGACCTTAACTTCTACTGACAACAGGGAAGTACCTTTCAAGTCTCTCGCGGAAGACAAGGAAAAGCAGAGTTTTTCCTTCAAAGAAGTAGAAAAAACGTTTGCGTCTCAGCAGTGCATTGATATTAAACCTCCTTGCTAAGGCTGTATAGACCCTTCCTGCAACCATCTGCTTTGTACTTTACTAGATGGTCTTTCTCTACACAAACCTATTTTTCTAACATCTGATGGGGATGATCTCCCTTGTTTTGTTCTTTTCTCTTCAAAGGATTATAGCAGATTTATCAAGCCACATGCCTGGGTAACAGAAGATTTATTTTTCAATTCTCAAAGCTCTGCTATGACACCCTCTAATCTGTTTTTCTGTTTTGTTTTACCTGATGTTGGTGTACATATAACATCAAACACACACAAAGGTATAACGTCTTGGCTTATGGAAAAGGTCACGGTGGCACTGAGCAGAGTGGATTGGACGAGTTTCAGAAACTGAGAACATGCCCTCAGGAGTTACACTGCACTTCAAGGGACAGATCCTGCAATGCTTTGGGAAAAATCCTCATTTACAGGAAACCCAAGGGCTTCAGCACTGTGGTCATCGACTCATCACGATCAAGAGCATCCAATCCAGGAAAGAAGGGGCAAGAAATGAATAAATATAAAATAATTATTGCAGATCAAGGTGTTCACGAATCACTCAAGGAACCAACTACCGATTTCCCTTTAGTCCTTTTCTTCTCCATAAGCCCCCTAGCAAACTTACAAAATATCAGTTATAAACCACATTGTAGCAAGATAAGCAGAGTGGGCGGGGTAGGGAGGAAGGAAAGAAGCAGAAATGTCATTCACAGTAAGTGAGCCACTATTAGTTTGCCAAAATAGCTACAGCTTCCGAATCTCCCCTGGTCAGCAAAACGGATTCAAAAATCTGAAACTGTATCAGATGTTTCTGACAAATAGAAGAAACCAACGCAAGCATGACTAATTCCAGCTTGTTACCCTTTAACCCCAGATAACACATTCTCTGCTCTTCCAAAATCCCTTACCAGCAGATTCAGGTGTGAGGATTTTAAGAGAATGGAGAGCAGAATGCCACAGAAAACAGTGATCCCACCCACACTCCTGCTCCCGGGGAACCACCCCACTTGGCTCCTCAGCTCTCACTGCTGTAAAGGAGATGAGACTGTATTTCAAGCTAGCAGCATTACAGGATGCTGGCAACTCATTTGCTGGCAAACAGCAACTGAGCTGCTGACTTCTGGCTGATTTGCAGCAGCTTACAGGGAGATAAAAAATATAAAGCAGAGAAAAATATGAGCAATAGATTAAAAAAGAAAACCATTTTCCCATTACAAATAGGCAGTGGTATATTCCTCTACTGTTCCAAACACATTTTTCCCAGCAGAAAAAGCTAATGCAGAAAAATTTAGCTTTTTAATTTAAATCTGAATGTCTCATTTGTATCTTTGCACATGGGGCCTGGTCCTCCAAGCATTCTTCCAAATTAGAGAGAGCTACAGTACCCTGTAAACACATCCCTGATTAGGCTGTTAGTCTGTTGCCTTGATATTATAATAGCTTTCAATATATTGAGGGTCAAGCCCTATTGTGCTGAGTAAACTAATCCCTTAATGTAATTTTTTTTTTTTTTTTTTTTTTTACATTTGAAATGGAATAAATGTTGAATTCACAAAAAAAGTCCACACTTATCATGACTGATGACTAAACAGCAGCCCTATAATTATGCACATTGTTGCAAGAGCTTTTTTAGTCTTGATTATACTGAGTCTTTCTGTGCTATGTTAATATACAGGGCTTCCTAAGTATGTGTAAAACTAGATAAACTATATAAAAATCCTTTTACAACTCCAGGATTTTGAAAATACAAACAAAACAAGAACACTGGACAGCACTTCACACGAGGAAATGGCACCCTAAGAATGAACACACTGAAGAAACTGCCTTCTGCCCTTCCACTTGCAAAGTAAGGGAAAAAAAAAGAACATCTGGCCTGTAACCACCACAGATCTCATGACTAACTTCCCATTTCAGCTTTAAAGGAAGGTTGAGACACCCTGGAGACAGGCACCACAAAAATCTTCACAAAGAAGCAATGGAGAACTGACATCTATATAAATAGGGATCCCACACACAGCTCCTTCGGAAGGAAATCTTCTCATCAGCTTGGACAAAGCCAGGATTCAATCAAACTGACAACCTGAATTTGTAAAAATGTTTAAAAATTAAAAATGCCTGTCCCTTCAAAACATTCCTCATAATACAACAGAGTCACTGAGACATCAGCTACAGACAGGTCTCATTAAATCTGGCTGGGTTTAACATGAGTTAGTCTTACAGCTCAGAAGAAGAATGAGCCCTAGCAACCTGGAGCTCCCCAAAAGCTGAGCTGCCAACCACCCCAACTTGAGCAAAGGCACCACAAGCATTTGGTGGCAGAACCCTTCCTCTGAAGGCTCCTGATGAAGAGAAAAAGAGCATGACCAAAGCAGTCAGGGTTAATTTAGTGTAACCCCCAGGAAGTCTCCCATGGCAGAGCTTTTTCATCAGGCATAGAGCTGGAATTGCAAAGCTGCTCACTGATGGAACTCAGAGCTTCAGCCAGAGAGCAGTACCAGAGCCTACCAGCAAACTGCTTTGAAGCTTTCTCCAGACAGGTTAACATCAAGAAGTGCAGTTAACTGCATGCACCAGAAATATCTGTGGTCAAAAAATTGTCTCTAACAATCCTCTCAGTGTACCTTCCAGTGAGACAACACCACTTTCTGTCTTCTTTCAGACCAAAAAAAAAAAAAAAAGGCTTGATGAAACATGCAGAACTGGGATGCAGTCAAAAAGTTGTCCTACTCTCCTGGAAGAGGATCTGCTCAGAGAGGAAGCTGGCTGCTCCTCATTGTTAAGAGAAGCAACAGCTCTTGGCTCCCTGTTACACATTCACACCACTGGATATACTTGGCTGATTCATCCCTAACTGAAAAATAACAGAGGAGCCAGTTTATGCTCAAGATTTCCACTAAATTCTGCTGTTTGTTACACTGGTTTGATTCCTGCCAGTGCTAGTGCAGAGAGGAAGGAGAGGTCCTTGTCCTGCTCAGAGCAGAGCTTTCACTGTTGAAGCATTAATGATGTACAGATGAAAACACTTGAATTGGTGTGAAGTTACCAAAAAGGAGAAAACTGTCCTTTCTTATCAATGTATTTGGTATTTTACATACCAAAAACAGGCACTGAAAAACCTTTGCAACTGGCCAGGCAGGCCTGAGGTGGAAAGACAGAATTTTAACTTTTTGGGAAGAAAAATAATCAATGAGTTACAAAAAAATACAAATGCAGAGCGACCATTCATTCCAGTAGCTCTGTAAAGCACAGCTGGTCTGGACTTGGCAAATCAGCTTCTGCACATTTGAACAGCTCTTCTTTCCACTGCCAGAATTGGCCACGCTCTCGTTTTTGATTTACAGTTGAATCACCCTGGCCCACTCCCATTACCCTCAGCAGGACTTTGATGGAATCTGAAAATTCACAGCGGTGCAATCGCATCTCAGAGCTGCTAAATGGTTTGCATTTCATTAGCTATCATCAAACAAATTGCAAGGCCTGTGCTGTAAAGTATCGCTGGGCTTTAGCAGAAATGTAAGCTCAGCTCTGGTCAGGCCTGGTGTCCAGGAGGAATGTCACTCCCCGGGCAAGGTCTGGCATGCAGCACTGAGAAACCCAACCTGCATCTTGAATGCTTTCAGGGTTGCCAGTTCTTAACCCAAAGGCACGTGACACTGTAAGGCTGAGTACAGGATTAAGGCTGTCTTTTAAATTCCAGTGGAGGTAAAAAAGCAACAAGCTGAAAAATAAATTAAAGCTTTGCAATTTGCAGCCTGCTTTAGTCCCCTATGCCTGCCTTTAACATTTTAATCATTACTCAGATGATCAAATGCAGGTAGCATTGCAATATTTTCCATGTCTTACTAATCCAGTTACAGCTGCTCTGGAAGGCTGTGACAGGCAGCTTGAAGAGCATCTGAAACTGCCTTTGGATTTTTATCAACTGTATAGATATACAAGGAAGAGCTATGCACAACAGATTCCTGTTCACAGTTTCCAAGGGCAGTATTTTAATCCAAGAATTACTCTACCCAATAAACTTTTTGCCAACCTTGAACACATCATTCGCCCTTCCCTGTGTCTGGGTATCACTTTTGGTTGTCTGAAAACACTGCTGAAAGGAGAAATAGCCTGCAGGAGGCCGAGGTTCATAGACACCCCTGGGACTGAACTGAATCTGCCAAGTGTCAGGCTTGTCCCAGGGAAAATGAAGCCATGCACGGTGGAGTGGTGTGTAGGAAGAAGTGCAAAAAGCTTCTCTCCTTTATTCAGTTTTCCATCTGCAAGATGTATCAAGTGAGCAAAGCTATCACTGCATAACTGCACAGATGAAAATACAAGAGCAGCTCTTAGACTCACACACTGAGTGCTGCTTCACCAATAAAAGATTCCTGAGGCTTCAGCCTGAACCAAAGGGATGCAGGTACAGATACTCTGAAGCCTCACTTCTGCAGTCAAAATATACACATCTCATTCAGGACACTGATGATTTCTGTAAATTCCAAATTAAAATTTTATATAAAATTTTATATATTTTATGGTGGTCTTATACCACCAGTGATCTTCAAGGAATTTCTGCAAAGATCTGGGAGATACTCCTCCGCAAAGCAAATTTTTGAAAGAGAAGACCTAGGACCAGAGTTGGCTCCCAGAAGTGTCATTTTGCCATTTTGCACTTTCCTGAGGGAAGGGTACTTGCCAAACGAACAACACTCGCACTCAATATTGGAACCCAGCTGCCCACAGTCCCAGCACAAACACGTGGCTCTCACTGCAACTCTGTTTTGAGAGGCAGGATGGCCTCCCCTGGCCTTCTCTGGGGAGTTTATACCCTGGCTGGATTCTGCAGTTTCACTGGCTGTCTCACTTCAGTAGGAACCACCACAGTTCTTCTGGTCATCTGTCCCTGTGTGAACTTCACACAAACACCCCTATTTGCATTTCCCTTTGTTGCATTCCCTTCTTTAAACTCATAATATATGGCAGTAAAGGTACCTTTTAGGTCAGTTGGTACTCCCACTAAGTTAGGATGACCTATGCCAACTCCCACACAGTAAAAAGCCTTACACATCATTTCTAATTGCTTTCAGGCCAACATTGCTGTTGAAGAGCACAAATTAGCAACAGAATCAGACTTTTTCCTCCGGAGTACAATAGAATTATATTAATTCCCCCTACATGTAAAAGTGCAGTACTTGTTCTCCCCACAGTCAGGTCAGTCCTGTTAGATCAGAATGCAATCCTTCCTCCTAGTGCTGCAAGGACTGATTTGGCACAGGAATTTGTGGCTCTATTGTTCTCAGCTCACTAGTAGCTGTTATATGAAAATAGTTACTCGATTTTACCGTGTAACAGCATTATGGGGATGTAAAACAGTGATAGTTGTAAAGCATTCAAACAGTACAGTAACAAAGAGCTATTTAGGTGCTTTAAGAGATAGTCAAGCACTGAGTTTATTTGTTTGGTATTTATATGCACCTTCAATACCACCCATATATTTCTACAGGCTGCTTTAAAACAGAAAAACATTTACCAGACAGGGTTTAATGTATCTGGCCTCCTGTGGTGGGCTGATGCTACCTGGAAACCAGGCATCCACCAAAGCCATCCTATCACTCCCCTTCCCAGCTGAGCAGGGGAGAAAAAATGTAACAAAAAACCCATGGGTTGAAATAAGGACAGGAAGAGATCACTCACCAACTACTGCCATGGGTAAAATAGACTCAAAATGGGAAAATTAATTTAATTTATTGCCAATCAAANGCTTTCAGGGTTGCCAGTTCTTAACCCAAAGGCACGTGACACTGTAAGGCTGAGTACAGGATTAAGGCTGTCTTTTAAATTCCAGTGGAGGTAAAAAAGCAACAAGCTGAAAAATAAATTAAAGCTTTGCAATTTGCAGCCTGCTTTAGTCCCCTATGCCTGCCTTTAACATTTTAATCATTACTCAGATGATCAAATGCAGGTAGCATTGCAATATTTTCCATGTCTTACTAATCCAGTTACAGCTGCTCTGGAAGGCTGTGACAGGCAGCTTGAAGAGCATCTGAAACTGCCTTTGGATTTTTATCAACTGTATAGATATACAAGGAAGAGCTATGCACAACAGATTCCTGTTCACAGTTTCCAAGGGCAGTATTTTAATCCAAGAATTACTCTACCCAATAAACTTTTTGCCAACCTTGAACACATCATTCGCCCTTCCCTGTGTCTGGGTATCACTTTTGGTTGTCTGAAAACACTGCTGAAAGGAGAAATAGCCTGCAGGAGGCCGAGGTTCATAGACACCCCTGGGACTGAACTGAATCTGCCAAGTGTCAGGCTTGTCCCAGGGAAAATGAAGCCATGCACGGTGGAGTGGTGTGTAGGAAGAAGTGCAAAAAGCTTCTCTCCTTTATTCAGTTTTCCATCTGCAAGATGTATCAAGTGAGCAAAGCTATCACTGCATAACTGCACAGATGAAAATACAAGAGCAGCTCTTAGACTCACACACTGAGTGCTGCTTCACCAATAAAAGATTCCTGAGGCTTCAGCCTGAACCAAAGGGATGCAGGTACAGATGCTCTGAAGCCTCACTTCTGCAGTCAAAATATACACATCTCATTCAGGACACTGATGATTTCTGTAAATTCCAAATTAAAATTTTATATAAAATTTTATATATTTTATGGTGGTCTTATACCACCAGTGATCTTCAAGGAATTTCTGCAAAGATCTGGGAGATACTCCTCCGCAAAGCAAATTTTTGAAAGAGAAGACCTAGGACCAGAGTTGGCTCCCAGAAGTGTCATTTTGCCATTTTGCACTTTCCTGAGGGAAGGGTACTTGCCAAACGAACAACACTCGCACTCAATATTGGAACCCAGCTGCCCACAGTCCCAGCACAAACACGTGGCTCTCACTGCAACTCTGTTTTGAGAGGCAGGATGGCCACCCCTGGCCTTCTCTGGGGAGTTTATACCCTGGCTGGATTCTGCAGTTTCACTGGCCGTCTCACTTCAGTAGGAACCACCACAGTTCTTCTGGTCATCTGTCCCTGTGTGAACTTCACACAAACACCCCTATTTGCATTTCCCTTTGTTGCACTCCCTTCTTTAAACTCATAATATATGGCAGTAAAGGTACCTTTTAGGTCAGTTGGTACTCCCACTAAGTTAGGATGACCTATGCCAACTCCCACACAGTAAAAAGCCTTACACATCATTTCTAATTGCTTTCAGGCCAACATTGCTGTTGAAGAGCACAAATTAGCAACAGAATCAGACTTTTTCCTCCGGAGTACAATAGAATTATATTAATTCCCCCTACATGTAAAAGTGCAGTACTTGTTCTCCCCACAGTCAGGTCAGTCCTGTTAGATCAGAATGCAATCCTTCCTCCTAGTGCTGCAAGGACTGATTTGGCACAGGAATTTGTGGCTCTATTGTTCTCAGCTCACTAGTAGCTGTTATATGAAAATAGTTACTCGATTTTACCGTGTAACAGCATTATGGGGATGTAAAACAGTGATAGTTGTAAAGCATTCAAACAATACAGTAACAAAGAGCTATTTAGGTGCTTTAAGAGATAGTCAAGCACTGAGTTTATTTGTTTGGTATTTATATGCACCTTCAATACCACCCATATATTTCTACAGGCTGCTTTAAAACAGAAAAACATTTACCAGACAGGGTTTAATGTATCTGGCCTCCTGTGGTGGGCTGATGCTACCTGGAAACCAGGCATCCACCAAAGCCATCCTATCACTCCCCTTCCCAGCTGAGCAGGGGAGCAAAAATGTAACAAAAAACCCATGGGTTGAAATAAGGACAGGAAGAGATCACTCACCAACTACTGCCATGGGTAAAATAGACTCAAAATGGGAAAATTAATTTAATTTATTGCCAATCAAATCAAAGTAGAATGATGAAAAATAAAAATTACATCTTAAAACACCTCCCCCAAACCCTTCTTCCTGAGCTTAACTTGACTCCCAGTTTCTCTACCTGCTCCTCACCAGAGCATTGTCTCTGCCTCTCACTCCTGCTCAGGGGGAAGACTCCTCACATTCTTCCTCTGCTCATCCGTGAGTCCTTCCCATGGGGTGCACTCCTTCACAAACTGCTCCAGCACAGCCTCTTCCATGGGGTGCAGTCCTTCTGGCACAGACAGCTCCAGTGTGGGTCTTCCATGGAGTCATAACTTGGGCCAGCAAAGTTATTCCAGTGTGGGCTCCTCTTTTCATGGGTCCACAGGTCCTGGCAGGAGCCTGCTCTGGCATGGATTTTCCATGCAGTCACAGTTTCCCTCAGGCATCCACCTTTTCCAGCATGGTCCCCTCCCTGGGCTGCAGGTGGATCTCTGCTCCACCATGGACCTCCCTGGGCTGCAGGGGCACAGCTGCCTCACCATGGTCTGCACCTGGGCTGCAGGGGAATCTCTGCTCCAGAGCCTGGAGTACCTCATCCCTCTCCTTGGTGTCTGCAGGGCTGTTGCTCTCACATATTCTTCCTCCTTCCTCTGGCTGCAATCTGCTCTTGTGCAGTACTTTTTTCCATTTCTTAGCCATGTTATCCCAGAGCCACTACCACCATCACTGAAAGACTCGGCCTTGGCCAGAGGTGGGTCCATCCTGGAGCCAAGCTGGCATTGGCCCTGTAGGACACCAGGGAAGCTTCTGGCAGCTTCTCACAGAAGCCACCCCTGCAGCCCCCCCTCTACCAAAATCTTGCCATGGAAACCCAATACATCTCTGAATTGAAAATATCATCTGATCCGTTTTCTTGGTTTGTTTTCCTTCAGTCCACATCCATTTACAAAACACACACAGTGACTGACCATCTGCTTCACCTCAGAGCTGAAGGGAGTCGACTGCCCTGTCCACTTCTGTTCCCAACCAGTCCCCAAAGCCAAATGTCTCCTGCCTTACCAGTTTTGGCACCCTTCCCAGTGTGATTATTCAGCATGTGGTTTCCTTCCACACACATCCTCCTGTGGAATTAAACTCAGGCCTGCATAGCTGCTCCAGTATCTGCCATACCTGGAGCCAGAGAATGCAGTCCTACTGGTCCTGGTGATCTGTAGGCTTCTTTGGAGTTATCAAGTTTCTTCATAGTCACAGGCCCCTTGCTCTCCACCAGATCCCAACCTGGTAATCTTTCAGAGACAACAAAAACCTCTAATGCCAAAGTTTCAAATATACCTTCTTTAATATTTTGCTACATCCTTTTCTCTCTTAGAGACAAAAAAGAGTATTTCCATCCCTCCCTCACTCACAGACTGCAATATAAATTACAATCTCTTCAACTATCTACTTTTGTCAAAGACATACCCAAAGATCACAAACAACACCAAACTATAAAGTACAAAATCAAGCACTGATGGCCAAAAGCACTTTGTCATCCTACCAAAGTGATGTGCCTGGCCAGAGATAAGACAGACTGAAGAGAAGCTAATGTCTCTATCATAGCTAATGCTAGCAAAAATTCACTCTGTCAGAGACATTGATAGATTCATGCATGTAATATTATATAAAACCATAATCTTTCCTAGAGCATTTCCAAGATAATTGGCATGATTCTGCTATCATCACTAGGGCTCCAATCCCAAGCTCTTCATGCTGGAGAATCATAGCTGCAGCCTTAAGAATCACAGAATCATAGAAAGGGACTTTAAACATCATCTACTTCCAACCCACCAACCATGGGCAGGGACATCTTTCAATCGACCAGGATGCTCAGTGCTCCGTCCAGCCTGGCCTTGAACGCTTTCAGGGATGGGGCATCCACAACTCTGGGCAACCTTTTCCAGTGCCTCACCATCCTCACAGCAAAAAACTTCCTCCTAATATCTAATCCAAACCTACTATCTTTTTGTTTGAATCCATTCATCCTTGTCCTGCCACTTACACATTGTAAAATGTCCCTCTCCATCTTTCTTGGAGGCTCCCTTCAGGTACTGGAAGGCCACAATTAGGTCATCCTGAAGCCTTCTCCTCTCCTGACTGAACAATTCCAGTTCTCTCAGCCTTTCATTGTACAAGAGATGCTCCATCCCTCTAATTGCCTTGGTGACCTACTCCTCTGGACTCTCTCCAACTGGTCCATGTCCTTCCTGTGCTGAGGACCCCAGAGCTGGATGCAGCCCTGCGGATGGAGTCCCACCAGAGCAGAGGGACAGAATCCCCTCCCGTGCCCTGCTGCCCATGCTGCCTTCCCTGCAGCCCAGGATGTGTTTGGCTTTCTGGGCTCCAAGCTCACCTTTACGGCTCATGCCCAGCCTCTCATCCAGCAGAATCCCCAGGTCCTTCCCAGCAGGGCTGCCCTCATGTCCCAGCCTGGAGTGATACTCATTGCCCTGGCAAAGTATTCCACAGGTCTGCTGCACAGTCACTCTTCCAGGACTTACAAATCGTGCTGCTCTTCCACAACCTGCCAACTCTTCTGTCTATGAAGCTGGCACAGGACTATAAAGTGATCTTTATTTATGAGAAAGGGGGCTGTGGAGGGAAAGGGACAACTGAGCTATTCTTCAGGAATAAAATTAACACTGCAGCCAACCTACCTCTGCTTCACAATTTTTAGAGCTCACCTACTCTGGTAAAAAAAACAACTAACCAACCAAAAATCAACCCAAATCCATATTCCAATTCCACTATTTATGCTTAATCACTGCATCTTATCATACAAAGTGCAAGCCAACCGCAGTGCTATGCTACCATGAGTATGGACAGCAAAGATAACAGACTTTGATTGTTGCTAATATTATTTAGAAACTGCTTCCCCACATCAAATTTCCCACTAATTCTTTAGAAATTGCTTTCCCACATCCAATTTCCAGCTAATTCTCTGTGTCTTTTCTTACACCCTTCCTTCCCCTTTGCACACAAGTTATCAAATTCAGAACAGCAGCTGAATTGCCAAGAGAAATGGAGGATTTTAAATTGAAATCAAAGAGCAGAATCTCAATCAATTTCTTATGCCCTTGACAGCATGTGGTATGGGTGGCTGTGGAGAGAGAATTGCTTAGCCTGGTGAAAAGGAAGAAGGAATTTGCTATTTATGTTCATTCCTTCAGCTCATATTGTGGCTTTTGGGGGCATTGGCTATTCATTTAAGATGCTCAACTCCATGTTTTGAACTGCCTCTACAGTCTCAAGTAGGGGCATGATCTCTACAAAAACCAGCTGCAAATAAGGTGGTATCAATCTGGCTGGCTAATAAAATGAAAGGATGAAAGGAGAAAGAAGAGAAGCACCTTTGAAGGGCCACAGACACACAAATCTCCTTTGGATAAGCAGCACATGCCAATGAACGAGCCCAAATCCCTCCCACTGGATTAGACAGGGGACCCAACAGCACAAAGCCTGTAGATATCCTTAATGAGACTTGTTTTGCTTCACCCTACAGTGAAGCAGCTTTTGAGTACAACAAGTGGGGGGTCACAAACTGTGCAGAAGCAGTCCAGCCTTTGGGGGATCCCATTGTCAAACAAGGCACCGGCTGATTAAGTCACAGGAGACAACTTTGCGTCAATAAAGCTGACTCAAGGCCGAACCCGTGGCAAGAAACAAGCCCCCTCGCCCGACGTGACACAGCTGCCCAGCAGAGCGAGCTCCATCCCAAAGCCAAGCCCCATCGCAGCCTCCCGCACGGCTGGGCTGGCGGCCGGGCGAGGGAGGGCATTGCACTGGGCAATAGCACCACCTGGTGACTCCCGGCACGGCGGGATGGGGGAGCCGGGATCGAGCAGGGAGCAAGGGATGCTGCCCACGGGAGCGAGCTGGGAGCCAGAAGCCTGGGGAAGGAGGGAATGAGGACAGCAGGACGAACTTACAAGAACTAGAAAGGTGAGACACACTGAGAGGGAAAGAAGAGTGCCTGAGCACCTCCCCTTGGAATCACAGGCATCTCCCACTGCTGTACCAGCTTGAGAAGCTCTGTGTGGCAATGGGAAGTGTGAACGTGCCTTCAAAGGAATGGCCCCATCCCACAATTAATTTATTGCATTAATGAACAAAGAAAGGAAAATCCCCGCAAAACCCACAATAACCGCACCCAAACCTGCACAATATCAACAATGTTGTATGCTGCAGAGGGAAAAATTTTGGTTAATTTTTAGGAGATTATAGCTGTGGGACTTCATGGAGTCACTATCATCCAAACAAGAATCAAACCTCTAATTGCCTTTTACTGATCATTGGCTCATAGGATCCTCCTGCCCATGGTAAAACACAGACCAGCAGATAAACCCACTAAACCCACCCTGACAGGTGCCTTGTGAGTGGTAAGAAAGTGTTACAGAATCACAGAATTACAGAACGGTTTGGGATGAAAGGGACCTTAAAGACCACCTCGTTCCATGCCCCTTGCCATGGACAGGGACACCTTCCACTAGATGAAGTTGCTCCAAGTCCCATCCAGCCTGGTCCTGAACATCTGCAGGGATGGGGCAGTCACAGCTTCCCTCGGGGAAGCCCTCAAACCATGGCATGCTCTCCTACCCCCCTAGCTCACCCTAATGACATGACATGTGATGGAGCTCAGATGGGAAATCAGCGAGCTGGCAGCAGCTCCCTGCTGCCAGCTCGCTGATTTCCCACCTGAGCTCCATCACAGACACTTCTGACCTCTCCAGTGGTCACCACTTCATTTTTCAGGCGAGGAAGAGAAATGGGCCCCGGTTTACCATGGGTCACGCTCCCCACACCAATGAAATAGGAACTAAAAGCAAACTTCATAGATCTCTCCAGCAAGTCAAACCTCAAACTGGGAGGAGTTAAATAAAGCTAAAATAAATTAAAACTGCAACTACTGCTTCAATGCCTATGCAATTTCATTGATAGTAAGACCTGGATTTTGGCAACTCCAATGGTCAGGGTTCATTTTCTAGACAAATTTGGGAGACTTTTTAACATCTGCATGCTGCTGTCTCTTTCCTACCTGCTCTATCTCAAAACACGCATTCAGTCACAAAAATCCACTCCTCCAGCAGAGAAATTCCTATTTAAAGACACAGTAAAAAAAAAAAGGTGTGAACAGTATCTACTTAGAAATCCTCATAATTGTCCCTGAAATTGAAAAATTAGGTAAGGGAAGTAACGTACAAGTCACTGTACCTCGCATTGTCAGTGATAACAAGTATTGATTGCAGGGCTTTTATCTCTAGTGGCCATATGCACACTCACCAGCATAATAATTATGTTAAATATCCTTCAGCACCACTGTGCAATGTAGTGATCAGAGAAACTAAATTTAGTTTTCAGACATGCATAAATAACCTGAGGTTTTCATAGTTAAGTAAACACATTAAGCAACAGCATCCTGACAAATGTTGTTTTCAAGTACAATTTGCCAGCAAAAAATGGGATAAACAATTCTGTGTAGTTCTTTCCAAATCAAATTCTTTTCTTAAGTGAACCTTCTCCACAAATACTACACATATTGCAACTTCCAAAATCCTGGTATGATGAGGAGATAATCTGTGACTTGAATTGCTGTTTGACACAAGTTGATGTTCATACTCCCAATACCCCACCTCTTTTCATTGTCAAATTCTATCATTAGGGGTCATGCCTAAGAAATACAAGCTTGTTAGTGCCACCTAGTAAATATGACAACGAAATAATTTATATTTCTATCCCAACATAGAAGATATTCAATATCTTCCAACCAGTCTGAAACTGATAATCCAATCCAAACACTGTCATTTCACACTGCAGATTGCCAACAAGTACCAAAAGTCATTTTCTTGTATTAAATGAAGGCAGTGGCTCTTACACAAGCAACAATATGCCCATCAATCAAAGAATTTGACAAAATGGCTCTTGCATTCAGCTTGCTATTTCACTACTATAAAAATGGTCCAGCAATTGCCTGGAAAAACTGTAAAAGGGCTCAATTACCTTCAAATTTGTCCATCCAAGCTCAATAAGCCCTATTCAATTCAATGCTCAGACATACTCCTCCCAATCTGTAACTGTCCCACCTGCAACTTGTTATTGCATTTCATACCAGAGAGGAAGAAAAAAGCCACATAAGTTATGAGTTCCAACTGAAACACTAGTGTCAGTCCTGGAGACAAGAAAGCCCAATCCTTTCTCCCTTGCAGCAACAGGCAACAGAGAGGAAGAAGGCAGTTTCAGGGGGCAGCTCTAAAAACTAACATTTCCTCTAACAAACAGGAACCAGCCTCATGGCCACAGATCTTTGCTCAAATTAGCAGAGCCCTGGTGCTGGGTATGTCACCTACCAACAACCAGCAGCGAATAACTCTTCCTCTGGTCTCTGCTGGCCAAAGCAGCCAGACACCATCAGCCTTGAGCAGGTCAGCAAACACCACAAGGGTGGGACAGGAAGTAAGGATTTCGTACCTGGATTTCTTGCCAGAGACTCTGCCTCTGTTTATCAGTTCCTTTCAGCTGATACAACAGCCTGCAAAACCAGTAGCCTCTGGTGACCATCTAAGGTGTGAGCTGGTCTCCTTTATCAGCAGCTTAAAGGCTGCCCAGCTGCTGTTGGCAACCTCCTTATGCGAGCTGCTTTTACAATTTGCCAGTCTTTGTAAATCCACCTCCATCAGCCTTCCAGACACAAGAGAACAAGTGACTTCTCCGGGGGGTATCAGGGGAAGGGGACAAGTTGAGAGTTTCTGAAATTTGCCATTATTTGTTATTTACAATTAACTGCAAATTACATGTAGATGCTATGCATCCATGAGGACATTAGACGGCAACCTGAAGGAGGGGCCTGGAATCCTTGAAACTGGGGGGTTTCATTTCCTGAATTTATGTGCAGGACTGGAAATGGACAATCAAAAGTTTGCCTAAACCTAAATCTGTGTTAAGAAATGTTTCACCCAACTGTTAGGTTTAATTAACCTCAATTAATAGTGATTTCATATCCATTCCACCTGTTGTCTGGGTGTAAAGTTTTCCCTAAGACAGCAAACATCACCGCTTATTTTAAACAGCATCACATAAAGACCCACCTGGCGCTTTCCCCTCTATCACTCATGCAAGTAAACAGAAGAGATAACAGCAAGCACGGTATAATCAAACTCAGGGCTGAGTTTTTTATCTGTGGATTTACTGTGTGCTGCTGTGAAGTTACTAAAGGTAAAGCTATCTGCACCGAACAGGCTCATAAACGGGAGAAATTATCAGGGCAAGGCTGTAGCCCTTAGGCACTTGACTTCTCGGATGTGTTCACCTCCTATTGATTCCATCAGGAATGAAACGCAGCAACTTCTAAAAGCTGGCAACACTAGTGCCATGAAATTCAACTTTTTAGGGAAAGGTTGGTTTTTCTTAAGGAAAACCAGGTTTTGTTGCTCTTACTGTTAAGGCACCTTCTTCTCTCCATCACAAAAATAACTAGGAAACCAGGATCTAACTTACAACTGACTTGCAGAAGGAAGTTTTTATTCACCTGGCCATTTTTTCTCGTCTTCACTCAAAATCTGGAAACCAGAAATGGTCAAAAGTGTATAGACTTTGCAAATCTCAACTGAGAACGTGCTGGGAGTATTTCAAATGGAATGCTAAACCATAGAGTTCAGTACATTTAAGGACATCTCAAAGGACAAGCGGGTAGAAGAGTGCATTTCATCTTTCACTCCAAAGTGGGAAAAGCCACACAGAAGATATTGAGGAGTCACTCTCAAGACAGACTGGACAGTAAACACTTCCAGTGTCACAGCCTGAGTGTTTGGGACTACATGGAACTAACTCCAGAGTTCCCACAGATCCCATACATGGCAGAACAACAGGCACAGGGATTGAGGAAGACATTTGAACTGGCCAATGAGATTCTACCAAAGCTTCCCTGTGTCACATCTGTGACAGTGTTTTTGACTGGTTGATACAGCTGAATTTAAAGCAATGCAAACAGCCATTCTGCAGGCTCCACTGGCCAAAAGTGTTTGGAAACACAAACAAAAGAGCACTAAGACAAAGTCAGGGTTTTAAAATAATTTAAAAGGAAACTGAAGGCTAAAACCAAGGGAGAGGTTGGCAGGGTTTTTACACCCCATGTTATTATTTCTACCATCTTTTGTTGGTTTGCTCTGTCTAGCTTTCTGTTTTACTATCCTCAGCTTCTCTTTCCCTTGCTCCTGACTTTACTCCTCTGTGTTGCTCATTCCCTCTCACCAGTCCCCCCTACAATGCTCCCACATGTTCTCCCTTGGTCTCACAGTTTCAATACTCCACCTCCTCCTCCATTAGTCTCTGTTCCTCCAAATCTCCTCTATGCCAACTTCTATCCCCTTTTTCTACTGATCTGTACATCCTTGCAAGCATTCAAGGCCCTGACCAACCTTGTCTACAGGAATGTGTCCCAGCCCATGGGGGCTGGAATTAGATGATCTTGAAGGTCCCTTCCAAACCAAACCATTCTTTGGTCATAAACTATCCCTGAAGAACTTTCTAGGCTGCAGAGCTACCACTCCCCTTCAGACAATCTTTTTAAAATTTGGATTTATAGTGTCAAAGGTTTCCTTTCTCCCTGCCTTTTTCCACATCAGCCTAAGGGAGGAGACAAAGCTGGCCACAATACAGGTAGATCTCAGCTACTCTGTCTGGCTTTAATGTCAAATGACAGGAATCACTCAGGAGCTGTGCTACCACAAATACTTAATTTACCCAAACATTTTCTCTTATTCTCCACACAGCAGCACATTTCAGCTGTGCATTAAAGCATATGCTGAGCTTTAAGCACGGGATTCAATTCAGGCCATGCAGCAAAGGCTGAAGGATGTACCCTGATACTCTGCTGAAGAGGGATTACCCTCTTGCTCAGAATCAAACACATGCTTAAGGATGCTACTCAGATTGGGGCTTCAGTAACATAATCTCAAATCAAATTTATCTTATCTGGTTTTATCCAGCTGCCATTTTTGTCACATAAAACATGTTCCAACTGTCTGTCTAATGTCCTGGCATGCATTTATTCTTTTCAAGCACACTCTGCAGGAAAAAAATAAACAAAAATATCCAAGGCAGAAAAAAATAAACATCAAAGGACAGAACAACCCAGTTCTGAGGACTATTCACATAAACTACACTCTGCTGCTGGAGTCATAACACTTGAGGACAAGGTTTAATTCCCTCACTGATATTTAACCAAACCAAGACAAAAAAGAAGTTCAACTTTCCTTGGATTTTCCACGAGAGTAATAACATTCAAAAAAGAAAACCGCTGGTGTAAGGGATAATGGAGCAAAAAACCACGTTTGTAGCACATTCACAAAATTAATATTCTAAAAGGAAGCTTGTCTACACAGTATTGAAAAGGTTCAAGTCAGCATGGACTATGCAGCATGAATGACTTCTGGCCTAAAAGTGGTTGGAGGCTTCCTGTTCATATCAGCTTTAAGAAAGTATATTTCAAATGTTGATATTATGATTCTTAAAATAGGCACTTACTTCTATTTAGTACACAAAGGAAAAGGAAAAGAAAAGATAGATAACGGACTTCCTATTCAAAAAAAGAACATATTCCCTGTCTCATTTCCTAAATCCCTCCAGGAATTAATCAGCTGCAAGATTCATCCAGACACAAAGTTGAAGTGCACCCTTAGAGGCTTATAGTGGTGTGTATCACTCAGTGACAGGTTCATTTTTTTGGTGGTCTGGGGTTTTTTTATTAACAGAGACTGCTCAAAGCAAACAAAATTAGTATTTGCTTCCACAGATAGTAGAAGATGAGCAAAATTAAAATTGTGACTGTACATTTACCAACAGCTCAAATATTTCAGTTGTAATATGCTTCTAAATCCTAAACTATTGACCACAGTGATAACATATTTTTACCCTCTTAAATCAAGTAGCTAAAAATTGAAGTCTCGAGAGCCAAGCTGAGCCTTGGTGTGACACCACACCACATTCAAGGGAATGCTCTTTTCAATCACTCTTTGGCAGGTCTGGCGATTCCCAGCACAGCTTCTCCCTGTTGGCACACACCAGATGTTGACCTAAGGATTCTTTTTCGCCACTGAATTCCCTCACAGTAAGAATTGGGTAGATCTGGAGAATTTACACAACAGCAGTACTGGAGATGAGTTATCAGCTACCAATTACAAGCATAAGACAAAGTTAAAGCTATTCCAGTTGTATCCCACAGGTCAACAGCGAACGTGGAAGGAGATGGAAGTGACTTCAGACACATTTTGTGGCCCAGAAGCACAGCTCTGCTGATGAACCATGAGATCCTATCAACACTTAAGTCTTGTTTGCTGCAGAATTAAATGGGCTCCAAATTTAATTTTTTTTTTTTCAGAATTAAACCCACTTTAGGAATCTCTTGTAACTCATTTTGCCTCTGTAGATAGACTTCAAAGGAAAGGATAATCTGCTTCAGAGAGCCCTTAGGTGTAGGTGAATTCCTGTAAGGGGCTAATATTTATCATTTACAGTTTTTTATAGTCCCTGCCTGCAGGGACTATAGTCCCCTGATGGGTCCCACCAGGACACCCAATGACGTCTGCAGCATCCTGTCACTCTGCTGACAAAGGAGGAAACAATAACTCAGGGACACAAAGTATTTAGTGGCTGGATTTCATGAACATGCACTTCCACATGTTGCCCAAATAAGAACATACTCTGGCCAAAACAAAAAGTGAAAAAACATAACTTCTCTCTGCAAAAAATATAAAACCCATGCACTAACCAGCATTTCTGTTTAAAAATATCTGGGCGAAAATAAAAAGTGTTTGTTCCACTGCCTGTTGTTCAGCTTTCAGCACAGCCCTGCAAGGCCAGAGACCGTAAATCAACCACTGGCATGTGCTCACACAGGGCTGTGCTCCCAGCTGGCCTCCCATCCACCTCCGCTGGCGGCTCTCTAAAGCTTGGATTTGTCTCTTGGCACTGGTGCCTGAAACGGCGAGCGCTCATGGAAAGGGTGTTCAAGGTGTTTCAGAAGAAAACTGAAATATGTCCCTTTCCTGGCATCTTACAAACTGAGACGGAATTTTAAAAATTTCCTTTCACCTTGACCTTGACACCACTACCCAGCCCCTTCAAGGTATGCAGTGAGAAGAAAAACAACTCCATAAGAACAAAAACATCTTTTATTTTGGGTTACCTTGGAAGCAAGTGTCCTGTGGCAGCTCCAGACACCTTCTGGTGCTGGGCTGCGGAGTTACATTCACAAGAGCTGCCCTTGGCCCACAGTCAGGAGGTAGTGGGGGACATGACAAAGAGCAAAGCACTGAAGGCTTGCTCTGCCCTCTCTAAAAAGCACAGGATGACCCAGCTCTTGGGCATGATGATCTAACCCAGAGGTGTGATTAGCAGTGGATGGAGGTAAGACTTGTAGGTAGCTTGTGGGTAGACAAACTCAACCCAGTGTCCCACCTTCTTTCCCAACCCTCTTGGAAGGTACCTCTAACCATGTGCTGGGCACTCAGCTGACCCCAGAAACACTTTGAGAAAAATATGAGCAGAGGAAGATCCAGACCTCTGGATGGAGACTCCAGCTCCAAAAAGAGCCCCCACATCAGTGGATGCTGGCGAGCTGCTGATGTTGAGGAGAAACTCCTTGTCCTGCACTCAGTTTTCTGAGGCAGCATCTGAACTGTGAGGAGGGTGGGGTCAACAGCAGCCTGCTCTAGTGAAAGGTGACCCTGCCCATGGCAGCAGGGTTGGGACCAGATGATCTTTAAGGTCCCTTCCAACTCAAACCATTCTATCATTCTGTAACAGTGCAAACCTGCTAAAGCCAACTGCGTTACTTCAATGTGCCCCTCTGCCTTCCCCTCAAAACCACAGCACAGGAAATGAAAAAAAAAAAAAAAGTGCCTGTCCTGATCTTATCTGAAGAGAGATGTGGCCAGGAAATCCATGACTAATAGCAGTCCCTGAAGGGTCTAACAGCCCTGAAGACTGGGCAAATGGCATTTGCAAGAAGGAGCAGCAGGGAGGCAAAAGAGCAAGAGAGCAGCAAGGTTATGTCTCCAGCCTCCCTGTAAATGTTTCTCTCAACAAGCAATGAGCTTGAGGAATTTTCACTGAATACATCAAGAATACATCTCTCCAGCTTGTATGTGCACCTGCAGTCTGCAGCACCCACACTGCCCCCAGCTCACACACAACCCAACACAAGCAAAATTACAGTGCACCAGCACTGTAATTTGTAAACACCACCACAAGCAAAAGCCCTGCAGACTCAAAGGCCTTTGCCTATGGGCAGCTCAATTGCACTGTAACTGCAACACATTCTATCAATAAATCAAATTATAACCTTAGAAACAAGTCCTACCATCAACCAGAGTCTCACAAAACACACTTCAAATACAAACGAAAAATGGCCTTTTAACATGGCTTGACTTCAGCCAGTTAAAATGAGCCAGCTGACAAAAATGAGAGGGTTTTTCTTTTCCCCACGTATTGTTTGCATGCAAAGTTTCTGCCTCCTTCTAGTCTGCCTCAGCATTACTGAGTAGGGCTAAAACTTCATTCAACTACGTGAGAGAAAAAAAAAAAAGAGTTTATCACCATTCAACTTCCTTATTTTGACAGAAAGAAAGAATGTAGGGGTTGTTTTTCCCCCAGAACTACTGTAAATCAAGAAGTTTCCCAATTTTGGGCTAGAAATCTAAAAGAGCAAGCGGCTGGGGAAATCTAAATTTGAAGAGAATTTGAGAGACAGTGAAACTACAGCCTCCATATGATTTCTGGGTGATAGTCACTGCATGGACTCATTCAACAGGCAAGTTACAGGCATGAGATGGGAGCACAGAGCCAGTTATCAGTGGATGGAAGCCCATGAAGTGCAGCAACAGGCACCAATCACAGGGCACTCTTTTGCTACCCAGCTGATTATTAGTAATAAGCTTCCCCTTTGAGGCTTTGCTTCTACTGAAACTAAAATCTGCTTCAAATTCCTCCTTCTGCTTCTTCAGAAATCCAGTTTGGTTGGGCCACTGGAAACGAAAGCAGAGTGTGGCCTCCACAGTCACCTTTTCCTAGAAGGATATTCCAGGCTACTCTTCTGAGCAATCTCACACAAAACCCTTGAAAGAAATTAGTAAAGAAAAAAGTTTTGTAGATACGTCAGGAAAGCAACAGGGCATAGATCAAGATGAAATCCTGAATTCCAAATTGTGAGAAATTGTTTACATACATATTTAATGTATATATTGAAAAAAATCTGATTGTAGCCATTTAAATGTGTTATAAAATGATATGAAAAGGATGCTTTAGGCTTCTGAAGACACTTTTCTATTGATACAAGAGAATAGGCCTTTCTTGCTTGGAGCATAACTGGATTTTTATGCAATATTGACAAACACAATAAAAACAAAATCACCAGTACCGCTCCCCTAAACTACCTTGTAAACTTCTTTTGACTGGCAAAGCAGGGCATGGAATATGGAAGTGCTGTGTGCCCACATTAAGTGCAAATGTCAGAATATTCTTCACCAAAGAAGAATACCAAGAAAAAACATTTCCCAAAAAAATGAGGTAAATGCAGTGGAGCTAACCATGTCTGTCTTTCAGCTCCACATATACTTAGAATCACTGTTCAGTTTTACCTGTAATTTGATGTTTCACTACAATGCAAAAACATAACTGTCTAGGAAAGAGATAGAGATCAAAGGGCTGCTTTGATGGAAAGGCTGCAGTGATGGACACTTCAAACCAGTGACTTCACAACACAGACAGCCATGTGGTCACAACTCAAAAATTACTCTCATGATAGAGCTACTTGTTTACATAATGAAATATGAATGAATGAGTAGGTGATGATGAACCATTAATATGGGGGGAAAATTGTCTGTCAGCCTCTGTTCTTCTCTCAGACAAGATACTTTTGTGGACAAAATTATAGAAGGCACACATTTATTTCAACAGTACATTTTCCCTCTCTGTATGACCCCCTTTGTTTGCTCTACTCTCTGTTTTAGGCTACAACACTGCAGCTAGTGATGTACACGTGGCTTCTGCACTGTGCAGTGTTACTGTCTTCAGCAGGATGCTCACCTTACCATGGAGGCCACCTAGCACATACCTGATGAGAAGAAAGCTCCTTAACTGGCTCAACCCAGCCAGGGGTGCAGTTTTGTTTTTAACAGCAGCTTTCCTATTTGTGTTGGGACACGGAGGCCATAAAAGCATTAACTATGACAAACATTTTAGACACAAACTAAAAGATTGCCAGTGATCTGTGTTCAGTATCATGGTGTAATTTCCTCAGAGGATATGTCACTCCTTTTACAAAACTAGGCCCACCAGCTTCAAACAGCATTTTCATGCTAGCAGAGTGCAGGCCGGCAAGAAACTTATGAGCTAAAAAATGGAGGCACAAACAGAAGGGTGAAGAAACAAAGTCTCATCTAGGGAAGATGTGGGCACTATGTTCAGGAAAAACTTTCTACAGTAAAAGCAGTTAAGCTCTGAGACATAACCCCAGGGAGAAGATCATGAGTTTTTAAAGACAGAGGAAACAAACATATGTCAGGAATAAGAAGGGCTTTAGGGACAAGGGATGACCTCTGAGCCTCTTCCAGTCCTACCTCCTTTGGTCCTGTGATGCACAGTCACAACACAAAAATGTAATAAACAAAAATAAAAGGAAAGGAGTAATGGAGGTCACTTTAGATGGTAGTCAGCAAACCACCTCCCAAAGTCTGAAGAGTTGTCAAAGTTTCCTCAGGAAGTGACAAAGACAAGAAACTTTGCCTTAGTCGTAAACCTGGCAATCTCTTTTGCGGTTGCCACACACAATTATGTCAGGATTTGGCAGGGAGTTGAAAATCGCTCCTCCAGCCCACATAAAGAAAATGTTGGGAGCCAAGGCACAGGGCACTCAGCAGCCACAGACAGATTAGGAAACCTGGCAGCTGCACAGCCAGCCACATTTCAGCACTAAAGCACAGCTCAGGAACACAGCAGCACCCTTACACTCCTCTCTCCTCCAGCCCCCCAACAAGGTGCCCACACAGAAACACCATGCAAATCAAATGAGAGCTACACTTCATCTCACCACACAGACTGAGCTGCAGCTAAAACCTGCTCAGACCCAGAAGCATGTGGCATCTAACACAGGGACAACTGCTGGGAACAAACAACAAACTGGACTGAGAGACCAGGAAGAGTCAGGGGTAACAAGAGAGGACTTGGAGCAGAGCTCAAGTGTTTGCTCTCAGGAAGATGAACACCTTCCACATGCAGATACCTCACTGCCCAGCAGCAATAATTTACTGGAGGAAATAGTTTAGGAGCAGACTTGAGGACACTTGCATGGCAACATACTAAAGAGGTCTGTTCAACTGCACCTCCTTAGCTCCCACACCTGAGGCTGTGAGGCACTGGACAATTAGGCAGGCATCCTGCTCCTGCTAGCCCACTGGCAAGCTGGAACCATTCCTTCCCAAAGAGCTCTGCATGCAACAAAGCCTTCCTTTCAAACTGACTCACTCCCACCCTCCTGCTGCCCCAGATTTCCCCTCTGCCCTTCTCTTGCTGGTGTCTCCTTCAACAGCTACAAATCCCACAACCATCACCTTGGAGTGCACTACTCCTGGCTGCTCCAAATCACTCCCATGACGCCTACAGAGTTTTAAAAACCCCAAGATACTGGGGAGGAGGAAGAAATGAAATGCAGATAACCAAATCCCATTGTGTTAGGTTAATGCTAAATCACTACAGGCCAGGCTCCCTCCTAGCAATGTGGGGTTACATTCAGGAGTCAATAACCTACTCCCCATCTCTAGTGCAATGACTCCAGGCCACTCACTGACCCTGCAGTCCTGCACTGGCCTGCAGGGCAACAATGTGGACCACAGCTCTGGTTTCTCTTTTGCTCTTCATCATCTTCCCATCTAGACCCTCTACAGCCAAAAGGGGCTTCAGAGCTCATGGAGAAGCTGGCTTTGCAAATGTTGCACCAGCTGCAATTTTTCTCCATTGGGAAATTCTGAATAGGCAGAAACAGCCCAAGCCCAGGCCCTTTGCACAGTTTAAGGCCAGAAACTGTCAGTGATCCTCCTGTCTCATCCAGAGGTGCAGCCTAGGGCTGTGCTCAGAAGTGGGGAGGGATATGGGTCTACAAACCAATTTAATCCATATTTCTAACAAGGATAATAGCTTGTCTTGGGACTAGGACACGCCAGACTTGACTGATTATCAAGGGATCTATGATGTACAATGCAGATTAACCTACCAGGTCCAGGACTTACTGAAAAAAACAACTGTCAAAATTTCTTTTGGTAGATCTGAGAATGTATTCTTGAGTTGCCATCTAGCTTTCAAGCAGATCAGAAGATTAATGCCTGCATTTGCTCACGCAGACAGGTATGGAGTTTCCCTGCTCTAGAAATGTCTGAATTTCTTGAGGGGATTCATCATCTGAAGGATTTCTCTCTTTTGGGAAAATAGAGTGTCAATCCCCATGGTAAATGAGATGTCTGTGATCAAAAATAGAAGGTTTTCTAGGACTATGCCCTCTCAAGACTCAGGAAGGAACATCTCTCTAATTACTAAGTTAATATAACTACAGACACATTCTCCCTAAGTGCTACCACTGCCACCCCATCATTTTAATGAATCTACAGGGTAATTGCATATTCCTAGTAACACAGAGCTGCATTGTAGGTTTCTTTTCCTGTCTTAAAAAAAAAGTAAACAATTGCCTTACAAAACCTCCAGTAAGTTTTAATGCTACAAAACATCAATAAATTAGGAACATGAGGAATCTCATTCCACAGGACACTTCATCTCTATAAAATTACAACATTTTCTGCTGGAGAAGAAAACAAGCAAAGACATATCCACATATTCTACCACAGACTCCTCATGTTTGCACAAACCACATTTATTTTTGTCACTATGCCATTTTAAAAGTTGAAGGCAGGAATTCTAACCAAGAAAGGAGGAATGGTCACTGCCAAATACTTTGGGTTGAACTCTCCAGTGCCCTGGCACTGCATCCTGGCAAGAACTACTCCAGGGCAAGGTACCCACTCCTGCTGGGCTAAGTGTCAACACAAATCAGAGAGAACTGGAGCATCTATTTGTGTTTGGTTTTCAAATCAAATGTTGAATTCACTTAGATGGCATAAAAGCAAAATCACTCTAACATGCCTTCATTCATGCAGCTTCTCTGAGTGCTTATGGAGATAGGGACCTAAAAGCAGCCGAAGTTGCACCGGGTGATTTGAGATGTTTGACTTTTAGAAAGGACTTGTGTACTGGAGTAGCGATGCTCTGCTGGTTACCGTCAGGAGAGGTGGTTCTGCTCTGCGGCGGTGTTTGTCCCGACTTGGCGGGCACGTTTTGCCGGGAAGCTCCCTCGGTGCCGGGCAGAGAGGGGCAGGCGCAGCCAAAGTGCAGAGCTAAGCACATTGTTGCTCCAGATGTGAAACGCACGCGCGAGCTCGCCAAAAAAGCGAAAGAAGGAAAAAA
>VYXF01011295.1:173367-191691 GCA_013397295.1 Polioptila caerulea
ACGGGAACGCGTCCAGGTGGGTTTGAATGCCTCCAGAGAGGGAGACTCCATGACCTGCCCCGACAGCCTGTTCCAGCGCTCTGCCACCCTCTTCCTCGTCTTGAGGTGAAACCTCTTGTGTTTCAGTTTACGGCCATTGCTCCTCATCCTGTCCCTGGGAACGACTTAGAAGAGGCTGACACCCTCCTCTTGGCACCCGCCTTTGAAGTACTTGTATGTATTAAGGAGATCCCCTTCAGTCTTTTCTGAGGCCCAGAGTCTCTCCTCATAGGAGAGATGCCCCAGACCCCTAATAATATTTGTCACTTCGCTGGACCCCCTCCAGGAGCTCCTTGCCTTTCTTGTACTACAGGGAAAATATTTGCTGTTGTGAGAGAAAGTCTGTGAGAGATGGCATCCTGCAGGGGGCTGTGCATATGCTTAGTCCTACACACCATGTGCTGGGCTAGGCACGGGATGGGGACTGCTCTGGTTGTGAACCGTCTGAATCCATCTCCATTTTTTTTTTCTCAAGCTTTTCCTGCTACACGCAGAAATCATTGAAAATAGTAACTCCATTTTTTTACCCAATCCCAATAATACACACCTAATTTGAGTTAAAATAGTCGACCTCCAGTTAGCAGAAGGGTTGCACCCTACACATCACATACCAAATTTAAGATAAGCTCATCAGCTTAAGGCTAGTCCTCTGAAATCAGTGAAGGAGTCAATAACCACTCTGCTCTTGGAATGCAAGGTTCTAGGATTTATGGAGAAGGATTGCACACAATAACCCCAGGAAAGCAGAAGAGCATCATCCATCAGAGATTTTAAATCAGAGCCTCTGATCTGCTTGAAGTTTTATTTTGGCTTTTTTTTTTTTTTCCCCCTGCATTAATTTATCAGGTAAAATTGCTAAAGGGAACTAAAGAAAATCTTGATTAGTCAATGTGAGATTACTGCCAGGTCATTAGATGCAATAATCTGTTGTGGCCTTCATTATAACACTAATTAGTTCCACACAGAGTCCTGCTCTCACACCAATAGAGATGGAGACGTTTGCCCTCTTCCAGAAATCCCAAATCCTGGGCCAAGGAAATGCCTGGAGCAGAGCAGTTGTTATCCCCACGGAGGAAAACACAAAGTATTGCTAGCAGAGTATTCACAGCCTGTCAGGAGAGAGATTATCAAAAGAGAGAGATCAAAGGAGAAGCTCATCAGAAAGATGTTTTTGATCTAATTAAGCTGCTTTTTTTTTCAGGAGAATTTAACAGAGAAACAAAACACAGCAGGTTTTTCAGACAACCAGTACAGAATATTGCAAGGATTCTGGCTGCTCATTGCGTTTCCAGAAGAATGCATTATACACTACAGTATTTCCATAAGCAAATTGGGATATACTCCCTGATGTAGAAAAATTACATTTTGCTCTCAGGACATTCAGTTTCAAGAAGCTTCTAATTAGTTTCACAAATTTCAGCCAGTCATTAGTTCTACAAATTGACAGGAGATACAAATTTTTAAGGTTTTACACCATCCCACTCCATTCTTTCACAGACAATGTTGTGGTTCAGGATCACCTTTCCATAGATTCTTTTGGGGGTTTTGTGAGGTTTTTAAAAAAAATCTGTATTTTTCATGTGTCCTATTAGTCATCTATCCCTTTATTTTGGTCCAGATTTTGTAACTCTTCAAGTCTGGGATCTTTTCATTGCTGTATACATGAAACATTATGCCACCTGAATTAATTTCAGCAAGACGCACTGGAACTACATTATCATAGAGTCATGGAATGGCTTGGGTTGGAATGGTCCTGAAAGATCATCTAGTCCCAAGCCCCACTGCCATGGGCAGGGACACCCATCCATTTTTCAGACAATGATACATCTCACCAACTTCAAAGCCATATAACTACATGTCCACTTGCTGTCTTGACTCAGTACTGCCAAAATACGGAACAGTGCCTGAGATATCTGCCCAGGAAAGCAAGTCAGATTCCCAGCTTTCATCCTACCTGAGGAAATTTCTCAAATACACATTGGAAACAGGAGCTCTCGCTAAAAGAAGTTACAGACCTGACCTCAAAAGTTTCTTGTTGAATTGAACAAACTAATTAGCTACTTACAAACAAGCAAAGTGTCTAAAACAGTAGCACAGAGATGACCCAGTGGAAGTTGTTCAGGCTGAAACAGTTGAAGAGAGGTTGTTAAGGGCAATTTTATTGTACAATCAAAAAATCTAAAGAGTCAAACAAAAATGAAGAACCAGAGGAAAAAGTAACATACAGTACTTATTTAAACAAAGAGCCTATGAAGAACAAAAACAACAAAAAAGGTATCCCCAAAAATTTTGAGTATCCTCAAGATTAGGGAGATAAGAGCAAAACAACAAACAGACATGTTCCAGTATTTAAAAAAGCTACTGACGCTCATTCTTCCAGGAACTGGCATAATCCTTGTGTTTGTCTGCATGCAAGACACTGTGGTCAGGGAAACATTTTTGCAGAATTGGTCACATTGCAGTGTTTTCAAATGGCTGATTAAAAATAAAGGAAAACAAGTCTTTGCATCCCAGAAGTTTTCTTTCTTTTTATTTTTCTTCCTATTGTAGCAATTTATTCAATGAATAATTGTAAGTTTTGAAGCAATGGTGTACCTCACTTCTTTCTACCCAGATGTGTTTTGGTTTTCCAAGTGGAAAGCAAGTGGCTTTGGTTTTCAGCAGAGCTTCCTCTAGAGCTTCAAGTCCTGGCATAGTGTCCTGCAGTGATCTGGAGCAATGGCAGCTGGGGCTGCTGCTGCCCCTCTCTTTGCCCCTGCTCACATGTGTCTGCCCCAGTGTGGCTCATGCTGGTAGAAAACTAGTCCTGTGTTCAAAAGTTTTCTATGACCTCAGTCTCCTCCTCTCTAGAAGTGGTGTGGTGGTATTTGGTAAGCCTGTATTGGTAGGAAACTGGATGCTTTTGAGGTTCTGGCAGTGTTTGTAAGTTTATGAAAGCATCTACACTTCCTCCTCCTGCTTTCTATCTCTGTGAGAGACGTAGGTAGCGAAAGATCCATCCAAGACTCTGATGTGTACCCAGATCCTGAAACTGCTGTTGTCTGCCCCAAACACTGATGAGTTACTTCCTTTCTCCCATGTTACTTCCCCTCTCAATTTCTTGGCAAGCATCTTTCTCACACAAAAATGTTATCCCTCCTCTTCACTGTCAAATTCAATCCAGACCCTCCTACTATGGGCTGCCATCCCAGCTCTTATTCCCAAGGCAGGGAACAGGAGGCAAGTTAACTCCCTGCTGCCCAGGAAGAAATGCCTCTGCATCCCTTGGATGACACAAACTTACAGTACAGTAATGACTGCCACCACAGAAATCTTTCTGGTGCTTGCCCAAGAAACTGCCAAAATCTCTTAAAAAGAAAGCAGCTGCTGCTGAGCAAACTGTTCCTTGAGTGGAAGGAGTAGCTTCCAGCTCCTAGATCCTATGCAAAATCCAGTGGTTATGAAATGGCTAAAATTCTGGGAGATGCTATTTTTGTTTGTTTGTTTACTAGATTGAAGTAAATGTTTACTTAATCTAAGTTTGCTTACTTAAACAAAGGCTAGGAAAGGACTGCCCTGGAAAAGAGTCCTGAGACACAAAAACTAGAGAAGTACAGGAATGGCCTGGTGGAAATAAGAGCATTATTCTTATTTCAGCTTTACAAGTCTTAAGCCAATGCATTTTTTTTTTTTTTTTTGAGCTTGAGAAGGGTTATTCCACTTCATTGCACAAGCAAAAAGTGATTTAGGTTCTTTATAACCCACTAGTTCCAGCATTAATGCCATGAGACTATGTAGCTGGCTGCTACTTCATTTTGTTGTAGTGTTGCTTCATGTTTTAACATCTCCTGTTTATGGCAGTTGGATGGTCCAGTCACTCCCTTCTGAAGAGAAAAATCTGCTGGAAAAGGTTAGAGGGGAGTGAACCTCTGCAAGATCCTACTTGCAGCTTGATTGCCAAGAACTTTGAAAAGCAGCATTATTGCAGTTGAGTGAAACCTGGGAGCTGTTTGGGTGAAGCTCACCAGCATACTTCTTGTTGGACCTTGTAACAGATGCACTGTTCCTAAAGTGCTTGGGAAACATTTTGGAGTTTCTGGCAGTAGACATGTATGTTTGTGAAGAGGGTCAAGTTTATCCTGCTTATTCACTGCTAATCCCCAAGGCAATCTCCTATCAAAGGAGTGAAAAGTGAGGCAAGACTTCTCATTCTTTGCAAATGATGTCCCATAGCCTCAAGCTGGTGATAATGCAGCATTTTTCCACTGTTAGATGGGGAAAGAACTGAAAGAAAAGCTTTTTGGTTACATTGGAAAAACAGAAGATGAGGTACAACTTGGGAACACTTCAAATACCACTTGAAATTAAGCACCAAGAAGGGACAAGAACTAGCTAAAGCAAGATACTGGCTCAGTGAAAAAATAGGCATAAAACTGCTTCAGATGGATTTAGTCTGGAAGTTAGGAGTAGAGATTTCTAAGGCTTTGAAAAGCTCAGTCGGTGCAACAAATGAAAAGTAAACTAATTTAAAGGTACAGCCTTATACAGGTAAAAAGAAATTTCTGAGATGTCCTGGAAAAGCAGAAGCCAAGGCTCGGTGATCCAACAGATTGTTTGTCCATATTGCTAAGTAACTTGGCCAGTGGGCTGGGATTGGCTGGGCTAGAGCTAATTTTCTTCCCAGTGCCTGGGATAGGGCTGTGTTTTGGATCTGTGCTGAACACAAATTACTAGGGTTGGTAATACAGACATGTTTTTGTTATTGCTGAGCAGGGCTTACACAGGTCCAAGGGCTTTTCTGCTCTTCACACTGCCATGCTGGGGAGGAGGCTGGGAGCAGGTGGGAAACTGGGAGGAGACATGTCTGGGGCAGCTGACACCAACTGACCAAAGTAATGTTTATATGACACCATGCTCAGTATAGAGAGTGTGGGAATAAGCAGGAAGGGGGAAGGGATGTGGGAAGGGGGGAACATTTGGAGTGATGGAGGTTGTCTGCCCAAGTCACTGCCACGCATGATGGGGCCCTGCTCTCCTGGAGGTGGCTGAACCACGGGAAGCAATGAATTCATTCCCCTTTTTGCTTTGCTTGCGTGCACAACTTTTGGTTTTCCTATTAAATGGTTTTTATGTGAACTCACGAGTTTTCCAGCTTTTACCCTTCTGATTCTCTCCCACTGGTGGGGGAGAGAGTGAGTGGCTGCTTGGGGCTTGGTTGCTGGCTGGGGTTAAACCATGACAGGCAGTCAACACCAGCTGTTGAGGCTGGACATCAGGTGACAAAAGAATCAAGTCAGAGCTCTTTCTGCTGTGATTGAAATCACCTATGTGATTTTATTAAATCGGTCCAGCAAAATCAATCCAGTTGGTGCATCCTGTAAATTCCTTATACTGGATGAATTGATACACTCAGTTCTTGATGAAAGCTCTGTCTCTTATTATTAAACTCACTTTCCACATGAGCCTTATGAAGATACTAATGTGAACCCCCAAGGCTGCACGAATCCTTTGTCATGTATCATTCCATACAAAACCATGCCTGAGCATGCAGGTGTTTGCAGTGTAAAATACCAATCCAAACAAAAGACTATTGTGATTTCCTGTGCCAAGGCACAGTTCAAAACAGGACAGCACAAAACAGGGGGATATTCAAGGTTGCAGTTTTGTCCTGTCCGTAGCTCTTGTAACATGTTCCATTTTGCAGTCCTCATTTTGGTCTGCCAGTTTTGAGAACAGTTTGTAAAGACAGCATGCTGATTGTTCTGAATGAGTCCCTGGAGATGACAAGAACTGTCTCTGTTTGCTCTTGGTGACTCTGACATTGATTTGCTCGGTTCTTTTCATGCTTCTGGCATAGGTGACACCTGTTACTTGCTGCTTGAAAAGGGAATGTGAAGAGCAGCTTCACCCAACTATCAGTTGTGTGGTCGGAGTGATCACTGGAGATCTCTACTTCAAAATTCAGGGAGACTTTGCAGCAGGTCAATGATACCTTCTTGCTCTCCCTTCTTGCGGGAGCAGCCCAGTGAGGTTCTCATAAATTACAACTGGATTTACTGAATAGACATGCTGTTTCCTTCTAGTAGTACATTCCACAGTACACCATTCTTGTACAGAGTGGTGCAGTATCTGGTTTGCCACCATTAGCTTTGTAGGAGGTGAAGGAGCCTGTGTTTACTACCAAATGAAAGGAGAGCATACACAATTCTCTTTTTAATTAAGCTTAGCCTTATAAACTATGAAAAGGGTTTTATATTAAGGCCAAAGTTTTATTGTCAAGGAAGCAGGCTCCCATTGTGCATACTGCCAAGGAGAGATAACAGGGCTCTTATACTCTCAGAATTTGCCCTGCCAAGCGAGCATCAGGTTTGTCTAAAACATACCCAGCGTGTGCTGCCAGCCAGAGAAGGTTTGAACTTCACATTGATTTTTCTCATTAAATCTGCAGGCAGTGAATGCACATTGATGAGTGCTTCCTCTGGTTACAGAAGATCCAAACAGAGGCCTTCCAAGCAAGGCTCAAATGAAAATTTTCAAATGAAAATGCATCCATCCTGATCTTACGGTAGTTTAGGCGGTGAGAAGGGTGTCTCTTGCCAGTTTGTGGAGTCACTTCTATCTTTATGTCTGCATCAGTGGAACTGGGTGTTCATTAGGAATAATCAGGAGGCAACTGCAAAGGAGAAATTAAAATCCAATTGTAAGCCAGGTGGTAAGGAGGAGACTTATGTCCGTCTTTAGTCTTACATACTGAAGTTGATTCCTTTGTTTAGATTTAACAGAAAGAAAACGCTCTCAAAAGAAAACAGGAGAAGAATATGAGAAAGGAATTTCAGAGGGAGAAAAATCTGATCATTTTGATGATAAGAAAGAAATTCTCATCAATCCAAAAAATTGATAAAAGATAGAGTTCCTTTACACCACCACCACCCGCCCCCCCGCCCCCCTTTTGTTTTGTTTCTGCTATGGATAACATTTTTGTGTGTTGAAATTAGTTTAAGTCTGAGTTTTGGAGTGTGACCTCCCCTCTTCCCATCACTAGTCTAAACAGCCCTGAAATGCAAAGGATGTTTGACGGGAATTCCAAATTCCATTTTTGGGTCTAAGTCCTTTATGAGGATAAATTAACCCTTAAAGAAACCTGCAGTTTGACAAAGTTTTGATCACAAAATTTATAATTATTGCTGTTAATGATGATGGCATCTTTCATTTCAAGATAACTCCCTGCTTAATATTTATTCCAATTTCCTTGTACAGCAGTGGTAGTACTGCCTGTTTATGGACCTCAGAATCTAGCTCCAACACAGATAATCTGAGTTTGTTCAAACCTAAAAATAAATAAGAAGTTAGTGTGCTTTGTTTTGTAGGTTTTAAAATATATATTAAAAAAGTATTTTACAAGGGGGAAAAGAATGTGCTACTTGATCAACAGCTTTAATTTTCTAATGAGGAATAATAATATAGTAATCTCTTCAAATAAGCAATAACTTGTCAGGACCTTAACTGCACCAAGAGGTGCAGATTACCCTGATAGAATTAATAGCTAAGAAAGTATCTTGAGGAGAGGAAACTGGAAATATGCACAATGCAGCCTGTTTTATCAGTCCAGCTATTTTACCCTCCTTCTCAATCAGTTCTTGTGGTTTCTTTGAAGACAATGAGTGCATTAGGTCCAAAAATCCTGCAGTACACTAGGAGGTTTTAAACATTAATTTTAGTGCAACTAAATCCAAAAAAAATGTCCTATACTTGGCCTGCACTCTAAGGGCACTCTGCAGACATACCTTCATCATCTATAGATAATGGAATCATATCTCTCACAGTTAGAAAAGTTTTAAGAATAGATGAGAATAAAAAAGCAATAGAGAAGTAAGTTGTGAAGGTGTAGCTTAAGGAGAACTAGCACTGGTTATCTTCAGCAAATGAATCAGCAAAGTGAAGGTCTATCTGCAGAACAACCATAAAGAGAAGCTACCATGGTCATAATCTTTCTTACGATATCAGGAGGGTGGTAAAATGGATGAGAAAACAAATCTGATGCTCTGGCAGAGACAAAATATCATTTCACCAAAACCCAGAAAGAGTCAGAAGTCTCACTTTTGGTGGAAAAAAATCTAATTCAACTCTTCAAGCCTTGGTTGAAGTGAGTTTGAGCTAGCAGCGCCAAGTAATTCCTTTCCATAAGACAGCTGGCTGGAATGGTGATGTGGTCCCCGACCCCCTGATCCAGGTGTTCATGCAGTCATTAGCAAGGGGAGAGCGTCGCCTGTGAGCAATTTGGACTTTATGTGAACCACTATTGTTGGCTTAACTTCTGGGCATGTGATGTGACTGTAATTCCTCTTCTAAAAAAGCTCAGAGGAACTGCATCTTGGTGGGAATATCCCCTTTGGCTCCTACACGGAGAGTGGGAGCACTTGGGCATCTGGGTGACCTAGGTCGTAGCAATTTCCACTACCCTGAAAAGTAAGGAAATCAGACCACTAGAAATAAGAAAGGATCTGGGAAGCTGAATCCCAAATGGCTTGCACTGAGGATGGGAAAAAAATTGAACTACTGTCTGGCTTTATCCTGCAGGAAGGGAAGGTTAACGATACTGTGAGAATTCACAAGACTTCCATCCAGATGCAGAGCTGCATGGGTGAATTATCCCACAACAACAGAAAGTTCATTATGTCTTATTTATCCCAGCACAGGGCATAAAGATGTCTTTGAGGAGGACACCTACGGCACACCTGTTCTTGTCACCCAAAAAATTAGCTCACACTGAGGGCTGGTTGATGGGTTTATCTAGTTCAAGGGAGGAAGTCAGGCTCAATGTACATGTGCTGTGTTAGTGGCATATCAGCAGAGAAATGTGGAAGAAAAGAGAATGCAGAGATTTTTGAAGATAAGATTACCTAAATCCTGCCTTAAAGCAAGACATGCTGCTCCCTGCTCTTATCTTCATGAAGGGATCTGTCTGCAGATCAAAGAAACAAAATCACGCTACAGCTTCTTTTTTTTCAAGATAAGCCAAATTTTCACTGCCTCTCCTCTAACTTGCACAGGCATGCTGTACACTGCTTGCTTTTGTGTTTGCTTATCAAAATGTATCATGAAATAATTAATGTATATAAACTAGAGCTTTCCAGGAGAAAGAATTTTTGCTTTATTCTCAAGTTCTTAATATCCCAAAGTTTTGTTCCATGACTGCTCTGAGAACTTTACAGATTAACTTTTCATGGGTAGCTGAAGGACATCACATCAAGCACAGCCCTCTATTTAATCTATTTCTCACACTGGCAAATTACAAACTAAAATCTTCCCTGTGTATTTAATCTAATATAAATCTTAAAATACAATTGAGGGAAAGGATGTAATACATTATTTAAAGCTAATCCTTTGACCTACAGGTTAATAGCATTCATACCCCTAAAAAATCACAGTTGGTAGGAAATTCTAAAGAACTAAATAACATCTTTGGAATATTAGTTCCCTATACACAGCTCTTGGAAAGCAGCAAGCTACTTTTCAAAGTAAAAGGTGGAAATTCCTCTGAAAACATTGTATCGGCACTGATTCCTGCGCTGAAGCCTTTCCAGCGCTAGGGGCAGACCTAGAGCCCTTCTAGCTCCTTTTAGCAGGAGAGTTCACCCTGTCCCATTCTGTACGTTTTGTACAATTGTGAGTCTTGCAAGCTTCTTCTCCTCCATAAAACTCCTCCTCGTGAAACAGGGCATCCACAGCCTTCCTTTCGCTAGTTTCCCTTTTATTTCAGTAAGCTGTCCTACCCCACAAATGCATGAATTTTGCCAAGGGAGCAGTTAGGACTAGGCAGGGCCAGACTAACAAGGTGGTTATGCCCTCCAAATGCATCTGAGTGGAGAAAGCAAGGATAAAGGCAGAATACTCTGTTCCTACTGTTTAGAAAACTATATATGATTTTTTAAAAAGATGTAATTCTTGATCAGGCGTCAAAGAAGACTCAAACATAATATATTTAAACAGGTGTTTCATAAATGTAGCAGTTTGATTTTTAATAATGGAACTCAGGACAGGATTATCCCTCCTACCAGTATGAAGCCCTCTAAGTAGGGCTCAGTTTCTCAGTGTTAGAGCTCCTTGTTCTCAGTACGAGTGGCTTCTTAGTCTCAGAAACAAAATCAGCACTGTGGGTTTCAAAAATGCTGCCTGGAAGGACATGCAAACAGGAAGAGTGCAGACAGGGTGAGGTACATGCATGCAAATGTACAATCACAGCATGCCCAGCTCAGTATGCTTATGGATGCCCAATTAACAGAAAAATTGCATTTAAATAAAAATGTTGCAGCTACTCTGTTAGGGAACAGATAGAAATTTCTTCTGTGTTGCAACTGCAGACAGTGTCCCTTTAAATCAATGTTATTTTTATTATAAAATTTTTATAATAGTTTTCCTGCATTTTATTTCCAACAAGTCTGACTGCAGTCTCATTGCCAATGGAATATCTGAGGGTGAGTGATGCAGCTTTTTTAGTTTTACTTTAATATTTTCAAAGGGGGGTTCACTGGAATAAATGACAGTTGGAAATATACTGAGGTTCTCATGGGCTAAATCCATCTTCATTCAGAAAGAAGATTTCCTGTAGGCTGTGCTTGACAAACACATTACACTAAATCAGTACTTTGATCTCACCCAAATTCCAATACCACTGTGCATACTTTGTCTGTCTTACTTTATGAATCACTCAATAAAACACACCCAGTTCAAGATATTATTGGCAATGCTACAGTATATATACATTAAATCTTACTTTAAACAGAAACCTTGGAACCTGGAATGTTGCCAGTGCTTGAATCCAAGAAGAATTTGAAATGCATAATGTAAAGCTTCTTAATATACCTGAAACCCTTTAACTGTTCCCACAGTTAAAAAATATTACAGCGTACATTTGTACCTCAACCAGGCACCCAGGAGGTCAAGCCCTATATGATGGCAAAAGAGAAGGAAATAATCATTTTCATATCAAGTGAGCAAAGCTGATTTGGAAATTATTGAGAGAATTGGCCTAGTCAGGAGCTGCTTTAGGGCTGTAATTGCTCTTTCACATCTTAGCTAATTTAATTAAACAGAGAAACTATTTTTGGTCCAGACAGCTCTTGAAACTTTTGGTACCTTCTATTACAAACCATCTGGCCCTGTACATAGTCAGATTTCTTAACTCATACTTTATCATCGTCTTCTTCAGAAATGAAGTTTTGTGTGTATTGTATCCTCTCTACTTTTGTGTACATTTATTTCAGATAAAAATCTTAATTCTTTGGATTCCCTCCCAGTTCAATAGCTGAAAATTTCAGTGTAGGAATCAGCACATGTCAAGAACCATCATTCAGTTCCTCTCTTTATTTTTGGGTAGCTTTTTGGTGGTTGTTTCCTCTGTTATATAATCCTTTCCTCATAGTCTATAATCCTTTTCTAACACTGTAAATAAGATAAGCATTGAGTCTTTTTGGATATTGTCAGCCTCCGCTTAGAGACGGAACAACAGTTTTAGTTTTAATTATTTCTCCAGTGGAAGGACCCCTGCTATATTTTGCATATATTTGACTAATCTCCAAATGTTGCGCCAGAGCCTGTCCACACCTCTCTCTGGGCTCAGCGCTACTTGAAGTGTAATTACACAGTTGCTGATTGAGTTGGAGCAGAAGCAGAATGAGTTCACGTCTGCCCTCAAAAGACTCTACAAACACACACATCTGAAGGCTGCCTCCTCCAGAGGTCTAAAGTACACGTGTGTAACTGACCCTGAAATTCAGTGTTCTTCCTGCAAGAGCCAGGGTTATCTAAACAAAGGGTTCTTAGGAAGTAACCTCTTGACTTCTCCACCCCTCACATTTTTAAGGATTGACAGGTCCTAGCAATTGCACAGACCAGGATAACAAGCCGTGTCCCAAAACAATCATTCTCCTGACATGCTTCCCACTGGCACCTACCACCCTTCAGATCAGCAAAAAAAGAGCTTGGCTGCCTGCATAGGCATGTACCCTGTCCTCCCTGACTAAATGGATTACACCGTTGTTGTCTGAATAGGGTGCCAAGAAGACTTCCAGCCAGCTGGTATTCAAATGGGTTATGAAAGAGGGCTACTCCTGAGTCCAACCTAAGTGCAGTTAAAGCACGACAAAGGTCTGCAGACAAGGTGCCAGACTCCACTTCTGCCAGGATTTAGGTTTTGTTTCTGTTTTATTTTGGAAAAATGCAATGTGAGTATAAGAAAATAAGCAAGAGGGTTCAAAAACTGTCAACAAGAACAGGATTAATTGTGCTGTACACAGCAGCTTGCTGAGAGGAGTTTGGGATGGAGGAGAGTGGGGAGAGCTGTTGCTGAAGAAGAGAAAGGACCTTAGGGAGGGATCAGCTGGAGGGATGTGAAACTCATGGAAAAGGAGGTTTGGGAGTAGTGATAATTCAGTCCCATTTGTCCCTTTGAGATATGTTCTGGGATCTTGGTAACTCATCTCTGGTTCAGAAGAATGAAAGCTATCAGCTTACATGTGCCTATATCTAAGCAGATCTAAAGAGATGCAAATTTAAACTCAATAGACCAGGAAGCAAAGGAGTGAATAAATGCAAATATATTAATCTGAATATCAGGTTAGCTATTTCCAGGCAGGGACTAGCTGGGTGAGGAAGGGAGACTGCGTGGGTTGAGGAAAGGCTGGAGAGCCTGGCTGGCCCAAGGGCTAATCTAACAGGGCGGGTCTGTCCTGGCATACAACTGAGAGGTGGAACATCAGGAACCATGCATTAGATTGCTACTGTCAGATATGTCATGGCAAAAAATAGCACAGAAGACATTTTTTCTTTGGTGCATTTTATTTTATGCACTAATTGCCATCTCAGGCCTCAAACAGTATCAAACACATCACTTTGCTTCTTTTGTTCTCTGTTTCTTTACCTGTGAGATGAGAATAATTTATTTCCTTTCAAAATGATTTGGAGATCTAGGATGAAGGGTTGGAGGATAAATGTATCTACTACAATAGTATCCCAGCTGCACATATAGGTGGTTGCTGCAATTTCTTGAAATAGCCAAAATTCACTCTTTTCTTCCCTTATCAAAGCAAACAAAGCCAAAATAACGAAACAAACACAAACACCCAAATGCTTCCCCCCCAAAAAAAACAAACAATAAATTCCTCCCCCCATCCTCCCCCCAGCAATTCAGTGAGGAGAAGATTCAGTTCCTTGTTGCTCAGTCTTGTTCCCTTGAGGTATGACTGCGATAGACACCTCTGAGAACCAGGAAACCCCGAGCTAAGGTAGAGCAGTACAACCTGAACTCTGCGTTGTTTGATCAGTGATTCAGCCTTCCTGTAACACACATATGCATGACACTGCGACTCCTGAAGCAGAACATCTCAGAGCTGCAGCACTTTAAGTGCTCCTAAAGGAGAACCTGTATCTAGGTGAGTGCTACTAAATGAGGAATCCTGCACATTTGGGGCAGTTAAACTCTGAGACCCATCTCCTTGAAACAGCCTCTGGTGCAGTAATTCTTTGTGCTCTTTCACCGTCAACTGCAGCACCTGAGGGGTCAGATACAGACAGAGACTTTCATTTCACTGCTATTGAGATGACCAACCACTCTCTCTTTGGTGTTTGGCCAAAGGAGTTGTGGATATCTCCACTGGTCATGGTCTCAATTGAAAAATGAGGCATCAGGACTTGTCTCCTGACTTGCATGCCTCTCTTCCTTTTGCCCACACAGCTGCCATCTCCACGCCACCAGTGCAAGAGATTTGCTTGCAAATTAATGCCAAGAGCCACTGCAAGCTCCAGGTGCAGCCTTAATTCCACACTGGGAGGTACCTCAGGTGGGTATTTCCTAGTTTTAAGAGGTCTGAGTATCACTTGAACTTGCCATAGAATTTGCTGCTGACCTGAAATGACATGAGAAACCCACAAGGCAAACTTTATATTAACCAGGCCCTTTCTCAGCAAATTTAGGTGGTTATTTATTCATGGTTGGCATATTGTGTGTTTAAAATCCTTCTGCAAGGCCTTCTCTGAGAGCAGCCATAGCTGAACTTTAATGCTAAAGTTTGCCAGTAGTCACCAGTTCAAACTCTTGCCCAGGAAAGAGGAAAAGTTAAATAAAACCAAGTGATGCACAGTTAAAAACTTTTACAACCACAATGAATATAGATATATTAAAAAAAAATCCAAAACAAACAAAACCCAACCCCTCTCCAGTACTTTTATTGGAGAGGGAAAAAAGAATGGGAGCAGGCAAGGACAAAAGAGAAGGGAAAGGGAAAGGGAAAGGGAAAGGAGCAGAAAGAAAATGTTTTGTGATGAACATCTCTTTTTAGCAGAAATGCTTTACTGTATTTTCAAATGCAAATCAACTGCAAATCCCAGACTTCAGCCACTGGGTTTTCATATGTACCCATACACACTAAAGGTATGTGTGTGCTTATGTGTGTAAATGTATCTCAATCTGTATAATTAGTTATGAGCCAAATTTGGTTAAACACTCTGCAAAGAACAAAACAATGGTCCAGAAATCAAAGAGTGAATGGTTGAACCATCAAGGACAACACAAGCAGGAAGACGGAATCCTGGGGGTGGCCAAGAAGATGATGAGTCAGGATTACTCAAGAAGATAAGCAGTTGCCTTGGTGCACCAACAGTCTAACCCTGATCCATTTCTTGATAGGCTTTACAGGAAAAGAGAGTTTTGCAGAGGAATCCAAAGGAGGATAGAGAGATGGCTGCGCAGATATTTATGGGAAGCTCTTCCCACACATGAAGGTAGCCTGGGAGAAATGCAAAGCAAGGTAATGTATGGGCATTGAAAGCTGACACTATCTGATCAGACCTGCTTCTTCAAGCAAATGAGCAAAAATAGATAATAATACCTTAGATAATAAATAAAATAACATGGGTGTTCCATGTGTGGCAGTGTTTTTGAGCCTGACATCCTTATATGCAGAACATTTTTAAAGGAAACGATGTCACCAATCAAACTACAGAATAACTTGTTTCAAGGATGTCTAGGTGGATGTTCAGTACCTTGTGTTTAATGTGCAAGTTTGAAAGGATTTATGTAGTACTTTATGTAAACACTACACTTTTACTTTATGGAAATGTCTTGCTGATTGCTATGGACCTTTTTGAGATACATCATGCAGATAACAATGCAGGTGTCTTTTATCACATGTAAAGGATCTTGTCAAGGAGTCTTCCATTTGTATCCTTCCATCCCTAGCTTGAAGCCGTGGTGTGGTGTTTGTAGTGTGTGTTTTAACTTGAGATAGAGTGTGAGAATGTGAGTTTATCATTCTCCAGTTCTTTACTTCCCAGTGCCTGTAAGGGTACTTAAGCTGACTGTGAGAACTCCAGCACAAAATCTGCTAGAACGTTTTGGCAGGTGTTAAATTACTTGCTCTTAAACACGTCTTGTCTAATAAAACAAGTCTGTCATGAATATTTTCTTCCATCACTACGTGTGCTGGTTTGGAACGGCCACTCATCTGCAAGAGTCAGCACCTGTCCTACACTTTCAAGGTTCTCTGTCTGCCTCATCTGTGACCAGTGGCAGGGAATCTTACCATCAACTTGAATGTTGGATCAGGTCCTGAAGGAGTACCTCTGGATTTACTGAGGCCAACAAGTTTAGAAATACTTGGTTACTTAGTCATGAAATGGGATTTTTCATTGCATGTTGGCATGAAGCCTTTTTTGTTTGTTTGTTTTAATTAAATTATTTTCCCCCTACCATGCATGTGTCACTGTATGAGCCAAAGGTTTTGCCAGAGTTCCTACTCATGGAGGAAAAGACCTTTCCTGATGGCTCCTAGTGATGGTGCTGGATCCAACTGCGCCTGAGGAGCAAAGTCTGGTGTTCTACAGGCAACACCAAGCACAAAAACTGCAATTCCTGAACAATTATAATTTGTAACACACTGATCCTTGTTATCTGTGCTATTTAAATACCACGTGGTCCTGTCTACAGAGGAAGAACCAACAACCATTGAAGATCACAAGCACATAGGAAGATCCAAAATTAATTTATATGATCTTATTTTCAGTATGACTGCTTGCAATTGTCATTGCTTTATTCAATAAATTACACTTCCTCTCTTTAAATAAATACACACATTGAATTTTTTTTTAAATTCCTGAATACTCTAGAGGCAAATATATACAGGGCAATAATTAATTGATGATAATTAACAGTATTAATACACTTTTAGGAGCAGTAATTCTGGTCATTGTAAACCCAGTTGTCATAGATGTATCCCATTAAATTCTCCTCATGATGATAACCCTAATAATGCTTAAGGTAGCTTTGATGCTCTCAGACTACAGTGATCTATGGCTTGTGAACATTAGTGTCTTTTCCCAAACGATTGGAAAAAGGAGTCCGACCCCTTGATTCATTCAGTAAAATGTAGTGCATAAAATTTTAGTTGTGAGTGAGATTCTTAGATCCACTTCTACTGAATTCAGTGGGACCAAAACTGATTGTGGTGAATGATGCAGAGGAAATGTGAGAAAACTTCCTGGAAATACTTGCAGTTAATAAAGGTAATGAAATGGGATCTTGAAGTACACCTAGCTTTTCTGTTCTAAGTCTATTGCTATCACCTCTGGCATTGCCAGAGATTTGTAATGTCAAATATTTCCCCTGAATTTCTTCTTAAATTACACTGGCAGAGAATAACATGGTTCATATAACTTAGTCATAGGGAATTTACTTGATTTACTCAGATTTTGAGGTTATATACCTGAACAAAAGAAAATGTTAGATAATCAGCATCCAGTAGGCCCCAGTGGCTCATGCAAAGATTGAAAAGGTGTGAAATAGGGCAGAGCTTGTTCTACAGGATTGTAAGGAAAGGGATGTATGGATTTTAAAAGATTACACATTTTCTTTCACCATGGCAAAGAGAATGAATGACTATGGAGATTCAGTCCTCGTACCATTTACCAAATAAAACCAAAAATTGTTAAAAAGCAGCTTACAAGACATACTGTCAAACACACAGTTAAAAACAGCGCTAATGAAATTGCATCTTCTTTTACAAGTAAAAAATAATTGATTTTGCTTTTCTGTGTATTAACAACTTCATCAATTATTATGGAGATTTAAAACAAGATTGTGGAAGACTCAGGTAATATTCCCAGGTAGCACTAGTACCAGTAATGGTCCTTTCCTCTACCAAGTGCCCTGATTAACAACTGGCTAGAGCATTTGTTACATCCAACACTTGTAATATTCCACTTTACAGTGGAAAAAATCTATTAAAACAGCTGAAATGAGAACCATCAGCAGTGACCAAAAGGTACAGCCAAAAAAAGCAGAAAATGATGTACACCTTTGTGCCTACGTACAACTAAGTTGCCTGTTTTTAAAGCAGAAGTCAGAAGGCGCAGCAGTGCAGTGTGGCAATATCCTGTGTGTTCAAGCCATGGGATCCCGGCTGCAGAAACCAGCTCGCATGAGGAGGATGTTCGTGGGATAGGTGGCACGGTTGCCTGTCACAGAATCCTTAGGGTTGGAAGGGACCTCTGGAGATGATCTGGTCCAAACCCCCTGCCAGGGGTGGGTCTCCTAGAGCAGGTGAGACAGGGACTCATCCAGGTGGGTTTTGAATGTCCCCAGAGAGGGAGACTCCACGACCTCCCTGGGCAGCCTGTTCCAGTGCTCTGCCACCCTCACTGCAAAGCTCTTCCTCATGTAGAGGTAAAATTTCCTGTCTTTTAGTTTATGGCCGTTGCTACTCATCCTGTCACTGGGAACCACCGAAAAGAGTCGGAACCATCCTCTTACCACCTGCCTTTGAGATATTTATATGCATTAATGAGATCCCCGCTCAGCCTTCTCTTCTTTAGACTAAACATGCCCAGCTCCCGCAGCCTCTGCCCTGAGAGACGCTGCAGGCTCCTGATAACCTTTGCGGCCCTCCACTGGACCCTCACTAGCAGCTCCTTCTCTTTCTGGTGCTGAGGAGCCCAGAACTGGACACCGCACTGCAGATGTGGCCTCGCCAGCGCCAAGCAGAGGAGGAGGATCCATCACCTCTGGACCTGCTGGCCACACTCTGCTCTCCGGTAGGTCACGGAACATTTCCGCCCAGGTGACCCCACGACAACGGCGCCAGGGATTTCTGCGGCCCCGCTACCGAGTCTGGAAGCGACCCTACGGTGACCACGGCGGGGAGCACCTTCGGGGCCCTTCCTCCAGGTGACCCCACAACACCCGAACTTCACGGCAGGGGAAGCTACGTGGCCTCGCCTCAGCCCCGCCGGCGGGCGGCAGGAGGAGCCCGAGCC
>VYXF01011295.1:192291-242188 GCA_013397295.1 Polioptila caerulea
GAGATGGAAGCGGGGGAGGCTCTGCCTGCGGGGCGGCGTCCCCTCATGGCCCTGGCACAGCAGGGCGCCGCCGAGGAGGAGCAGGCTAAGGCTGTTGCATCTGCAGCAGCGTGTGGGTTTCTCGTTCCTTTTATATCTCTATATTTTGTAGATTTTTTGTGTGTCCCCCATCCTTCCCGCCTCCACCCCTCCCCCTCAGGCTCTCTTTTCCTTGTGAAGGGTCTGGAGCACATGTCCTGTGAGGAGCGGCTGTGGGAGCTGGGGATGCTTAGCCTGTAGAAAAGAGGCTCTAGGAGGGACCTTTCTGCTCTTTCCAGAAAGGAGGTTGTGGCCGGGTGGGGGTCGGTCTCTTCTCCCAGGCAACCAGCGACAGGGCGAGAGGACATGGCCTCAGGGAGAGGACATGGCCTCGGGCTGTGCCAGGGGAGGTTCGGGTTGAACACCAGGAGGGGTTTGTTCTCAGAAAGGGTGATTAGGTATTGGAATTCACTGCCCAGGAGGTGGTGGAGTCACTGTTCCCGGAGGTGTTTAAGGAAAGTGGACGTGGCACTCATTGGCATGGTCCAGTTGACAAGGTGATGTTCACAGGTCGGAGGCCACGATCTCAGAAGTCTTTTCACACCTATTTGATTCTGTGAGTCCTGAGCCCGCTAGAGAGTTCTGTGGAGAAAAGTTAATGTCAGGGTGCAAAGCAGCAGGATTGTGGCTGGGGTGGTGCAAAAATTACCAAGTCAGGGCTGAGAAGACTTAGCATGGCAGACTAAGATGTTACTCAGGTGAGAAGATGTCTGTTGATCGTGTTGATACTGAGGGAGCATCTTGGAAGCAGAGGAGGATGAATTTTGGGTGGAGAGTGAAAATGGAGGTGGAGGCAGGGGCCTGCTGTGGGTGTGCAGGCCCCTGGTTGATGCCTGCAGGTGTTTTGTCTGCTGTGCAGCCTGCAGGGCATCCCCTCACCAGGGCTGGAGTGCAGGAGAAAAACCCTGTGTTTTGTGGCTTGCATTTTTAGAGGAGAGTTATTTAAACTTTCCAAGATTTAACTGAGGCATCTTCTTTTTCAGTTTTGTCAGCTGACATTTAGAAGGCTCCTATTGTGCTTTGCCTTGCACAAAGAGGGAGCCTTTCCCTCAGGCTTTTTTTTTTTTTTTTAAATTCAGTGTGATAAGTCGCTATTTGAAAACTCTCTGTGATTACAGAGGACTTTTTCAGAAGTAACAAAGAAATAAAGTGCATTCTGAAGTTTCCTCTTAGCTTATGATTTTAGTTGACTGTAAGACAGGAGTTAAAATTATCTGTAGTCATTGGAAGGATGACTGAAGCTGTGAGTTCCTGATGCTGGTCTTAATGTTATGGTCTTCAAAAATGAAAAAAAAAATGTATGCTTGGAGATATGACTCAGTCCTGAAGGCAGAAGCCGTAGAAATATAAAGATTTGAAACCTCATTAAAAATTACTGAGATTTTGATGGAAGTAGATAAAAGCAAATGTCTCAATACTTAGGCATGGTATTTTGAGAGGAAAAAAAAACAGGAGTCTGTATGAATCAATATGTGCTGTCTGGATGTGGTTCAGTCACACAGTGGCTTTTATGGTTCTGAATTGTACATGGTTTTGTTCTTGGGTGGTGTCCATGAGCTAAAGAAAAATAATACAGATCAAGGAGACTGTACAAATCTAGTCAAAAGTACTGTTTCTTGTGCTGTTTCTTATTTGAAATAACTGTGTTTTATACCCACATACAACATGTTTTACACAATTACAAAAGTGTTTCCAATTGATTGGTTGCACGTATGAAACAGACGAAATTAAATAAGACAGGAAATTGCAACTCCTGCCTGAACCCCACCCTACAGTAACGTTCTGTTGTAAATATTTCAAATGTTTGCAGCTCTTTCAAGTAGCGAGAGTTAGACACTGGTTTAGAGGTGTATTGCTGAAGTAGTAGAATGCAATAGTGATAAAACTGGAAGTGCTGGCAGCTTTTATGCCTGTGTGATTCTGCCAGCTGCATTCTTGCTATTAAGTGTGCTAATATTTAAAGACAAATAAGAGAGAAATACTTGCAGGCATACCTGTAGTCCTGGTTGTATAATTTAGGAGGAGGAATTAGATAAATGTAAAGTATCACGATTGATTGGCTATTTTGAAAAGTGAACTATTTTTTCCAATAAATTTCTGACCTTTTAACTGGTCTGATATCAAGCAATAGCAAGACATCTGTGAGGGTGTGCTGGAAAAATCAGGAGTGTTTGAGACTGGGTGCATGTGTCAAGGTCTGGATTGGACATCTGAGGCTGGGTCTCTTATCGTGCATATGGCTCAGGACATTTCACTGTGGCTCATCAGTGAGCCTAGGTTTGAGTCTGAACCATGAAAATTCCTCTTGTGGTTGTATCATTTGTTTTGAGTTTTTTTCCCTTTGCTAATGAGAATTTCCAGTGTGATTCAGTGTTTCCTCCTGAAGAAGGAAACATTGAGGTGACTTTTGTTGGTCGTGTTTTAAAGCAATAGGAGAAAGTCCTGGAGCTGAGCAAACAGCCATGCACAGTTCCTGCTGGAAGTAATGAACCAAGCATCTGTGCATCTTTTAGATAGACAGGGTGAAGAACAGCTGTTTTATGATCTTTGTCTTTTTAGGTTTCTGGAGTCAAGTGTTTTTGAAAATTGGAGTTTAATCAACAACTTGTACAACTCTACAATTTGTTCTTCGCAGTCATTATGCCAACTTGTTGGATGCTAATTAACCTGAAATATAGAACACTAAAATATTATATATTTGGATATATTTTAATAAATCCAAATATTTTAATATTTTAATATTAAAATTAATATTTTAATATTTTAATAGCTGCTTGGGAAACAAAGTTTACCTTTTCTCTGAAGAAAACTCGATACAATATTTAGGTTAATGAAGTATTCCTGGATTTCAACAGAGAGCAGTAAATCTGCTGTTGGAGTAGTGGAGACCTTCAGAATATATGCTGTGGCAGGCATCTGTTAAAAAAAAACAACCTTCCTTTTGTTGATTTGTTTAAGAGGTCAGAGATTAAACAAGAGCTTTTCTAAGGGGGATTTTCAGAGAGTGGTTTATAAACCAACTGGATTGACTTTTAAATAATTAATTTCAGCTTTGGTTTGCATTTCTATTTTGAAAGCTTCATATTATTTTTCTGCTCTTGGTTGCTTGGTAACCACTGGAAAGCTCTGATTTTTTTTTTCTTGAGGTGAATGCATACTTTACACCTGGTGCATTAAACAGATGATTGATTTAAGTAGTTACAGAGCTTGCAAATGGCATTTTAGTATTTTGATTTTAGCTGATATTTCGCTTCTGTAGATATAGCTCCTGATGTCAGAGGCTGTGATAATAATTGAAGGAATTCTGGTTCTTCCAGAATTCTTTAGCCAGTGGCTTTTCCTTGTTTGCTTGTTTGAAGTAAAAGGAAAGATAACCCAAAACCAAGACAGTGAGTGTGCCCTGGCTGAACGTACAGAAGGCTGTAAAAGAAAAATTAATTCCTTGATGTGAGCTCTTATCGTGGAAGACAACTTAATTGACTCTAACTCCTCCAAATAAGGGACATAAAATTGCATTTCATTTATGTGAAGATAAAGCTGAGGAGACTCCTTGTGTGATATTATCCATTAAAGAAAAAAAAAATAAAGACGCCTTGCTCTTAAGACAATAGGGTGTAAATTAAAAAATTCAAAGTGGAAGTCTGAAGAAGAATCTCCACCCCACTAGCTGGATTGTCAGCTGCCTTGCTCTTCTGTCTGAAATCCTGCACAGTATATGAAAAGTCAGGGAAAATCTGGCTTTTATTCAAGTCTTTTGTGCATACAAAATCAAAATAGAATAGTACAACTGTCTAAGATAAGTGCAGAACAGAAAAGAAAATAGGCAGCCAAAATGGTTGAAAAGCAAACGTGGGCTTGTTGAAAATAAAGTGTTCTTTATGACTCTTGCCAGACAGTTTGTGTTCCCCCCTGCCCTGGCTGTTTCTGGAGGCTGAACTGATCAGTGCAGATAGATGAAATGAAACGTACCATGATGCTGACGTCTTTCAGTCTGACCACTGATGTGTGCAGGATGTGTGCTCTGAAAAATAGAGCCATCTGCAATTAGAATTCAGATTTGGAGAGGGGAGAGCTTTATTCGACTCATTATTTGAACTGTGATTTGAATCGGGAGAGAAAAGAAATCTTGATATGATAACTGGTTTTAATATTGCTTTACATTTGTTTTTGGAAAAAGTCTTTGTTAGTGATAGCTGACAGCTGCATTTTCGTGCAATGTCAGGACTTCTGGTAGTTGGAAGAATATGTGCATGCTTTGGTGGTTATGTAGCTTACTCAGATTTTGAAACTTAGCTTTTGCCATGCTGACAATGGTGAATTACCTTTTTCTGTACACTTAGTTTCCAGATGTTTTAACTAAAAATGCAGAAAATGGAGTTTTAATATCTGTACATTGCTTAGACAGTTCTAGTTTAGAACTGTTTAGTGTGTTTTTACATATATATATATATGCACACATACCTTTGTGTAAACTTGTTTTCTTTAATGCAAGTGTTTAATGGTATGATAGATTTAAAATTCAACAATAACATAGTTTCTACAATTGGCAAATCTAATGTTACTGTTTGGCTTTTACTAGTGGATGAAATTGTTCTAAAAGCTAAAAACAGAGTAGTTTTTAGATCCAGCATAGCTTTTTTTTTATTATTGAGATCTTTTCTGTTGATTAAAAAATGAGGATAGGTCTTCCTAGCCTCTCCTCCCAGCAGGCTTCTCAGTGAGTGAAACACTTATTTAGCTGAGCTGAAGAAAATTCTCTTTGTGCATCTGCAGATGTCAAAAGCTGTTTTATCATTGATGCTATGTTCTTTTTCCAGGTGATGAGCAAATCATCTGGCATTAGGAGTGAGCTTGTGTTGGTTAAATGCTTTTAATTAAATTATTCTCTTAGACTTTGAGTAGGGTGCAAGTCTCTTTCCAAATGGAAGCTAATTTAAATGTAATTTTTTAACCCTTTTTTAATGGTAGTTTAAGTAAAAAAAATGGGTTTTTTTCTTTGTTGTTGTTTTGTTTTTGTAAAATCAGTCTGTATTTCCCTGTGGTGTCAAATCACAGTCACAGCTTGTTGCTGTGTTGTAGTTTTTATTTTCTGGCAGTGAATTATGCTGGCATAACATGCGTTCAGTATGTTAAAATTCACCTTCCCTTTCCCACAGCTGTACATAGTAATATCAGAAGCTTTTACTCTGTGGTTTCTTTGTTCCTTCACCACAGAATAAGAATTAGCAGATTTTGTTATGCTGGTAGTTGTTTAATATAGGCTGCACATCACGTCACTTTTCAGATTTAATTCCAGCTGTGGGTATAGCTAAATTTCCAACGTGATTTTCAAATGCCCTGTTGCAGTACTGACCTTTTGGTCCCATCAGAGTCTGAGCTCTGGTGAAAGAGTGCTGAGATAGTTTGAGTTACTGGGTTGGCATTTCAGCATTGCAGAAAAGTAATAACAGAAATTAATGGCAGACTTTCTGTAGTGATTGGAATCAGTTCTCTGGTGTGACTGAGATTCTACTCCTTTGGGAATCCAATAACTATTCCTTAATGCTAATGAAGCACAAGTGCTAAGTCTGTTGTTTTCCTTGGAGATCAGGGTTTAATTCTCCCAACACTTCAGTTCATTTCTTTCTCTTTTAATGTGATGATTGACCCTCATAGAAACTGGGAGACTCAGGTGGATGGCTGTGTCCCCATGGAATTCTGGTGTTAGTGGTCTCAGGTGGGTAATGGTTAGTCTCTCTTTCTCCAGCAACCTCTTAGGATCCTAGAGAAAAGAAGATGATGTGAGGAAAGGATTGTGCTTGATTTGGTGTAGGCTAATGAACCTTCCTGTGCAGCTGCACATTTTTTCTCCATTACACCTAGCAAAGGATTGAATAAGAAGTAATTTTCTAGGCTTTCAGCTTTCCGAGGCCACTAGCATCGCTTCTGATGTGGGAATGTGCTTCTCACCAGCCACCTTTTATTATCCCACCTCTGGCAGGGATCCTCAGTGAAGGTTGCCAGCTTTTTGGGTTTTTTTTTGTTTTTTTTTTTTTTTTGTCTCATGATTTATCTTCTAGAGCTTTGGGTATCCTCCTCCTCCTCTCTTTCTCTCTCACTTGCAACTGTAAAACAGAAGGAGTGAAAGAGTCACGAAGGAGCTGGAAATGTTCAAAATCCTAAGCTTAAGATAGTGCAGCCTTGGTGCCTGCAGTTATTTCTGACTGCTGACCTATCGTGGAGGTGGCAGACTGCAGTGTGTTGAAGATAAAATGCTTTTCTTTCCTGTGCGTGCCTTTTGCTGCTAAGACTTTCCCTCTGTGTGGGCAGGAGGTTTTCATTGCAGGAGTTATAACACGAGCAGAACTGGATGAAAGGATGGCTTCTGCTTTGAGAGCTGGAGGAACAGTTCCCTCTTTGGACGAGCGAGGCAGGGACAGCTGCCCCTAAAGGTTCCCAGAATATCAGGGCTCCTCTGTCTGCTTTGGAAGGTACAGTGTGACAGAAACTAATGTGGCTGTTCCTTGGTTTGAGAGGGATGCTGCAGTTCTTTCTGGCAGTAGGGTGTTAAAACCCTACTGGATAGGTTGAAAAAGTGTCAGAGTATGTTTGTGAAGGGTGTTTGTTAGTGACAGCTGCACTGACAGTTGAGATCACTGGTTTGGTGGGGTTTTCTTACTGTTTTTAAGGTAAAGAAACTAGAGAGGCAAATAGTACCATAAATATGCATTGTTGTCTCTACAGTTTCAGGAAAAGCTAAATAGATTAATGTATAAAATGGGTGTGGTATATGAGTGATATTGCAGACGATTGAAGCATTTTTCTCTGATAAACAAATCTGCTTAGGGAATGTTTTTTGTGTTGTTGCCATAGTGCCTGAACAGTTCCCAAATATTTGAATGGAGGAGAGTACCTTTTCCTTCCTCTCTAGCCTACAGGAGGAATAACTTGATTAGTCTGTAGGGATGCTTGCTTGTGCAAGTAATGTAAACATTAAATTGCATTGAAATGAACACCCATGACTGTCCTTACTTTTTCAAAGAGTGAATCCACTACATTCTGTACTGCTCAACTTTCTCCCACAGACCAGTTTTATACTTTAAACTGAGCACAGACAGGAGGAGTGTGGAGAGTTGCAGCAAGAATTTCTCTCTACACCCAGAAAACACAGAGGTTTATTCCACCAAGAGTTTTGAAAGCTGCCAAGCAGCGTCTCAAGAACATTGTCAGGGGTTTAAGCAGAGAGAGGAAAAGTGCAGTTAGGAAGCTGAAAGGGGTTTATGTTACAAAGCTGTATTTTGGAGCTTATTGATGTACTAGTTGTAGAGCTTGCCTTCTCTGCAGTGTTTAGCCTAAGTGAGTGTATTTTAGTTACTGCACTGATGCTGTCAAAGTCACTGCACAGTGGAACAACACTTGGTAGCTGTTTGGTCATAACTCATGGTGTCACATCAAGCATTGCAAAGGTTGCACAAGTCTTAGGAGTGTTTGAGCTTCAGTTGCTTGCTTCATATCTCCCTTCCTTCTAGTTAGTCTGATGTTAAGGCACATATAGTTTGAGCTTGGTGTTTTTGTGTGTACCAGACACCCAGCTGTGTGGCAGAATTTGAGCATGGCCCCAAGCACAGTGAATGCATGTGTCCTATTGTGTTGGGACCAGACAGAACATGTTGGTTGAAGATGGAAGCAGAGCTTTCCTCCCAGTGCTACAAAATTCCCTGCCAGTCGTGAGGTCAGTTAAAAATCCCATGAACAGCAGTGCTCTGCAGAGAGAAAAGGGATACCTTTCTTTGAAGGTAATGACCTTGCAGAGGAGATAAAAGTACCTTAGAGGAGCTTCCTACTTGCAGTAGCTGGCTTTTGCTTCATTCCAACCTCATTCAACAATTCTTAAGTGCATGCAGTTGTCTAGAAGGGGTAGAAGACAGGGACTTGAATAACAGGGAACTTGAGTGCCTTGGTGATGGGTGTGACATGCTCCCTACAGGAAATAGGCAGACAGAATATAAACTGTTGATTGTTTTAGCTGGTAGCTTGGATGTCCTTCTCTTTGTTTCAGTTTCCTCTGGAGCAGCGTTTGTTGCAGGTCAAACTGTTAACTGGTAGAAGGTATATTCAGCTGTGGTGCAAATAAATGACTAGTGAGCAATATGAGATAGAGCTATTCCTTTTTTTTTTTTTTTTTTTCAGAGAAAATCAGGATTTTTAGTGCTGCTTGTATATACCTGAAAGAAACAAACTTGTGTGTAGCTGTGCCTCTTCTCCTTGCTTAAAGAATTTTGCCCCTTGTTTCTGTTGATGCTTGATGAGAAATGCAACTCCTGTGACAGCTTGATAGCTATCTTTTTATGAAGGCCTTTGCTAAATGAAAATATTCTCATAGGCTGTTACATTTAGACTGCTGGGTCTTTGAAATTTGCTGTGCCATGCTTGCATCACTTCTGTGTGTAAACAGCTGCTGATTTTTTGGTTCCTGTGTCTTTCATCTGCTAAGTGCTCCCTGTCCCTAGCCCCCCAAACCTGTACTGAAGCTTTAAAATAAAGGGTTTATTGTGTCAGGGCTTTGAGCTGTTAGCAAGCTCTGCTGTCAAAGTGCTGTGTAGGGGCTGTTGTGGTAATTGCATCACAGCTGCTTTGCATTTCCACCTTTCTTATCTCCTTCCTTGCTCCTGCCTCTGTGCTCCTTCTGCCCCACCCCCAAACCCAGTCCAGCCAAACTTGGAGTTGAGACAACAAAGTCTGCACACAGGTGTGGTAACTTGACATTCATAGGAGGCTCAAGTCAGGTAGTGCTCCATGGTTTGAAGGGCTAATTTAGGGGAGAAACGCGGGAGAAGGGTGGTTCTTGTTTCTGCTAATATGGTAGGTGGGCTGGAATCCAAGATTATCACTTGCAGTGGTGACTCTTGCTGAGTAGAGTCACACATCTTATGGCACTTCAGTTGCATTTTCAGTCTCGGACTACAGCAGGAGGAAAACAGAGAAAGTAGATTTTAAGGGTCTCATGGAAAAAACAGCTCCTACTTTCTGATGGTGTGTTCTGTGATGAGCAGTGAGTGATGCCTGGATTGGGCAGGCAGGGTGGTAGGATTCAACATGGCAAGCACATTTTGTAAAATTGGTGTGATTGCCATTGTAATAGCTGTTGTTTAGTGTTTCTGAAGCAGTGCAGTAAGTACGTGGTAGCAAATGAATCTGAAGTAGTGTCACTGATGCTTTGGCCTGTGTTGTCACCCCAGAACCAGAGCTGAGACATCGTGCAGTAGGAGAGGGTTAAGGGTAGTCAGTTTAGCAGTGAACAAATGCAGATGTTTAAGCATTAGTGCTCATGCTGAGGTGAATTTCAATTTGCAGCACATCAGATGCAAAGTCATGTTTCTTACAGAAAGTTACCATAGAAATTAAAGTGTTTGCAATATTAAAGGGCTGAGAATCCTTCTTGTGTTCTGCAGAAGTCTGAATCTAAGGTGAATGTATTCTTTTGTAGCATGGAGGGTAGTAGTTTAGAACAAAAACTGCTGTTATTTTGTCCTCATGATATCAAATGTCTGGGCTCATAAGATTACAGTTCTTATTTACAGTTAAGCAGAAAAATTATTTGCCTGAACAGCAGAACAGAACTCAGTTCTTTCTGCATATAAGTGCTGTATTATTCTGAATATCTGTATGATAACAATTGATGTAGAGTGTAATAAGCAGCTTATACTAAAATTGAATAAAAATTAGTCCATTTTAGTAGATACATCTGCCATATGGATTTTGCAGTAGATCTTGAGAACTCTTTGGAGATGCAGAAGGTAAAATGAGAGATATTAGCTGGAAATCTTGAATCCTTAAAGCTGTTTGTTGTTCAGCTTTCAGAATTGAAAATTGCTTATTTTTTTAAAATACACTTCTTGTCACCAAGTTTCTGTGCCAAAACAAAGAAGAATATGTTTCTGCCATGGAGCTCATAGCAAATTCAGAACAAAAGGAACACATATAGGCCTTGTTACTGAACAGTCTGTGGCAGAGAATTGTTCCTGCATTATTACATGAGAAAAAACAGTAGTTATTTTTTTTCAAATGTGATTTTGTGCGCCTCTCTGTGAAAGATTTAGTATAACAGACCTTTGTGAAAGATACTATGAGGATGAGATATGTAGTAGAAAAACCAACTGCCTTGAAAATTGGCCTAGAGGCTGTGGTTTTATAGGGGACTGAGTTTTAAATGACCCTCTGTTTTGTTGTTGTATGCTCAGCCAAGCTTGGCAGTGGTTGACTAAGCACCTCTAAATGTAGTCGGCCTCAGCAAGATGGCTGGTATAGTTCATGTTAGTTAATAACTGTGTCAAGTTATTGTTGTATCCTTGCCATAAAACAGGAGAGCTTAAGGGAAACAGCAGAGCTTAAAGCAGGGAATGTTAATATATATTTTCACACAGTACAGTATGGACCAGATGCAAGATAGACAAGCTTGAACAACTTCTACAAAAAAAATACTCAAAACAAATGTTTTGACAGGAAAATGAAGGTACACAGAGGAGAAGTTACTAGGCTTCTGTAATACAATAGGTAAATGACAGTCAGATGTGGAAGCCAGAGGCAGTGCTTGTCTTGTTATGTGATGCTTCCTTGTGTTTTGACATTGTGCAATTGCTGTTTCTCCTCCTGACACCACTAGTGACTTTAAACTCCTGGGATAGTGTGTTCTTAGGGAAACTCCTGTTTCCATAAAAGCTCTACTTTTGCATGCTGATGTGAACAAGTAAGACCAGATTGGAAGGTAGTTAAGGCTCTGCACTTGCATTAATTTTCTGTGGTGTCTTGTAAGCTTATATGCTTTCTATGGATTTGATCCATACTTGTACCCGTTTGAAAAAGCAGAGAAAAATAAGAAAATCGACCCATAGTTTTTCTGCAGTAGATAAGTAATATGTGGTCCTGTTGCCTGGTCTACATTCTGAAGTGGGAAGAAATTTGTGTTTGAATTAGCTGAGATTTGTACTGGTTTTCACTGGCATAGGGTTAAATTTCTCCATAATACCTTTTATTGGGACAGTGTTTTGGATTTGTGTCTGAAACTAGTGTTGATCGATCACTGATGTGTTAGTTAGTGTTGAAGACAGCCTGAACACTGTCAGGGCCTTTTCTGTTCCTCATGATGCCCTCCCAGTGAATAGGTTGGAAATGTGCAAAGTATCTCCATATAAGCTACTGTGAAGAACTTTTAACTCTGTCCCAGCTAAACCAGTACACGTGTGCTGTTTAAGGGTATGTTTGGCAATTGTAAAATTTACAGAAGGTCCTGTGGTACTTAGTCAAGTGCTCAAAGTTGGGTGTAAAGCAGAGTAGGGCTGAAGAGGCAATGTTCAGTTAACAGCCTTTTTGGTGACTGATATAACATGGAGGGAATAGCAAAGTGAGTTGGTTTATTGAATAATGCAATGTATGTCCTTGATGCGTTTTAGATGAGGAGTGGTTAGATGTTGGTGATTCATGTTTGTGGCAAGCTGAATACAAACATCCACTTGAGGGGCTTTGTTGGAATGGGAGTTCTTTGTTAGATTGGACAAATTCTGTTCATTTGGATAAATGGACAAATACATATTCATTTTCACTTTCATGACTTCTGTTCAGGTCTTTTGACGTGGATGGACATTGTGAAAGTGAAAATGAATATGTAACGTAACTGTAACAGCTCTTTACTAGAACTATAAACTGTTCATGTGCTGATTGATTTATCACCCTTTTCTTCCCTGTATTATGGTTGTGTTACTCAAGATGCTGTCATTTGAATTATCTCTTCTGTGACTAGGAGCTGAGATGCTGGAATTATTTAAATAAAAAGTGTTGTTTGGTAGCAGAGGCACATCAAGCTCAATGTAGTGCTAAGCCTAATTTTACAATTCATAAACTCAGCAGAGCCAAATCCACACAATTCACTATCTGAACTAGTAGGAGACATCAAACAGATAAATTGTAAGCAGATGCTCATATTTTTATCATTGGTATTTACATCTGATATAGAGTGGATTTAGCAGTTGGATTGATTGAGCTGGTTTCATGAGGCAAAAGTTACAGAAAAATAAATGTAGAGGGTACAAGGAGGAACATAGAACAATGCTGAGATTGAGAAGAGAAAAATTGATTGAGTAAAATTGGTAGTGCATGTAATGGTCAGCATTTCATTTTGTGTACTCATGAGTTTGATAAATAATTATTGTCAGCAGTATCGTTATTTTTATGTTGGTATTTTGACATAGTTTCTTGAATTTATGTTTTTAAATTTCCAGTATGATCAAGAGACTGAAATAGAAAAATAGGACCCTGTCATAGAGCTAATTTCACTGTCTAATTTGGAGAGAACGAGGCTCAGGAGTGACTTCTTCACTTTCTGTAGATTCCTGAGAATGGGAAGTGGGGAGGGAAGTGATTTAACTTTTGGTCAGCCCTGAGATGGTTGGGCAGTTGGACTGGATCATAGTTGAAGATACCTTCAACTGAAATAGTCTAGGTGTGAGATGGCAGAACTAAAAACACAGAAAAATTCCATGTCTCATTTGGATTGATGGGTTGAATTAAAGGCCTACGAGCCTGTGAAAGGATGTAACCTGTTCCTTGTTAACTTAACCTGGCATAAAGTCCTAGCTTGCATTAAGAGTTCATTTTTACTTGCCTCCCACTTCCTGTGAAAATAAAACTGATTCTTGCAAAAAGCCCAAACTAAACAACAAAAAGTAAACCCAAACAAACCCACAAACCCAAACCAAACACAAGTTCAAACAGTTATGTAAACCTGGAGTTGCTAAACACTTTCCCTTTGTGTTGCAATAGCTTTTTGCAGCTGATCTTTCTTCTCAGCCTTCCCTTCCTCCCCCTGCAGTTTGTTATTCTATCCTCTGCCTTAGACATCTAACGCCACTAATTCCTCTTCTCAGATTGCTCTTCCATGTCCTTTGGCTCCTAGTACACTTTCTTCCTTTTTCCTGTCTCTTAGATTTTTCTTATACACTTACTCTTTCCCCATCTCTTTTTCATTTCGTTTCTGGCAAGAATTTCATGTCCTATTAGCAACTGCAAAATCTGGTCACTAGTGCAAGGATGGGGTCAGTTGATGTCCATGGATTCTCTATGTAGAAAATGGGAGAATTACTTTGTTGGTAAAAGGGTGCCATTAGCATAGTTTATGTCTAAAAATACAACTCTCCCAGAGCTCAGTGTTTGTCTTTTGACATTTGAAGTACAGTAAGGAAGATGTTCATGCAGTGGTAGCTATTTATGTATTCTGAATGTTGAAAAGAATGATTCTATTTGGTAAGGAATTTATATAGCACAGCTTAATTGTATGGGGAGTAAGAGGACAATAATTTTTCTTCCTTTTGAGGAGTTCATTAAAAAAAAAAAGTCATTGTTGAACTTGTAGATCTATCTTCTGATCTTCTCTGTTTGCAAGTTTTGAAAATGCATTTCAGAGATTTGGCTAGACTGAAGGATAGGGGTAATGTACTGTAGTGTTGTGTTGTCAGGACTAATGGAGGTGACCTTTCAAACAGGTGATCTCCTTTGCAGCCAGAAATGTGTGTTTGCCATGGGACTGAGTTTGAGAGCAGTTTTGAGGGCATATGGAAAGGAAAAAGGTGGTAATTCAAATCCTAATTCTTAAGCAGCTCTGCAGAACAGGATGGGATTTTTTTCTGCTTCTTGGGTTCTGTGTTGATGAAGCAGTCTGTATATGAAGTTCCCTGATGATTTGCTGGTTAATAATTACGCAGAAGGTGAATTGTGCCCGTTTTATTTGGTAGTCAGATCTAGCAGCACACTCTGATTTTTTTTTTTTTTTTTTGACATGCTTAGTTTAGATATTTTCTGTTTAGAACAAAGTCTTTTTGGTCTGTTGTATAAACTCTGGGCTACCTGCAGCCATGATTTGAGTACATGTCTTCAAAAAGCTGACTTTACAGTTAGATAAAAGTGATTTGCTTGAGAAAAACATAAAGTACAAAAATACTCAGGAAGTTTAGTGATGAATCTTACTTGGGAACTTAGAGAAAATGACTCAAAATCCATTTATACATCATCAGTCACATTTGTATAGAAAAGACTTTTATGGGGGATGGGGAAGCTGGTGGGAACAATGTGAAGCAGTTACTAAATATACTGTGAATGGGACCTTGCCTAGACTTCTGTATTTCAGACCAACAACAGACATCATTTTAGTGTCAAACTACTGTGATTATAAGGAATATTTCTGATGTCTCTGATAGTTGGTGTGGATGACTACAGCTCAGAGTCTGATGTGATTATTATACCTTCAGCCCTGGACTTTGTCTCACAAGATGAAATGTTGACGCCTTTGGGAAGATTGGACAAGTACGCTGCAAGTGAGAACATATTTAACAGGTATGCTTTTTAAATGTCCTGTCTGGCTAATGGTGTGCAAACTATTCATTCATCTGATTCAAATCTGACTAAAGTTAATTTGCATGGAATACAAATAATTTCAAATAACCCAACACCTTTACGAAACACTTTAGTTTCCACCCCTCCTTTTGTTTGCTCATGCACCTCCTACTTAGAGAGAGCAAAATATTAATGATGAGAGAAAAACAGTAGTTCACCTTTTAAGCAAATGTAGTAAAGGACTTCTTGAACTTCTTCATTAACTGGAGCACATTATTTAGGTTTTTTTGCTGATGCTAACATTCCTGTTGGCACAGGACTGTAAGGTGATAGTGAACTCCATCCATAACTCTGTGTGAAAGTGAGTTTAAGAAAATACTTCATGAAAGGTCAGGAGAGCACAGCCAAGAGTTTGCCAAGAGAAACCCAAGAACTTTATTTCAGAATCAATCTTCTCTGTAGTTTACAGTTTGAGTATTGCTGCTTCTGGTTGTTGAAAGTGAACTTGCCCAGTTAATAGTGTGTTCTACATTTCCCCCTTTTTATTTCTGTAATGCCACTGAGATGGTTGTTTCATTTAAGAGCACAGGTATTTTAGCATACTTCAGAGACACACATCCCACCCCATCCCCTTGCACTCAGACACTGCATTTGAATGGAGAAAATCTAACCCATGGTTTATTTTGATTGGAACTCTTAACAGTAACAGGATCACAGAAATGTATCAAATACGTTAACATTGAGATTTTCTGGCATTTTATTTGAAGGTGGTTTGGTTTGGGCTTCAAGTAAGCTTTTAATGAAGTGTATTAGCTTTAATGTTGAATTCTTAATACAATAATATGGGGAAGCAAAGTCCTTGATCAACCACCCAATAGTCTGTTTTGTTGTTTGTGGCTTGGGTTGGGAAAGGATTTAGCCCTGTTCTAAGCTTTAGTCACGTGAACTGTACTTAAAATTCCACACTACATGTGTGAACATACCATTGAATCAAAGCTGAAAATTACAGAATGGTTTCTCTTGTTATAACCTGCATAAACCTGTATGCACAGATGAGTTCTGAAACACACCTCTTTTTCAAATTGTGTATATTCCTGAAATCCAAAGTTTGCTGTATTTTACAATTTAAGATGAAATTGGCACTTATTACTACCAGGAGAGAGTTTTTGCATATTTTGACTTTTCATGGGGAGGGAGGGAAGAGGAGCCTTCAGGGAGGGCTTCAGGTGACAATTCTGTAATGAAAGCTGGTAGGGAGGAGAACAGACTGAGAAACTCAAGTTGTGTGTCTTGAATTTTAACCAAGAATACTGGTCCTGATATTTTACTTGCCCCCCTAAGAAAAAACTGTCTGATTTCTCAGTATGGATTGCATTGCATATGGGGCATGCATAAATGAGGAATCTTTTAAATTGCTCTGTCCAGCTTCATGCATCCTGTGCTCTCCTACAGGGGAAGGTGATCAGAGTAACTGTAGTTTTTCCTGATTTTTTTTTTTTTCCCTGTGGTTGCTTGTTTAGATTATTTTTGCTGGTACAAACATGTTTTTTTAATCCTAGCTCTCTTTGTAGGCCTATTGTGTTATGTAGCATATGAAAATACAGGAAATAGCAAATGTTAATTATTAGTGGTATAACTGTGAGTAGCACTTAGATCACAATAAATGATAGTGACTGCTGCAGTCAGTTTATGATGATTCAGCATTAGTCAGTCTCAGAATAATAGGAGGGATTTCTGCTAAGCAAAGGAACTGGAGCATTTAATAGGAAAAAGATTAATTAAATTATATTTTTTTATTCCTGTGTCTTAGTTTGGTATCAGCACATCCAATTGCTAATGAGTAATTAAAAAACTTAAAATACTCTAATTGAGTTAATAAAGTTTTGGTTGTTTCTGTGACCTGGAGCCTGCTTTTCTGTGGAAGCTTCATATTACACATTCCAAACTCTTGACACATAATCATTGAATTTGGGTAAATTAGGGTAAGATGGTTTTTCCGCCTTTAATTGGATAAATTTGGTTTTAGTATGGCAGTTTTTTATCTTTAAATTTCATTTTAGGTATTATTTCTCTTTGCATTTGGTTTTATTATCCTTTCCTATCTGGTTAATCATCTACTTGTGCAGCATATTTGCAGTCTGTGATTGTATTCAATGATTAAAGTGAAGGGATTTTTAACAACTGCTGCAGAAGTTTAGTCTCCTCTAAGTGGATTCCTTGTGCACTAATGATTTTTCAGCCACTTTTTCTGAGATGGAAATGGACCAGTGTCCTAAAAAAATTCAGGAGATAGAGCTTGGAAATAGTAATGTCTTTTTTGTTTAAATATGTAAGATTTTTAAATAGGATTAACTGAAAAAGAGAGAGAGAGAGGTAGGGAATCCTTTAACAGCCTCCCAAGTGGTGGAAGGAGTTGCTTTGTGGTATATTATGGTTTACATTTTTATTGGTTTAGGTGTTGCTCATGAGCACCACAGATGTTGCCTTGTCTATGAGAATGGAGGGAACCTGACAAATATTACAATACATGACCCCTGTTGTGTCTGTAAAATAAGGCAGGTGGGAGTCTGGCTGTGGTGTGATTGTTGAAGAGGCAGCCTCCAGACCAGATTTGAGACACATCTCTAGCATATGCCTTCATACTCCAACATCACATTGCAGCAGGAGTAGATACTGAGCAGAAAGCCAAAGCCATCACCCTAAAATACAGTCTTCTTGTATCTAGTAGCACTGGTGTGTATACTTACATACAAGGATGATGATTCCCTTTTGATACTTTCTTTGAAAAACAGTTGCTAGTTGCTGATGCAGTTTGGAGTGTAGCTTTTGTCTCTTTTTTTGGTGTTAAAATCCCTTGTAGGTTTTTCTAATTTTTATTGCCATGAACTTGCTTCCATTCCTCATTAAGAAGGCTCAGAAGTGTAGAGCACTCACCAATAAATCTATTTGAATAGTGAGGCAGTTCCTGAACACAGATCTTTACTTTTCATTTGCCTATGAGGAATTATTGCTGCTTTTTCTCTTCAGACCAAAGCACACCTTGGCAGGAGACTCTGGCTCACGAGTATGCTCAGTCTTGGCTGTCAAGACTGTATCTCCATATCGACGGAGATAATTTGGAGCTATCCTCTTGCCAGACTTCTTTGTGTTTTGAAGTGCACCTTTGCTTTTCCTTGGGAGAATACCTGATGTCCTTTGAAAAAAGTTCTTTGGCAACAGTCAAACTTGAAATACTCATAGAACAGCAGTAAGGGAGGATATACTCGATCTCAAAGAGGGATTAAGGATATGTGTGTACTCACAGCTTATAAGTAGCACTTTCAAAGGAGCTTCATTTAACTGTTTTTCAAAACTAGGACTTGCATGCTTGAAGTACCCCCACTAAAACAGGAATACTGTAATTACAGGATCCCTGCTGTAATGTATATGAGAAACCTCTCTTAAGACAGTTTTGTGGTGTGTTGAGACTGCCTTGCCTTATTTTTATTTGGGTATGATCAGATTAAAGTCAGCTGAGAATTCGATTGTCCACAGCTGCAGTTGCTTTTCTCTTCCCTTCTGTCTCTACAGCCTAGCCCACTGTAATTTCTTTTTTAAGTATTTGTATACTGACAGCAAGGAAATGCTAAACTCATGCTGAAGACATGCAGGTGAAACCATACTGGCTTTGTTCTGACAGGGACGTTTCTCATAATTTTAGTATAAATTGGGTTTTATTCTCCTGATCTCTAACTTTGTTTTTGTCTCTGTTTCTGATCCTACTGTATGTCAAAAATTAAAATGTAATAAAAAATTAAACCTCAAAACAGGTTTTTTTTTTTTGCGCATAAATTTGCAGGTCTGTGCATACCAAATAAATTACTTAAATATAACGATACAGCTTGAGAAATTTTACCTTTTAAATGTATGTTAAAATTATTTAAGCTGAACTAACAAAGGACAGAACTTTCCCAGAGCACTAAGAAAAGTCGTAATTACTTCAACAATGCTTGAATATACTTCTGCATGTTTAGCCTTTCTTCTTAAGGGTACAAAGATGTTGATTTTGAAATTGGGAGTTTATTCTGAGTATTCTCTGAGCTTGTTTGGGGAAATCACTGCCCCTCAGTTACTACTGCCAGTATTAATTTAAACACAAAATGTCATTGGTGCTCTCAGGCGTGTGCTGTGACTCTTTGGGATGCCTTGTGCAGAGTTGAGAGTTGGACTCAATGATCCTTATGGATCCCTTCCAGCTCAGTGTATTCTGTGATTCTGTGAAATTTTGATTTACAAGTTCTGAAAAAATGGGCAAAGAAAAGAAAGTATTTTCTTTTCCTTTTATTTTTCTCTGGTTTTATTTCAGTTTTTTAGGCATATGCTTATTAGCTAAATGTGCTTCTTGTGCAGATGGAGTAATTTAAATTCTAAAGTAGAAATTTATTAAAGGGCTAATGATGCTCAAAGGAGTTTGAATAAGTAAAACAAAGATATTTATAGTTCTTCTCAGAGTATATTCTCACATCCTATATTATGTCTGTGTGTACAGTCTTCAAAATACCTGTCACCTGCATGTAGGCATAAAGGCAGGATATTTGTAATCTATTCATTTTGTACAGCTGCTGATTGCAAGTAAGTGTACCTACAGCATATCCTATCAGTTTTTCCTAATGTTGGACAGGCTCATGAAATTTTGAATTTCGCTAAATATCCTCCACTTCTGCACATAATATTGGAAGTGCTTGTACATTGGAAGGCTGCTACATTGCAGCCTTTGACCTCTGGTCTTTCTTTAGTGTGTAAGCTATTTAATGGATAAATAGATGTATTGCTGCTTAGGTGGCAGTCATGGACCAAGCACACCTTGGCAGACCTCAATCACAGCCTATAATATTTGGAGATCATGAGTGCCATCATCTCCCAAAACATTGGATGGATGGATGGAGTTTTGCGTTTACACTGTGATTACTGGCTGCCTACCAAGTGAGGTTTGCTAAAGTGAATTTAGCTTACTGTGGTGCCCTTTGGTGTTTTGCTTTTTACCAGAATCTGCTTATTGTAAAAGTAGATCCACTGATTCCTTTACAGGCTAAATCGGGGAATACCATCTGGATGCAGGTGGGGGCCATCCTCTGTTTAGTGCACAGAATAAGTCGAATGGGTTTAATAGATGGGTCAAGTCTATGTCAGGGTAGGATTTCTGTTTTCATCTCCTCCTCTTGAGCAGGTTTATGGCCTTTGGGCATAGCCACATGTCCAGCCTACAGGAACTAGTGAAGATGCTGTGAGATTCAGCCACTACAGTCCAGCTCTGTGAGGAGATGAGAGTCTTCTCAAAACTCCCAGCATAGCAGAGAGCCATTCCATAGTCCCCAGGAGTCAGATGGGATTTTGAGCTGTTTATTAGATGGGTTGTAGTGCTGTTTACTGTGCTTCCTTACTTGCTGAGACTCAGTGGGAGTTGTCTCTCACTTTCCAAGACTACATTTAGTATGTAGGAGACACGTGTCCACACAGGCTGGTTTATGAAATTGCTTCATCTGTTCCTCTTCTCTTTTCAGAGGTGTCCAGCCCTTTAAAAGACCAAGTCAACTCTGCTTCTAGGTTAGTGTGTCATGCAGTCTGTTTGCCTCTGTTAGGGTTTTGATGGCTGAATTTTAACTGCGTATCAAGATCTCTGCTGACAGATGTACTGTCACGTTGAAAAGACTGAGGGAGAGGAAATTTTTTAAAGGCAAATGGTTTCTTCAGTTTGTTTTTTTAGAAGATTTTATACATCTGTATGTCAAAACAGTTTAGTTTAAAATAGTTCTGCAAGTGGCCAATATGAAATATTTAAATTACTGATTCTCAGTGGGAGAAAATGTGTGCTTAGCTTTGGGAATTCATGGAAACTTCCTGCCTTTCTCTGATTGCATGGAATTGTGAAGTTCTTGAGTTTCTGTTGTGCACTAGAAACATAACCATCTGTTCTCTTACCAGTTGTTGACCACTGCTCACATTCACTGCTTGTAGTGAATGTAATAAAGTTTGGATATGTCTCTGCTCTTGTCTACAACACTGCTGTTTGTCAACAGGGCTTCTACCTAGGCTGCTTCCTAGGAGTGTTTCTGTCCTTTACCTCTGGAAATACCTGGCACTTGACACTTGCTACTTCAGCATTTTGTTGATTTGCTCCAGGGCATTTCCAGATCTACCAATGTCTTGGACACTGTTCCTTGGCCCATTCCATTATCCAGGTATAATTCTGCTAGCTCTCTGAACTGGCATGTAACCCACATTATCCAACAGGGTGAGAAAAGATTAATGCCACTGCAGGCTGGTTTTGAGGAGAAGGGTTTATTGCCACACATTCCCAGCTGCATTTAGGGCTGTCTAGGTACTTTATGGATATCACTTTGTACCGTAGGCTGCGACAGAACCTCGGAGGACAAAATCCCAAATCTGACTATATCTAGTCACTCATAAATTAATCCACAGAAAATTTCCTTGTGCATTTGACGTAGTAACTGAGTTGATTATGACTTACTTAATATTTTGTTAATGTTTCTGCTTTGCTTAATGTATGTCTCAGGTACACATGGGTTGGGTAATATGTGTTATTTTCACAGTATGTACCCACCACTCACAGTATATACCCACAGCATTCGAATGAAGTTTGACTTTTAAATGTCACCATTGGTATGAAATCTTCAGCTTGAGTGTTCCTGCTTTTGTGAAATAAATTCAGAATTCTGTTTAAAAACATTTTAACGATACTAGTGTTACTTTGCTTTGTATGGAATAAGTTAGGGACTTCATAGATGAGGATGGAAGACTGATTCTGACCTCCTAACATTCAGCTCCTGTTGGCCCACTTGGCAGATGATTACTATTTCTGGTCATGGTGGCTGGTTTCCCTTTTCCTTGTAAATGAAAGGGATACTTTTAATGTTACATTTAAAGCTTGCAGTTCTTTAGTATTTTGCCAGGTATCAGAAGTAAGAATTCCCAAAGCAAGACTAACTAAATTTACTGACTTTAAAGTTAATATGTATAATATTCTATTTGGTGTAAGCAACTTGTACAATTGCACAACTTTTTGATTTAGCTGTATTTCTGGACACAATTAATGCTGATTTTTAATCTTTCTTGTAAACTAGGCAAATGGTGGCTCGAAGTTTGCTGGACACTTTGAAGGAAGTCAGTGATGATGAGAGAGATTGTATTGCTGTGTTGGAGAGAATCAGCAGATTAGCTGATGATTCAGGTAGGTAGTACTTAACATTTTACTGGGTTGATGTGGGAAAGTCAGAGGTGCTGAACCTATGTTTAGCACAGTAGAAGTGTGTTCTTTCTCCAATATTCAAACTAGACTTCTGCAAATTCAATAAAGTAGCTTAAAACTTAATTCTTCTTAATCATCCCCCAAAGATGACTTTTTTCCTTACTATTTTCATCCACAGATTTACACTCCTTCAAAATGTAGGACTGTAGCTTTCCAGCAGAACATTTTTTAGTAACTTTTATTATGCACTTTTGCTACTCAAGAGATCTCCATTATTATTTTAGATTTGCAGATCAAGATTAGTTTCTTGCCTTGAAAATAAACTTGAAAACCATCTGTGCAAAACTCCCATAAGTTTTGATAGAATTTAAATGCTGAAATTGTTCCTTTAGACCTTTTTGAGCAACCAGGTGTGAAGGTAAGAGAAGAAGCAAGAATTGGTAAAGGTGCAAATATAGAATCAGAGAATGGTTTAGGCTGGAAGGGACCTGCCATGGACAGGGATGCCTTCCACAAAAACAGGTTGTTCAAAGCCCCATCCAGCTTGATCTTGAACACTTCCAGGGATGAGGCATCCACAACTTCTGGATAACCTATTCCGGTGCCTCACCATTCTCACAGTGAAGAATTTCTGCTTTGTTTCTAATCTAAACCGGCCTTCTTTCAGTTTGAAGACATTACCCCTTATCAAGTCACTACATGCCCTCTCTCTCCGGTCTCTTTCAGGCCTCCTTAGCTACTGGAAGGCTGCAGTAAGGTCTCCCCAGAGCCTTCTCTTTTCCAGGCTGAACAGCCCCAGCTCTATCAGCCTTCTCTCATAGGAGAAGCTCTCCATCTCTCTGATCAGTTTCATGACCCTCCTCAGGACTTGCTGCTACAGTTCTACGTCCTTCTGATCTTGGGTTCCCCAGGGCTGGGTGCAGCACTGCACATGGGATTTCACCAGAGCAGAGGGACAGAATCCCCTCCCTTGCCCTGCTGGCCATGCTGCTTTTGATGCAGCCCAGGATGTGTTTGGCTTTCTGGGTTGCAAGTGAACGCTGCTGGGTCATGTTGAGCCTCTCATCAACCAACATGTCTGAATCTTTCTCCTCAGGGCTGCTCTCAGTCCATTCTCTACTAACCCTGTATTGGTACCAAGGTTTGTCCCAACCCAGCTGCAGAACCTTGTTCTTGACCTTGTTGAACTTCACAGGGTTCACGTGGGCCCACTTCTGAGGCACATGAAGGTCCCTGTGGATGCTGTCCCTTCCCTCCAGCACATCAATCTCACCACAGAGCTTGGTGTAGTGGGCAGACCTGCTGAGGGTGTTCTCCATCCCACTGTCCATGTCACCAGCCAAGATGCTGAACAGGGCTGGTCCCAGTATTGACCCCTTAGGAGCTCCAGTTGTCACTGGTCTCCCCTTGGATATCAAGCTGTTCACCACAACTGTTTGAGTGCAGCCATCCAGCCAGCTGTTTACCCACTGAGTGGCCATCTGTCAAATACATGTCTCTCTGATTAAAAAACAAGGACTTAATGAGATAAGTAAAACATTTGACACTAAGTCCAAGTACATGATGTCAGTTGCTCTTCCCTTATCCACCACCACTTTAACCCTATTGTAGAAAGCCAAAAGTTTTCCAGGAATGGTTTGACCTTAGTGAAGTTATGTTAGCTCTTACACATCACCTCCTTATTTTCCATGTGCCTTCTCACAGTTTCCAGTAGGATCTGCACCATGATCTTGCAAAGACACCAAGGTGTGATTAGCTCTGTGTCTTCTTTTTCTCTTTTTGAAAGTGGGGGTTTGTTTTCCCTTTCAGTTTGGTGAGAACTTCACTGGACTGCCATGATTCTCAAATATGATGTGTAGTGGCTTAGCCACTTCTTCTGCTGGTTCCCTCAGGACCTGCAGATGCACTGCATCAGGTCCTGTGGCTTTATGCACCTTTAAGTTCCTTAGATGATCTTGAACCTGATCTTCTTCTGTGGGCAGTTCTTCATTCTCCCAATCCCCACCTTCGCCTTCTGGGACTCAGGGGGAGAACTTGCCACTGGAGACTGAGGGAAAAACATCATAGAGTACCTCAGTCTTCTCCATGTTTGGGGTAACCAGGTCTCCCACTTTCTTCTANGGCGATTCTTCATTCTCCCAATCCCCACCTTCGCCTTCTGGGACTCAGGGGGAGAACTTGCCACTGAGACTGAGGGAAAAACATCATAGAGTACCTCAGTCTTCTGCATGTTTGGGGTAACCAGGTCTCCCACTTTCTTCTACACAGGGCTTGTATTTTCCCTAGTCTTCCTTTATCGTTGGTGTACCTATGGAACCTTTTCTTGTTGCCCTTGACATCCTTGACCAGTTTTAGTTCTTTGAGGGCTTTAGCTTTCCTAACTCAATCAGCTCAGACAATTTTTCTGTATTCCTCCTGGGCTACCAGTCCTTGCTTGCACCCTCTGTAGGCTTCCTTTTTTTTTGATTGAGTTTGTCCAGGAGCTCCTTGTACATCCATGCAGGCCTCCCTCCCGGTGTTCTTTGCTTTCTTGAGATGCATTGCTCCTGCACGTGGAGGAGGTAACCCTTGAATAATAACTAACTTTCTTGGGCACCTGTTCCCTCCAGGGCGTTATCCCATGGTACTCCATCAAGCAGATCCCTGAAGTTGCCAAAAATCTGCTCTTGAAGTCCTGTGTAGTGAGCTTGCTGTGCACCCTCTTTGCTATGATAGGAGGGCTCCGTAGATCCAGTGTGTCTGCTGCTGATCAATGTATTGGGACTGCTGAGTGTTTGCAATGAAAGGCAAGAGAAAAATGAAAAACAAATGTGAAAGGAGTGCTTAGAAAGTGATGGGGGAGTGGATGAAGAGAAGAATGGTGTGTACAGAGCTGTGACAAAATTCTGGCTTAAAGATGCTCTAGAAAGAATTAAGGGCTTGATTTCAACATAGCTGATAGGTTTTGCACACCAGAAGGAAGAAAGTCTAGCAGCAAAACATCAGAAAAGATCTGGTCATTCTTTTGTTATTGTCAGAGTGCTATGGAGAGAAATTTGTATTAAATTTTGAATGAAAAGAAAATGTTTCTTCTATTTAATAATACCTGTTAGTTTTTCTCCCTTCTTCTGGAACTGCAGAAGATAATGCTTTCCAAGGGTAAAAATATATTCTGCTGATTTCTGCTATTCTGTCATTACTATCTTAATTTAAAATGCATGGTTTTATTTTTCTGAGAGAATGTCCTTGTTTAGCCAGGAAAGTAGCCTGTTGTAAGCATTACATAATTGTATTGAATACCTCTCCAAGGATTCTTTTAAAGGGGAAAAAAGTCACTATTCACTTAGGATAAAATGTGTCTTTAATTGAGAACAGTGGCATGCTACTGTTTATAGAGTGCTTTCCTAGCAAAGCTCTGCTTCTGCAGTCTGCATATACAGTTGCCTGTTTGTGTGGCTCTGTGAATAGTTTTGAGCATCAGAAACTTTCTGAAGCTCCACTTCAGTTTAGAAAATAGGACAGATGTGTCCAAGGGAAAATGGCCTCTTGCAGCAACTTGTAGCCTTAGGCTTTTCATTGGTGACCAGCTAAGTGTGTCAAATTGAAGTTTATTTAGGCAGAAATGTAGTGGAAGCCAAGAGTTGAGCTCAAATCAATTTGTTGCCTTTAACAAGGGTGGGGTGCGTTTTTAGTCAGGGCTGATATTTTCTCAGCGTCAGTAAAAGCAGCAGTTCAGGCTTTTCCTGCATTGTAGAAGTTGTCTCAAATCTGCCAAACTAGTAGTGCTGGATTCTGCAGCTGCCCCACAAATTAAATTTCTGCAAACTTAACTGTGAGCCTTGTGCCTCGAGCAGTTGCAGTATTGGACTTGGCTGGTTTCGGTAAGACAGGTTATTAGACTATCCTTGTGTTTTAAACCATGTGAAATTCATTAGGGAACTAGATCTGCTTCGTGTCTTCTTGGTATATGAGCTTGACTATTATTCATACTGCAGCACAGTGGGTTTTGGTTGGTTGTTTTTTATTTCATCTTTTGGTTTTTGTGTGTGTATATGTTAAAGATTTTTACTATTAGACTTGTTATTTTTTGTCTTGCTTCTTTTAGTTTACAGTATTTTTTTTCCAATTTGTCCGTAAAACATAAAAGCCCCTGAATTTGGAATAAGAAAACATCATAAAAGTGCCTGTGTGTTTTAACTTGCTTGGTTAGAGCAAGATATTTATATGGTTAGAGCCATCCTGGAGTCAAACCTTCATGTTTAAATGTTGAAATAAATAAAAATAAAAACAAACTTGGAAGTCAAACTAAACTATGACCAAGTATAAGTCTTTTCATTTCTTATTGTTGATGCTCTTCAGTCTTCTTTTAACATTTAAAGCTCTTTGTCTTCTCTTGTCAAGTCATAGAAAGCGAAGCTTTATTTTTTTTCTCAGTAGTTGGTATAATGAGGTTGGAACTGAAGAATACACTCAGGATACACAATATCTGTTCTCTTTCTGGGCTACTGATGTTGATTCCTAAAATAGAGGTACCACAGTGAACTAGAAACACCAGCTATCCTAAAGTTGCCAAGGGAGTCCTCTGTCCTGTTAATACCTTGCAGTTTCAGAAGACTTGTAGTTGATGTTTTTCAGACATGGTCTTTGTTTGAAAAACAATCAGTCTCAGGGTTTTTTAAAAATTCTTTGCGTTTGTGGTTTGTTGGTTTGAGGTTGTTTTTTTTTTTTTTTTTTAGCTTTTCCTAGGTTTGTTTTGGTTGGTTTTAATACCTTTTACTAAGCTAGGGCTATGCTGCGACAGCCATTTCTGTGTTTAAAAGCAGGAGAATTTCCAATAATTTTCATTCTTCATCTACTATGATAAAACTTTAAGAACCTAAATGTCATCTTGGTTGCACTAAATACTATATTAATGTGGAATAAAAATTAATCTTTACCAGAAAAATATCTGGGTCCAAATATATGATTGTAGGATGGAAGAAAATTATGAGAGTATAGTTTGCTATGATTGATACATATCTTGACATACCAACTGGCTAGCCAAGACACATTTTTTTGAGGCATCATGGCAAAAGCAAATATCAGCTCTAAAACTGGTTTTATAAAAGCTTTCTGTCAAAAAAAAATCTGAAAGAAATAGCTTTTGATGGAAACTCATTTGGAAAAAATACCCACTTCAGGTAGTACTGGAAATGAACTGCTCCCAGTGCTGGCAGAGCCCAGGATTTGCTCTGCCCTGGTGTCATGTGCTGATGTTGTATGTACATGGCAGCACAGAGTAGCTGTTCCACAGAGGAAACCCATCAGTGGCATTTGGGGAATAATCTCCTGCCACCAAGGCCCTTACTTGCTAAAGAAAGTTATTCTCCAAATCTGAGTTGTTTGGAAGACTTCAGTGTTTGTCTTCGTTGCTGTAGTTGGGTGTTGCTGTTAAATCTGTGATTCTGCAGTGGAATTTGGGCGTTTTTCAGTCCTAAAGTGGACTTCCCTGCTGTCTTTGCTACCGAGTTTCCTAGAGTCGTGACAGCCAAGAAAGATACCTTGTACTGCTTTTGAATCTGCTGTTCAATCACTTTGTAATTTCTCTGTTGCTTTAGGGATGTTAGGTGTGACTTCCCACTTTAGATGTTTTTATGGTGTCTTTGAATCCATACAAGCCAACAAGTAGTTTGGCATATAAACCCAGTGCTTGGCAAATCTTTAGTTGTGTCCCATAAACCCTTGTCAGATTAAACATGCTTGTCTTTGTATTAAGACAGCTGGGTCCTCTTCATTCTCAAATGTAGACTAGCCACAGGCTTGTGAGATCTTGAACAAAGGCCTTGTGTCTGAGTTTTTCACTTAAGTAAATTGGTATAATTCAATTATTTTTTTTTATACCAGCTTGTGAGTAGCTTAGATGATACAAGATTTCATCATTGTGCGCTGGAGTGTGAGTAACTGGCTTTGAAAGTTAGCCCCAGCCAGAGTTACTGCATTATTGGCATTTTGCTTAGTGTGCAAGAGGCTCCAGAAGCTTTAAATCTTATTTTCTGAAGTTTCCTTAAGAGTGAGAGTCTGTATCTTCATTTCTAAAATACATATGTAATTTAGCTTACTATGAAATAGATACACATAGGTATGTTTTTAAAGAAATGATGGGGGGAAAATAAAATGACATCCTGAAGGGCTGGTGCTTATTTATAGCCAACTAGGATGTTTTTCTTCTGAATGAAAAGTAATCTCTTTACTGCAGAGAATCAGTTGTAAATGCAGTTTCCAAAACAATCTGATTTTGAAAACAATTATTATGCTAGTTGGTCGTTAAGTTTTGAAGCTCTGTAATCAGGCTTAATGTGGATGGCCTCGCAACCCTAATTACTTAATAGGGTGCTTAAATGGTTTTATTAATGCAGGTTCAATTACTGCTGTTGGTATTTTGGGACATGCCAACATTACCTGTCAAACAGCACATACTGCAGCATTTCATTTAACAAGAATCTTCATATGTAAGCAATATTAATGGGAATGCTAATATTTACCTTTCTCAGCTGCCAGTATCTCCAGCTGTATTTTCTTCCCTTCCCCATCTTCATGTTTGAGGATTTTCCATGCCTCATCTCCCACCTCGTGCTATGCTAAGAATATTTTCCTGTGCTTGATTTAAACCTCTTTTGTCTCTCCATGCATCTGATGAGTGACTAACGGTGACTTTACCCTCCCTCATTAGTCTGTGTTTCACTCCTTGCTCTGCCAGTCAGCAATGAAATCCATTTCTGGTTAGTAGGAGAAAAGAGCCTGACTACTGAAGCAGCACATGTGTCAGACACATCAGCCTTTCTGCTGGACTCCTAAGCTAAAAGAGATGGACTCTGGTTACAGTGTGTTTCCACTTGTCTAGCTTTTCTTTTATCTTCCAAAGAGGTAGGAATGTCAGAGGGAAAGATTAAATGGGAAATAGTAGAAATTGAAAGGAAAAATATGTATGTTTGTAGAAGGAAAAAAAGAGGGAAATGGAAAGCTATTTTTGGGGAAGAAGAGGATAGAAAAAGCTGTATCAGGGGAGGTTTAGGTTGGATATTAAGAAAACACTTCACCCAGAGAGTGGCTGGGCACTGGAACAGGCTCCCCAAGGGAAGTGGTGACAGCACCAGCCTGACAGCGTTCAAGAAGCGTTTGGACAGTGCTCTCAGGCACATGAGACTCTGGTGTGACTCCTTGGGGTGGTCCTTCTGGGTCCCTTCCAACTCAGAATATTCTGTGATTTATTCTTTTATAGGATGGAAGTGTTAATGCAAAGCCATTCACTTAGACCTTTCCCTGTTGCTCACAACCCTTAATAAGAACAAAGGGCAATATTACTAGTATTCAGATGTACTTAAAACATTTATAAAAATTGTCAGTTAAAGCAGCTTTAACATCATCAGTGGTTGCTCTTCATAGACAGTTTTACAATACAAAAACCTTACAACCCCTCACAAATATAGTGGAAATTCACTGCTGCTTGTATTTCAGAATGGTCATAGTGGGATAATGAAAGCATTGCAGACTTTTTTCCAGATACTGTACATTACTGCAGAATAAAGCGTTGTGAAATAAATCTAGTTGTGGGGTGGCTCTGGAATAATGGCTCAATTTATAAATAACTGCTCTGAAGCAATTAGTTGGTATTATACTGTGCAGTTCTAAAATAAATCCCTTTTAATTTCCAGTAGGCAGCTGATGTTGGTGCTTTACTTCCTCATAGCTGAAGTGGAACAGAGAGTGAACTGAAGCCTCAGCAGGCTGCTACGAGTAGCCGAGTGAGCATGCTGGCACTTTACATGAGAGATGGTGTGATGTCAGATTTTAGGGGAGTGTGCTTTTTCATGGATGAAGAAGAAATAGTTAATTAGTTCTATGATTTTGGAGTCAGTTTAGGATGTTGATTTGAATGGCCATTTGTGAAATAGCTAAAACTGAGGGTTTGTTTATGCAGAAAAAAGGTTTTGGAGATGCTGATTTGAACATATTGATGGTTCCGTGTGATTTGGAAATGAGGAGAGGTAGAACTGTGTCATTTTATTCAGTGAACGTCTTTGCAAGATTATTTCATGAACAGAAGAAATGGAAGCTATTTTCTCTGTCTTCTGTCATTCTCTTAATTTTGCTTGATTCCTAAAACTCAGTTCAGTTTAACTCTGTATCTAGATAATACTCAAGATACGATAGAATGAAATAAAATGCTAATGAGTAAGGAAATAGAATCTTTTATATTTATATTTATTTTCAAAGTTTTTCTCTTAACCAATTTCAGGGTTTCTTTTTAGTAGCTTGCTACTTTAAGGAATAGATAGACTTGTACTTTCAAGAGATAGTATGAAAAGATCAGCATTTAAAAATACTTCCTCTGCCAAACGGAAAAATACTGTTCCAGACAAATGTTCTGTAGAACCTAGCTGTACCCAGAGATTTTTCCAGACTGCCTAAAATAGAAACTTGATGTGAAGCAAAATTCTCCTCCTGGATTTTGTTTATACTGTGTGAAAGCCTGATCCTTGACTATATTGTACAAGGCAAAAAACACAGAATGCAGATGTGTTCCCCAGCTGGATGAGCTTATGCTTTACAAAGCAGCGTGTAACCGCTGTGCACTGTTCGGTGTGTTGATAACTGTGCTGGTTTTGGCAGAGGTAAAGTTAATTTTCTTCATAATAACTAATATTGGGCCATGTTTTGGGTTTGTGCTGGAAACAGTTTTTAAGCTGCATTAAATTTATGACCAGGGAGCATAGCAACCCAAGGTAATGCTCAAGTCTTCACTGTGAATGTGAGAGGAATTCATACATCACTTCCCATGGGCACATAGCTGTTCAGCTATTTCCAAGAGAACAGGGTTTCATCACACCTGACAGTGACTTGGGACAATAAACACCACCATTCTGAACTTCCCTCCATTCCTGCTTCTTCCCTCAGCTCTGTATGATCAGCATGACACCATGGTCTGGGGTGTCCCTGTGGTCATTTGGGATCAGCTGTCCTGGCTGTGTCCCCTCTGTGCATCTCCTGCCAATTTTTGGTGAGGTGAAGGGCAGAGGGGGCCTGGGTCTCGGTAAATGCTGCTCAGCAGTAACTAAAACAGCCCTCAGTTGTCAGCACTGTTTCCTGCAAAAATAAAAAACATGGCCCCATACCAGCTAAAAAATTACTGCTGTCCCAGCCAAAACCAACACAATGACCAAGCTGTAAATTTGGTTTTAAACAACAGGGAAGTTTAAACTGAAAAGGCAGACACTGTTATGTATTGAAGCCTCCTGGAATCTCTGCTTGGAGCTGCCACCTGTTCAAGCTAAAGACAAAGCTGAGGAATAGATGAAGGGAATGAGAAAGCTCTCTGACTTCAGTGGTATTTTTTTGGCATTGCTGCTTGGGTCTGAAGGAAACATAATGCAAAAAAAAGCTCTACAGTAACTGCATCAGACTGTGAGATTAGGCTCTATTCAGTACACATTGGGACATATGCTTCAGCCTTGGGAAGAATTGAGCTCTTATCTAAATTGGTAGGCTTAAGGTTCAGGTTTGTGCATAGCAGCAGTAATTCCCCCGAGCAGCACAAACGCCTTTTGATGGCGAATTACGGGGTTGTGTTACACAGCCAGTTCCCTACACAGCACTCCTTGTTTGTTGCTTTGAATCAACCTCACAAAGATCCCAGAGCCATGTACTTAAAAGTTAGGGAACGTAAGAACTAAGGTGACTTTACAGTTCAAATTCATTCCTGGGCATGAATGTTTCAGATCTTTAATTGCATCGTCTCATCTGCCTGTGTTCCTCACAAAGCCAGAGCTGACTTACTAGCTCAGGAAGAAAGGGGCTCACTTTCTGTCTGCAGGTCTTTAGTATAGTCAGGTGGCTGACATAAGTGCTGCATAATAGATGAACCCTGTTCTGAAGGAAAAGGATCTCGTGGTTTTGGTACATCCTGCACTCTTACTGGAGTGCTTCATCAAGAAATGTACGAATCCAGTTTCACAGCAAACCTCATCAATTTGGGGAAAAGGAGTGTTGCCATTGCTTTATCAGTACGTGGGCAAACTGTTGAGGTGTCAGAGAGGTATGGAAACAGTCTCCCTATTTTGATTGCCTAGTGTCCAAAGTACGTGTGCAGCTCTTTATGTACTTTATATATGTTGGCTTTGATTGCAAGGAATTTCTTCAGCATCAAGACAGATTACAGCCTGCAATCAGATGAGTAGTGTGCAGTTACTCTGTGAAGAGCCTGGCTTGAAGATTTTGCACAGCTTCACACTAGGCAAAGGAATAAACTGTCTTTCTCAGCATTTTGCTTCTTTCCCTCAGTTCTAGCACCTTCTTTTACCATTGATTGCTTCCATCATCAGACAGTTCTGCTACTTGAGGGAATTGTGTGATTGCACAGGGAGATCAATATTAAGTGCCAGTTCTTGCTGTTTAATGATGCTGCTGTGGTGAGGCAAAAGCTGCATCAGCTAGATCAGTTCTTTGATAGGGTTTATTGTCTGGCTGCATGAACAGTAGCATTGGCATAAATGGAAGCTGCAGATTCTGTGTCTGGGAGGGTGGGAACTGCCCAAAATAAATTTAGAAGCCATTTAAGATGCACTACTGCCAGACATGCAGCCTCAGTCAGATTGATTTTGCTTGCTCTCCATCCCCTTTTACCTCTTCCCTCCCTCTCTCCCCACCCCCAGTCATCTTCTGTCTGCCACAAGAAACAAGGCGTGAGTCTTAAGATGGGAGAATAAGATCCTAGGGATGAGGGTTGTTATGTGAGTCTCTTGTACCCCTAGATCATGTCCTGGGCATGTCTTGAAATAACAGCCTTATGGGAAAGGTGGCACAAGTTCCTGCAGCCCTGGTGTTGGGCACTGGTTCCCATTTCTTGTCCATCAAGTTCCCATCCTCCTTGCCCAACCTGATGGATCCTCATTTTACTGTTTGCTATCTACACCCTTTTCAAACACATTACTCTTGGGAGGGGGGCTGTGTACGGCCTGTTTGCAGAGATAATGTCTTTCTTCATCTCAAAATGTACTAAGCAAGGAAGGACTCTTCCACTTGTAGTTGCTCTGCTTTCAGTAGATACTGGGCAGTTGCAAATGGAGGGTGTTTGCAAGGCTTCTTTAACTCAGCCACCTTTGGGCAGGTTGTCACTCAGGTGGAAAAAAACCAGTGGTGTGTCAAAGTTGGCATGTAAAAGGACTCCTTTCTCAGNGAAGCAGAAGATACATTACTACAATAGGAATATTTCTTTGCATTAGTATGATATGGAGACTTCTACTTTCAGAATTGATAATCTCATTAACTATTAGTTTGTCCTAATTACAGGTGCATATTTTGGTCAGCTGTTACATTTAGTACTACAGATGTAAAGTTTGATCACTAGACTAGAGTTCAGCATTTTGTTAGTGTGAGTTTTTGTTCTATCTGCTAAAACTTGCACATGGTTTGTGTAGTTGTTCTTCAGGATCTGACTTCTTCAATACAAACCTCAGGATGCCTGTACTGCTTATGGAGTTCAGCCTGCACATGTTGCAGAACATCTGAAGTTTAAAAAAAAACAAAATTCTCCTGTGTTCTCCTGATAACATTTGGGAAGAGATACGGAGCAGATTGGAAGACCTTTCTTTATTGTCTTAAACATCAAACCTATAAGATACTGATTTATCTGAGACTTCATTTTGTATTTTGCAACTTGGTCAGCAACTCATAAACTTGCCAGAGGATCCCTGGAAGTGTTCAAGGCCAGATTGGATGGGGCTTTGAGTAGCTGGTCTAGTGGAACCTGTACCCCCAGGGGTTGGAACAAGATGATCTATAAGGTCCCCTCCTGCTGTGATTTTGGTGTGTTTTTCTATGGGAGAAGTAATTTAAGTCTATAGTGAAAGAATTGGAGCCCATAGGCATTTAATTACTTTGTGTGCAGTGATCTTTTCTGTTCTTATTGTCCTCAGTGAAGAAAAGACTGCACACAGCAGGAGACTTGCTTTTGTCTTTGTTATGTTTTATTCAGATCTGAATTTACACTTGTAGCTAGTGTTCAAGAAAGCCAAGTGCTGCACATATTTGCCATGTTAAATACAAATGCATGCTCCTGTTTAACAAAATGTTGTATTTTTAATGAATCGTGTTAATTACAAGTATTTCAGGGAAGATGGTTCAGGTTTTAGTGTTATGTTTTAACTGAATGACTTTAAGGTCAAAATTCAGTAAGGCATACATATCTATCTTGTGACATACACATCTTATTGTTTAAAATATTGTAAATAAAATTAGTGTAATTTGAGAGTAATTATTGGGTTTAGTTGTGTCTTTTTGTAGGTAGTCAGTAGACCAGTGGTAACTACATATGCCAGCAAATCCTGAAAGGGCAGAAGTACTTAGATCTGATTTTTTTTTTTATCCCCATGGAGAAGTTAAGCATGTAATAAGGTCCTGCTTCTTAAATTGAATCTGTTTTTCTAATAGTTGGAATTAATCCTTGCCTGTATTGTTTCTCTTGCATCTTTTCTCATCCCCCAAATATATGTGCATCTTCTGTGGGGCTTAGGATTCATCCAGGTACTGCACTATTTTGTGAATTTAAAAACTGAATTAAATATTTTTAAAATAATCACCAACTTTGGTGAGAAACACATCTCAAAGGTTTAACAGAGGCAGCTGGAAAGATGCAGGACCTTTTCCATCTGACGATGACATCAGTAGCCTTAAAAAGCAAAGAATGAAGAACAGCATCTGTGGCTATGACTGGTAGCCCTGCTCGGTGGGACCTTTCCCTTCTGAGGGGCTGTGGCCCAGACTCTCCCTCAGTTCCTTCCTTCTCACAGTGCTGCCTGCTCTGGGCTGACTTGCTGTGTAGGAGGTTTCTGTGAAGTAGGTGATGCTCACAAGGAGTTGGACAATTCTGATACTCACAACGTTTGGTGGCTGGCTGTCTTACACCTCTTCTTGTTTTATTACTAAGAATGTGAGTCATGACCTTTCAGTAGTTTGGCAGCACAGGGTGTAGTTTTACTTGGTTTTGTAAAAAGATGGTCAAAATGAAGCATGGCAAACACACTGACATGAGCACTTGAGAACATACTTTGTATGTAGAGTACTGTAAGAAGCTTTCTCTGGCAGGGTCTGGGAGCATGCTTGTAAACATATATTGTGCCTTTTTTTGTTTTGTTTTGACCCTTACAGAGCCAACAGTGCGGGCAGAACTGATGGAACAGGTGCCTCATATTGCTATGTTCTGTCAAGAAAACAGACCTTCCATCCCTTATGCTTTTTCCAAATACCTGCTACCTATTGTGGTGCGATACCTCGCAGACCAGAATAACCAGGTAAGTTTCTTGTAGGAGTAGTTTACTAGCTGGGGAAATACTGTTGTGATGCCAAAAATGATTTAAATTTAGCATCATACAAGTGTGTTGCATTTTGGGATATAAGGATTTGGAATGGACATGAAATACATGGTAGGTACTATAAATGTATTTAAAGAAAATATTAAAGAAAAACTTCTAAAGAAAATGTAAAGACAGTTTTTACACCCAGCATGATCTGTCCTGATTTGGGGCCTTTTATCTAGTATTTTATTCATATGGACAAAATCAGTCATTTAGACAAGCTTACATAATTTAAATTCTGGCAAAAAGGAACAGTAGTAATGAAAAACTGAGTCCTTTGTATAATTCAGTTTTTTAACACTATGATGTACCTTCATGGCCAGTTATTTGTATATCAATCCAATAAAAGTTTTGGATTGAACTCAGGTGGTTTGTTTCTCTGCATAAACAGGTTAGCTTGTCCAAAGCTTTCTTGAGGATTCTCCAGTCATTTCAGACTAGACCGATGCTAGTTGATACATTATTTTCAATATCTTAGGCCTCTTGAGTTTGTCACTTCTTTCCTTACCCTTTTCAAAATCTACATAGTTAAAAATAACTACCCAAACCTATTTTTCTTAGGAGTTGTTTTGCTAATTCATGTAAAATGCAACCCTACTTTTATTTACTTCAAGTTCTCCTGCTTGAAGATTCAGTGATTCTTTTCATTGTTTTAACCTCTGTTGAATAGTTCATTGGGCTGCAGATCTCTGAAACAAAGAGCTCAAAGGTGTTTCCAAAATTGCTGCATTGCAGCATATGTTGTCTCTTGCTGTATTTAATGTTGTCTCTTCTGATGAAATTACTCCTTTTAGAGGCTGGGGTTAGCCAGCTATGAAATCAATAATGGGTATCTTATTTTTGTACATTTTTTTTTTAAAAATGGTACTAAGCAAAATTGTGTCTCAGAATTTAAAAGCATTGGAAATAAACACAATTTTCCCTTGCCAGCCTATTTCTTGTTAATCTCAGAAGAAGAGGATTTATTTAGAAAAAATAATCTTCCTTAGAAATCTGTTACTCTCCATTAATTGTGCTGCTTTTTCTTCACACATTTGCATGAGATTTGCCCTGACTGCTCTTTTTGACCTTAAAACAAATTGCCTGTGAGCCCAAGAAACAGCAGCACATTGTCAGCTAAGGCAGATGTCCACCTCCATACTTCCCAAAACACAGGACAGCAAACATGAAGTGCTTGCAGGAGCACTTATCCTCTCACTGTGTGCAGTTAGTACTGCTGTGTGTTGGTGTGGAGGTACAGCTTCCAAAATACAGGACACACGTATTTCAACAAATAAAACAATTTTTTCAAACAATTGTTTGAATTGCTTGTTTCAATTTATGTCTTTTTATGGCAGGTAAGAAAAACAAGCCAGGCAGCGTTGTTAGTGCTGTTGGAGCAAGAACTCATTGAGAGATACGATGTGGAGACCAAAGTGTGCCCTGTGCTGATAGACCTGACAGCTCCAGACAGCAACGACGATGTGAAGACAGAAGCTGTGGCTGTAAGTAACCAAATAACACAGCCAGAAGTTTGCCTGAATGCTTGATAGTGCAGTGGTGGTGGCCTGTTTCCAAGTTGAACAGCCATTACTAAAAAGAAAACATTTTATTCCCTCTCTGAAACAAATCTGTAATTTCTTCTGTGCTGTGTCAGTGCTGTACACTCTGGTCAAGTTAAGATTTAAATTCAATAGCTAATATATGCTGTAAGAAAAAAACCCAGCTGGACAAGACAGTGCAGGGGATTCATTTTATTGACTCCTAAATCATCTGCTGTGTTGGCTTTTTAGTTTTTTGAAGGTTTGTCTGTGTATTTTATGGAAGTTTAAATGCCTGTGTGGAAAATTTCCATCAATTCAAAAGCTTTAATGCCTCAGTTCTGTTGCTCCTTGCTGTATGTCTGTTCTCTTCATTGATTTTGTTGTGTTTTATTGGACAAAACAATAAGCATCTGAGTTGATTAACTCATGGTTGGTTGGCTGGGTTTTTTTCTTTTGCATTAGACACAACCTTCATAATTAAAATGTATGTGTTGAATTAAATTAGTAAGCAGATTAGTTAATTTATAATGGAGAAATGGCAGATGTATGCCCTTTTGTTTCCTTTGGTTTTTTTGCAATTTATATTGATACTTTCTGCTGGGTGGGTTTTTTTTCTTTTTGCTTGAGAGAACCTCATTTAATATTTCATTTTTCTTACAGTGACTAGACTGATAAAAACCAAAAATGCTCCGTCACTGTTGCATTTGGCACCAAATTTCTAGTGCTTCTTGATGAAGCTTACAACTACATAAGGGAATAAAGTATAAGCAGATTAGTTTTATCTGTCTTCATGGTTTTGAAGGTATTGAAACTTGACAGAAATTTGTGTACCTCATCAACCCCCTAGAGGTTAGAAAAGCCTTCATTTGTTATTATAGGGGAATGAATGTAAATAGTTCAACTGGCATGATTGGGGAGGGTAAACATAATTTTCTTTTGCTTTTTAGAGGTATTTTTTTTAAAGTTTCAGTACAAATTACAATGAAAGAGCAGTTATAGGGAAGTGTTCTTTTTATGGTGTGATACATTTATCTGGGAACTTTATGTTTGGGAGCTGCATATATGCAGTGTGGTGTAATTAGTTTTAAACCATGCAGGACTCAGAAGTCTCTTAAACATATTTATTGTCAATCATTTTCTGTCAATTGTACATATATACATTTTGTATTGAAATAATAAGAGAATCATGTACTTTTTTTTTGAGAGAGGTCTGTTGGGTAACATAGGAGAAAAATTTCTAAGAGTCCAGTTATCTTTGTTAGCTGGGAATTTGATTCAGTTTATTGGAAGATCAATGGACACACCTGTGTCGTGTCGTGACAAGGAGGTGGGAAACAGGGTTCTTTGCATAAGTGGCCAAACCTTTTCAATTCCAATGGGGTTTTGTTTTCAATATTTTTCACAGTTTTCAGTAAAGTTACGTTCATCGGAATGACGAGTAGATGTAAGAAGCCTCTGCGTGGCTGACACGGAATGGTCTGTTGTGCAAGTATCTCTGATTTGTGTCTGTCTTGTCATTAGATTATGTGCAAAATGGCCTCCATGGTTGGAAAGGACATCACAGAGAGACTTGTGCTTCCCAGGTTCTGCGAGATGTGCTGTGACTGCAGGATGTTTCATGTTCGCAAGGTATGGATTGTGAGCATCTGGTCCAGACTATCTGCGAAAAACGGGTCACGTGCTTGGGGCTTGCACGTGACAGAGAAACTTTTCTGGTAAATCTCATCTGGGACATGTATAAACAAAAGCTGTGGGGGTTTCTCTAGCTCACGTTTCCATGGATTTTAATATTTGACACTGAGATTTTTTTGCAGAATCACTACCCTCATTACTAGAAACAAAGAAAGAATCTGCTTGTCCGTATGCTATCGATAGCTGCAGTGTGAATGGGCATATGTCCTTGAGGTTGTGTTGGTAGCCAGGAAAACATGAACCAGCTGTGGCTGGTACAGCATCAGCTACCTGCACAGATGGAATTAAAGATGCTCATCTTTATTAAAGATGAAGTAAACCAGTATTCCATCTTGATACTTAGGTGTGGAGGCTGCACCTTGGTCTCATCCTGCCATTGAATAGCTCATTTCCCTTGATATAGCTGCATGTGTTCTTTAATTTGACAGCACTTCAAATATATTTTATCCTCTTTTCATTTAAGCTCTGGGGTTCTTCTATAATTAAAAAAGACTGATTTTGAATAAAAAGAAATTTATTTATTTTTTTAAAGCCCTGGAAAGTGATGGAATGGGAAAGTAGCTCATAATGAGTTGTACTAAAATACATTTTTCTGATTTTAAAAGTTATTTTTATTTCCCTTTGGATTTTGCTGTATTTAAACTGTGGTGTGTATTTCTTGCATTCTGTCTGCAAGGTATGTGCAGCCAATTTTGGAGATATCTGCAGTGTGGTTGGACAGCAAGCCACCGAAGAAATGCTGGTAAGCCATTTCTTAAAGGTTTTTTCTTCTTAATACAATTCAGGAGTGGAGCCAGACAAGCTACAGAAGAAGGGCAGTTCATGAGAGATTGGGAGGGGAGATACAGATACAGGGGGAGCGTGGCAGAGGGGATAAAATGCTGGGAGTGGTGAGGCCTATGTATTGATTTAATCTCTTCAAGTCAGTTTTCCTGCCTCAAACAGCCTCCTGGAAAGGAGGAAAAGAGAAAGATAAAGGAAAGAAGTGAGTCTTGGAAATAAATGAAATAAAGGGGAGGCAGATTCAAAATGGAAAAGCAGGGAACTGGATGGAATGGTGAGAAGAGGATCCTTAACTGTGCTTACATTCCCATGGTGGATCTGGGGAGCTAGTGGATGTTGATAGATTTGGAGACACAACAAGGCTAGGGAGCAGAAATCAGCTTGGCAGTCTCTGGGATCCCTCGTCAAGCTTTCTCCTCTTGGGAATGTGGACAGTGAACTTATTGAGGGCCAACAGAGGCTGATGGATCAATGCCCTGAATTAGCAAGGGACTTAGATGGACAGAGTGTAAATGCAGGCATGACTTCAGCCAGAGGCTCTACAGATTTTTGCAGTTGTGGTGTTGGGACAGGTAGGCCTGTTGTGGCTCTCAGGCCATTTCTTATGCTCTTCAAGCATTTGCTGCATTTTCCTCTAGGTATTGAGTGATTCAAGTCATTTGGTAGTGAAGTTTAGTTGTGTGGATTTGCATCCCATATGCTTCCTGATTTGGCATGTAAATTGATTTCTCTCACACAACTGCCTTTTTAGTGATTAGCGTAATGAATTTGGATTAAAACTTTGTAGAGGGTGCAATTAGACTACTATGAAATAATAAAGTGATTATTTCATTTGAAAACAATAACGTGTGGCAGGACAGCTGGGGTTCTCTTTCTGTCACAGAAAATGCCATTTTCTACTCTTCTTGGATTGTTGTTAGGGAAAAGGAGGGATATAAAAATCTGGATGATAAAACTTCATTTTCTAACCTGAAAGCTTTTTTTTTAATTAGAGGCAAAGTCCAGAAAACTTGGCTGCAGAGAGTAGGAGCAGCTGAACATCAATAACTGTGATCAAGGCTGTAGCAACAGCCATTGGATTACTTGTATTTTGTCACTGTTCATGTTGCAAGCCAAGGCAGCTGTGCATGCTGTGCCTCACCTGCACTCTGTCCACCCTTACCATTACTGCTGCCAAAAAGCCCAAGCACCTTCAAAATGCTTCAGTTTTATTAGTAAAACCAGTGCCCTGTTCAAACATGTTTTCTCTAGGGCAAGTTCAGTCTTTCTCTCATTCCCCTGTTCCTCTTTGCAGTTCATGTCCTACATTGTAGGATAGAGGATGGCAGAGTTTGATAAATCTAACAGTGAGGAGTGTAGGTAGAAAAGGAAGGTTTTTCTTTTTGAAGATGCTGTTCCTTTGCATTTCAGTAAGAATCTTACAAAAAATCTGAAGTGGTCTCTGATAAGTAAAATATTAATCATAGAACCAAAAAATGTTAAGGTTTGGAAGGGACCTTAAAGATCATCTAGTTCCAGCCTCCCCTATCATGGGCAGGGATGCCTTCCACTAGATCAGGTAATTCAAAGCTTTATCCACCTGGTCTTGAATGCTTCCAGGCTTGAGGCACCCACAATCTACCTGGGCAATGTGTTCCAGTGCCTCACCACCCTCACGGTAAAGAATTGCTTCCTAATGATGCACCAGTATTATTTTGCTTGTCCCTGCTTTAAAAGAATGGTGTAGACATGAGGTCTTGTCTTATGATAGGTTTGTTGGTCTTGAGGGTATTTTTGAAGCTGGGCTTTCTGGGGACGTTTTCTGGTATATAAATCAGGTTTAAGAGTTAGTACTTTCTTGCTATCCTTCAGACAGGTGAATTTTCCTTATCTGATTAGAAGCGTGGTGCTACTGAATGTGTGTTTTTTGTTTTGCAAATGTTAAACTATGCATCTGAGTATGAAGGTGGACAACCAGGTGAAGAAAATGAGTGTGAAAAGAGAACTTGTTTTGAAACGAGTGCTGCCTATTAAGACTTGCAATCTCACTCACTATATTCCTAACAGCTGCCGAGGTTTTTCCAGCTCTGCTCTGATAATGTGTGGGGAGTTAGGAAAGCCTGTGCTGAGTGCTTCATGGCAGTTTCTTGTGCAACATCACAGGAAGTCCGGAGGACAAAATTGTCAACTGTTTTTATTAATTTGATTAGTGATCCTTCGCGATGGGTAAGAATTGCTTTTTATTTTTTGAATAGCTGTAGTATTGGAAGGCTTTTACTGCAATACTCTGTGTAGAACTTCTCATTAGTGTGGATAATCTAACCTGTTCCATGCACCTCACCTCAAGCCAAATTGGTCTTAGACTCTTAATTCATTAATGGGTGTAGAGAGTCCCTCACATTTTCACTGCAGCATGTAAGAAAAACTCTGTCAGTGGAGTAGATTTTTTTAGCTACAGAATTGCCTGTGACTTAACATTGCTGAGAACCATTAACAGAACTGGAAAATTAATTATGATATAATTGTATTTTTTCAGGCTCCCTACCACCATGTTGTTTTTGGGGGTGGGGGTGATGGAGTTTGTGATTGGTTTGTATGTTGATTGGTTTTGGGATTTGTGGGTGTTTCGGATGTTATTGGTGGGGAGTTTTTTATTAATTAAATTTTTACTGTCGCTTAAGTCATGAGTTTTTGATTTTGGGTTTTTTTTAGGGAGGGTTTGGGTGGAATTTTTTTGCTTTTGTTTGGAGGGGGATTGGGTTGGTTTTTTGTTTGTTTGGGGTTTTTTTACCATTTTCCATCTTGAAGATTTACTCTTAAACCTTAAGTTTGTTACTCAGCAGACTACTTCTAAGAGCCAAGGATAATCTGCACAGGAGCATGAGCTCGTAGATCTTGGAAAGTCATGCAAGTTGTAGCCCAGCAGAATTAATCAAATAACAAAAATTGAGATAGAGAATTGTTGAGAAGAGGGGAATAGATAGTAGGAGAAAGGAGGAGCAAATGCACAGCACAGCCAAATAGAAAAGGGAAAGAAATACAATTTTTATCAAATTTCTGAAAGTGAAATGTCTGTTTACACGATTATTTTTTTTTTCCTTTCAATTTGTTAAAATTTTGGTCTGTGCTCTCAGATTTATCTGCTTCTGTTATCTAAACAGATTCTTCCTCCTTTGGTTGTGGGGAATAAGCCTGTCAGTTTGGTTACCTGTGATTTAACTGGTTTCACCCTGCTATTTCATTTCTCTTAAGATTTTTTTTAAACTTGGCACTCTGGCTGATTCTTTCCAGACAAGAGCCTCTGCTCTTGATTTCCTTAGTAGGCCTATGACCTGTTCAATTCCTAATAGCAGGCATTTTGTGTTTTATAGGACAGCAAGATTTATATATATATAATTTTGTTTTTTCACCATGGACCCTTTCCACTAGGTTCGCCAAGCAGCTTTTCAGTCTCTGGGGCCTTTCATATCAACTTTTGCTAATCCATCCAGCAGTGGCCAGTTCTTTAAAGAAGAAGATGGTAAAAACCCAGAAGATTGTGGTTCTGCACAGGAAAACAGGTAAATTTGCTAAATCTACACATTATTTTTGCCTCCTTGTTCTTCTTCTGCATGAACTGCACATTAGAAAAACTAACTTTTCCTGGATAAATTGAACATCTGGTAAATAGAAAGTTCTGGATCTTCTCATCTTCATAGACCAGAATTAGGATATATGTTCTGTGGTGAGATGACTGACTTGATAGACAAGGGAGAGCAGGGTATACCGTGTACCTGGATTTCAGGAAGGCTTTTGGCATGGTCTCCTGTAAGATCCTTGTGGAGAAGCTGCTGAAGTTTGGGTTGGATGAGGAGATAGTGAGGTGGGCTGAGAAACTGCCTGCCTGCTTGGCTGGGCCCATGGGCACTGTCAGCAGCGCGTAGGTGAAGGTCACTAACTGATCATGTACAAGAGGGTCAGTATTGGGCCCAGTCCTGTTTAGCATCCCCCTCAGTGCTCTGGGTGGTGGAGCAGGGTGTAGCCTCAGCAGGTCTGCTGATGACACAGAACTGGGAGGAGTGGCTGCTTCACCCACAGGGTCACGCTGCCATCCAGAGGGAGACCTGTACGCCCTGGGGAGAGGGCAGTGACTGTAGCACCTCTTCTGTCAGGAGAGTCTGGGAGAGCTGGGACTTCAGCCTAGAGAAGAGAGGGCTCACTGCAGGGGTCTTACCAATGTTCATAAATACCTGAGGGGACAGTGAAAAGAGGATGAAGCTGGACTCTTTTCAGTGGTGCCCGGTGACAGGACCACAGTCGATGGCCACAACCCCAAACGCAGGAGGTCCCCTCTGAGATATCAAAACCCACTTTTTTTAACTGTGGGGATGACTTAGCACTGGCAAAAATTTGTCCATGAAGGCTGTGGAGTGCCCATCCTCTGTAATACTCAAAACCTGTCTGGACGCAAGTCCTGGGCAACCAATTCTGATTGTTCCTACTTGAACAAGGACTCTGGCCCAGGTGGCTTCTAGAGGTCCCTTCCAACCTTGACCCTTCTGTGATTCTATGATATCTATTTTGTGTAAGTAAATTTACTTGGACAAATAACAAGTTGATAGCATGTGTGTGAATTTTCAAGAGCATAGCATGTCTATTTTGGTTTTTTAATGTCCATGTTCTTTGGCACTCAGCAGTGAAGAAGTCAGGACCACAGAAGATGTAACAACAGATGAAGAGCACAACAGGACAGAGGATGTGTCTTCACATAGTGATGATAGTGATGATTTTGCAACGAAACTTGAAAATGTCATAGAAGATGAAAATACAGTGTCAAGTAACTCCAAGAGGGAAAGTGATTTCCAGACTGAATCATCCTTCCATTGCACTTTGCCTTCAGAATCTTGTGGGGAGATGGCGGATGAGAATGAGCAAAGTTCTCATTGCTGTACAGCAGATCTGCAGGAGGCTGGGCTGAATTCACAGGAAACCTCTCTTTCAGAGCAGGAATTATACAACTCTTTCCATTTCTGGAGGACTCCTCTTCCTGAAATAGATATTGACTTTGAGCTTCAGCAGACTTGTGATATAAAACTCGATAGAGAAATTCAGGAACTCACTATGCCATTGTCTCCGAGCATTCCTATGGCAACAAGACAAGAATTAGAAGAAATGATAGAAAATTTGGAACCCCATATAGACGACCCAGATGTTAAAGGTATGGTAAAGATACTGAAGCATTTTCAGTGTTTGGAGATATCATATGTTGCTTCAGCAGTTTGGGCTTTAACCTCTTAGTGGTTTTAAAAGTCAGAAGTACTGTTTTGTCCTGGTCCTCAAAGAGATTGAGGAAATGAGATTTGCATTTGAGTAAAGATGTTAAAAGATGTTTAAAAGGAGTATAATTGCTTTGATAAACTGTATGTGCAGTTAGTAGTATAAAGTTCTGACTGCCTGTTTTGACATTATAATCAAATAGATGATTCAAAGGCCTAAGCTGTTGATAAGCAAGTTTATTTCTAATTAGCATACATGCAAAATAAGGCACATTAAGGGGTTGTTTTTTTTAATTATCAGTGTGAATAATGGTTTTCTTTACAAGCATTATTGGTTTGATTTTGGATGAAATAGTCTCAGTCTTTTTCTGTGAGGGCTTTGTTATTGCAGTCACATGTTGACAGCTTTAATGTGACAAGTTTGTTGGATCAGGCTAATTGATCCAAGCTGAGTTCTTGAAGTGAACACACATTCTCCATTTTAAAAGCTCCTGAAGAATGGAGAAGGGTTTCAAAAGTGTGACAAGGTGGTGGAGCAGCCCTTCAGAGACACCTCCTGAGCTAAAAGGACTTGGCTCTTCTACACATACTTACTGGAAATAGGTTTTTCTTGGTATTTATATGCTGAATAAATTCTAAGGCACATCATGCTCAAGTGTCACAGTCAGAAAGTCTGGAGGTACCACTAAGGAAGAAGCCATGTTATTTTGGAGCTGAAAAATCTCTAGGGGGGAAGCATGCCTTTATACAAGAAAAAGGAGTAGGAAAAGCAGGGGCAAGTTGGGGAAAAACGTTTTAGAATAAACTGATACTTTCAACTTTTTTATTTTTAGTAGGTTGATATGCTAATAACTTTTCTTAAATCCATTTTGTACTTTTATTTAATCTCTTGTGAAGTCAGCAGATAAAACTTTGCTTTAGGAGTGCTTTGGGCACTAAGGAAAGAGGTAAGAAAAAAATTTCACCCTTGCTAATGACTTCAGTCTTCATATAACCCATCTCTGAAGCCAACTGCAGAAGCTTGCCCTGCTGTTCAGGTTTACTTTGTAAAACTGTTCTGCCTGTAGTTAGAGAACATACCTTAACACATAAATTACAGTGGTTCATGTAAGCAGACAGTTTATGTAAGCTTGTAGTTGAACATCCAGAATTGTCCTGTGTCACAAGTTTGTTTATCATGTGCATTCATGTCTTGTTGCAGAGCAGATATTTGGAATTCTTTATGGTTTTTTTTGTTTGTATGGGTGTCAGGAGATTTTCTGTGGAGTTGTTGACCAACATTTGCACATTTCAGTAGAAGAAAACTATTACTAGGCTGTCAACACCATGGGTTCCCCCACTTTGACTTGGTCATGGCTGTGTAGTGAAGCCCCATAGAACACTCCTCCTAAATCTTCTTTTTTCTCTTGCCTGTGCCCTTGTTATTCGGTCTAAATACTGGGATTTAACAACGTGCCTGTTTCAATTTAGTAACATTGTAATTTTAATTTTGCTCGAAGTGCAAGTAGTATTAATTTTGCATGCTTGTCTCAAACACTCTGGCACACATAAGAGTGGTAGATATTCAGACTTTAGTCTCTGAGTAGCTGACTTAATGCCTGTGTTTTGAATCTTACACTTCCTAAATTGTGACAAAATGTAGGCTTGCTCTGGAGGTAATCCAGAAGATCAGAGCCCTGACTGTCTCTTTGCTCATGGCAATGCAATCTAAAATTGTTGTTGCAAATTGATGGTGTAAATATTCAGTCAAAAGTTTATCTTAATTTGTTTTCATAGAAATTTTATGAAACTACCTAGTTTTCCGGATAATTTTGTCTCCAGTATATATGGCTTACAAATGAATGCCAAACAGCCCTGGTCCCACATGGTCCATAGGGCCTTTTCTTTCCCTGCATGCACTTTCCCCCCTCTGCCAAAGCTGGCCATTATGGCTTTGAGTCTTGTACTGTGAGTAGGCTTTGCTTTGACAGCAATGACTGAGCAAGCTAAGAGGGTTTTTTTCCTCTCTTTACTTCTTTTTAAATCCCTGTGATCTTTTTCTTGCACTTATTTTCTTCATTGGCTTGCTGTCACCTAAGTCCTGGACTCCTGCTTCCATGCTGTGCTCCTGTCTTTATTGCTGCATTCCCAGCCAAGGGATGGGAGTGGAAGATGCTGTGTTCTCTGTGGTGGGTAAGTGGAGGCTTGCCATACTGGAGAGCTTCCATGGGTACACATCTTCTGGCTTCTGTAGCAAATTGGCCAAGCATCCTGAAGGCATGACAAGATGAAGTGATGAAGTGTGGTTTGGGAATGAGACTGCAGTGTATGATGTTTTGCATGTGTCAGTAAGATTAAGTTGCCCAGATGACCTTGTTTCTGGCTGTACCTTGCCTCTCCATGCTTGACTGTGCAAATTCAGCAGCCTTCTCTTGACATGGGTTTTTGGTTGGTTGTTTTTAAAAAAAAAAGTTTTATAAATTTGTGGGAAGAAGAAAATGAATTCCTATTGTGTGGAACCATGATTTTTGAAGTTTCACAGGAACACAGGATTTTTGAAGTTTCTTAAGATCACACTGAATTTTTATTATTTGACTCTGCAGAATATCTAGCAATGGTAGTTCTTCAGTCAGAGGAGGTTGATGATTTCTATTTTGCTAGTTGGTTTCACAGCCAGTCCCTGACAGCTGAGGCAGATGTGGAGATTTGGTGCTGAAGTTCAGCCAGCAATGATTCTTTCTGACTCAGAAAAATATTATTTTTGGGGGGTTTTCTTAGTGTTTTTTTTGTTGTTGTTCCTTCCTCCCACCCCACCCACCCTGTGCTTTGCACTGTATGTTCATCCCTAGCAGCTACACCTTTGTATCCCTATCCACTCCCCTCCACATGTATTCCCCCTCCTGTTTCCTTTTTTATTTTCATTTCTCTTCCTTTCTGGGTTTGCCCTTCCTCTGCTTCACATGTCTCCCTTCACCCTTCTCTGTTGTCTTCTCCCCTCATCTGCTTGCATCATTATAGCAGAAGTATTGAGAAATAATAACTCAGTTTTAATCTGAGGAGTACCTGAGTGTACCATGCCAATGGGCAGAGTCAAAGGAAAGGCATCACCAGGTCATGCAGCCCAGAGAAGGGCATGTTCAGTGCATATTCCCATCTTCCAGATGTCTTGGATGCCAAACACTAAGGGGTTACTGTGTGCATATACATTGGTCATGGTTATGTGACTTTGTGTTGGTGTTTTGTGTTGGGGTTTTTTTGAGGGAGGTGGTTTTGGTTTGTTTGGGGTTTTCTGCAGTGCACCTCAGTAGAGCAGTTTCTGTTTTAAGCCTGTGGTCTTTGCTTCAAGGCGTGGAGACTGATGAGTTCTCCAGCAAAGACATTTTTTTAATGGCAATCAGTCACCATCACAGAATATTTTTTTCCCCTAATCTCGTTCTCAAAAAAGGATGAACTGCTTCACCTGAATCTCACTCTTTACCTTGGGGCTTTCCTTCCAGAACTAGCTTGCTGCCAAAGTGATAAATCTGAGTAATAGGTGGTTGAGCAGTCAGCAGCCGAGATAAAGACAGCCTGTCTTCTCATGGGCAAACTGCTGGCTGGCAGAGCTACACAGGCTGACTGCAAAGTTAAGCACTGGTATTGTAATCCCTGTTAAAAGGACCTTTCCAGTCCACTGGCCAGACATCTGGAAGGTCTCAGACTGGGAGATGGGAACCTGCACATTCCTGTGAAGTGTGCCAGCTTTTTAAAAATTATCACAGAGCCTTTTTTTCAGATCACGTTTTTCCAGTTCCCCGAGGCTGCTGCTGTCTTCACTTCCTTCAGAGATTGCTTTTCTTTCCTCAGATGTTTTTATTTCTTTGTTTTTCTTTCCACAGACACTTTCTTCAGCTGGCTTTATCTCACATTCTGCATAGAAAGGGCTAAATCATGTAATGTCTTTAATATTATTTGGGGGAATAGAGGAAGCCTGGCTTGCAGGCTACTGAGGCTTAAGCCAGTCACCAGCTGCTTTGCCAAAAGGAGACCTAATAGGGACAAACCAGCCCAAGTGTGGGATCAGTTGATCCCATTCCCTTATAAGAACTGTTTATAAGTTAGGTTACTGGCACTGCCTGCAATAAAAATCTAAAATATGTTGTTAATTGAACAGGTGAGGAGTAAGTGGAGAAGAAACTCTGTTCTTATGTTTCAGTTACTTCATCTCTGTACCCATTATTGGAGCCCATAGCTTTTGCCTCTGAGTGAGAAGTGAGGGTAAGGAAGGCAGATCCTTTAGAAAAAAGAAAGAAAAAGGAAAAAAAATAATCAATGTCTTCTAGTGAAACATCAGGAGAAATGGAAAACAACAATAAGGCTTATTGAAAGGACAGAAGCTCCTGAAAACCAGGAGATTCAGTAAGCCCAGATAAAATGTGGTTTAGAATTTACAGATTGTATTTAGGATGTTATTTTAGGATGCAGGTACAGTAGCCAAGACTAAACACTTTCTTGTTTAAAAATACATCTCACCTGAAGGAAAAGTTGAAGAAAGTTAATTAATGGTCTAAGATCCAGTGAACATTGACTTTGTTTGAGCAGTGCAGTTACCTGAGTTCTGTGCTATGTGCAAAACTGACCTTTACCCTCCAGTTTTTACTGATGTTAGTTGTGAAAGCTGGTCAGCCAGCAGATTCCCTTCTTGGAGCATTTCTCTGTCATGCATGAAAGGAGAGCCTTATCCTTTACTTGAATTGGAAATTATTTTCTGGAAGCCATTGTCTGTCTCATGTCAGTAGGAAATCTCATCATGAGGAGCAGCAGCAATACTTGGCTCTTGTTTTATCTAGAACCTTGAGATGTTTATGGACTTCAGGTCATTCTCCTTTCAGTGAGTGGCAGCACTGAAGTCACGAATAAGCACTGAAGGAAGAAAGAAGGCACTTGCCAGTCAGTGAAATCTTTGGGAGTTTGCCTTCTCCTGTCCTTAATCCCCACATCTTGAGAATGTAGAATTGACAAGCTGAGGGAATGAGCATTTTTGTCATATTTTTTCTAGGGCAGGCAGAGGAAATCACAGTAGGTGTTGTCTCCATCCTGTTAAGCCCCTAAGCAAGGGTGGTCCAGGTGGGGCATGGGTGGAGAATATGTCTTGGAAAATTCCCAATTACTGCTGTAGATACTTTTGTTACTAGAAGTTATCTTTGGAGCTCTGGGTGGATTTTTCAGAAAATACATAAACAGTGTTGAAGCAGTATGTGTTTACCTAGCCAGGATAAGCTTTCTTGACTTTTAAGTGAAGATCAGAGGAATTCACATTTTTCATGGAGTTGTCCTTCATGAAAGAGGTCTTCAAGAAAAATGTTTCCTTAATGTGCAGTAGAATATAATTATTTTTCTTTTTTTTTGTTTGATTTCTCTAAATGAAAATAGATTGGAAATAAGCCAGGCATTTCTTGTCCCAGCATAGCCACCTATTTTGTCTGGTTTTGGGGGTCATTTATTTAGGTTTTGGGGAAATTTATTAACCTTGATCTTTTTTATTCTCATGGGTCTTAAAGTACAAAGGTTTATTGTCAATGAAGCAATAAGGTTGTAGCAGTCTCTTATAAAATCTTAAAAATGATAAAATTCCTTATTTTTATATATTTATAT